>CM052336.1:29144957-29156999 GCA_028455595.1 Lasioglossum vierecki | reverse complement strand
TTAAAAACGTGGTATTTTTAAAAAATTATTTTTATTTAAATAATTTTATATTACATGTTTAGTAACTGGTTAGATACCGACACATCTAATAATGTAAACAATATTTTAAATGATAGTACAGCAATTTTTAGTGACGCCTCAGGGGCGCCACTCGAGTGCTAAGGGTTAAATGTATCTAACAATCTTCTTGGTTGTTTTTAACCATAGATTTTGATAAAATCGGATTTGCAGACTTAAAATTGAATCATGTATTTATATGAAAGAATTTGTAGCCGTTTTCTATTCGTATCCGAGGGCGAAACTTTTTACACGTTAGATATTGTCAGTAGCAGACAATGTTTATACGGGATGTGTAACCGTTAACGAAGCAAAAATGCGGTGGAAATTTCGTGGCTGTATTTACTCAGCGAAATCTGTCTGGCACATGCAAATGCAGCTGAAACGGCAGTCGCGGTTTTGTTCGTAATTCCACACCCACGTACAGACAACACGAATGACGAGCTTTCAGTAATTAACAAGTTTGCCGAATCGTTTAAACTGCGTGTGTAACTTTCACTCCGTAATTTGCGATATCTTTCAACTCCGCTCGCTCACGCTGGAATGATAATTTAACCGCTGTTTCGTTGTGGAAAACATGGCTGAGATACGGTATACGGTATACAGTAACAACAGAAAAATCTAGTCCGAGAAATGAAAAATTCACACACGATTTTCATTTGTTGCAGGTACGTACAGTTTGAGTGAAACGTGTACACAATTGAGGAACGCTGTGCAGATGTAGTAAGTGAACAAATCATTATTAACCCACATACGCTGCTCAGAAATAGTTGCATAATAGATTCTACGATACCATCGCACCCATTTTTGCCTTACAGTTTAAACGGATAAACTTTGTTTCATTTATCATGTCACATTTTAGAGAAATACGTCTCACAGCACACATAAAGAGAGACCAATCATTTTATAGTATGTAAAAATAGTAAATGAGTAAATTTTCATCCTGAGGTATCTCTAATACTATGGTAGCCAAGGTGGTTCGGAACCCACCTTAATAAATCATAGGTCCCGTCGCGAAATAACCTTAGCAACGAGTTGAAAGCGACATAAAACAAGTAAAAAAAATACTGGATTATAAAAAGTGAAGTGATTGTCTGGGTAACATCTTTTTTGCGTGGTGGCAAACGTTTCGAGCAGGCAGTGTCTGTGCCATCAGGTTCGAAACAGTGAAACAAGACCGTTCAATGGAACTCAATCGAAGGACCAACAAGTGTTTCGAGTGTCCATCGAGCATTGAAGCGGTCGATCAAAGTCGGCCGTCCATTTCGGCCTATTGGTTGGATTCGACGCAGCGCAGCGGGCCAACAGTCTATAAGGGATTACATAAAAAGCACGGAAATAGGTCCCGTCAATCGAGGTTCGCGAAAGCTTCGTCGGTCCGCGACCGGATAGACAGAGGCACCCGTAGCTGGTGCGCATCCTGCGTCAGAGCGACGTCAATGCTTCAGCCTCGGTCGACGAACCCGAAGAGGCGCATCCAACGTTATTTTCAACAGCCGGCTATAATCCCCGGCCACTTACACGCGAATCGGCCGGCTCTCACGCCGGAATCTCGCCTAGCCGTAGTCTCGGCCCGTTTAATCCAGCTCTTCTTCCCTTCTTGGCGCGAAAAGAATCCATGCATCACGGACAGAATAACAAAAAACACGGGGACCGAGCGGAATTAGAGAAAAAGTCCACGTTCGCCAACGGGTTTAGAAGCAACCGAACGTGGACCGGAGAAGCTTGCTTAAAGCCAACCAAAGTCAACCAAAATGTATAGATTATTTCAAACCTTTCGTTATTTAACATGTTTGTACAAAATCTCATTATAAGATATCAGAAATTATTTAATATAAGATATTAGAAATTAATATACAGTTAGGGGCATAACGGATTACATCCTTTAAATCAGAAGAATTTTTAAATTCTTTGTAAGGCTAGAAGAGTTAGTTTAATGAATGACCTTCCTCTTCAGAGGAATATTAACAAATTGTTGAAAGAAACACAGTAAATGGGTACCCGGTTGACTAAACAAGGGCCTGAAACATTCAATAAATAAAACAACTTTTTTCAGTACAAAAATTAATTTAAGGGAACATAATATTTTTTTAAGGTCGATTGGTGTACTAGTTATAACTAGTTCTAGCTTGACAGAAAAATCGAAGTCGTGTGGTCGACTTATAAGAAAATGATTCTGATTTAAAACGTGTGTCATCATCAATTATAAGACTGATCGTATAAGTTTGAGGTCTCAAAATATGTACTGAAAGTCTGAAACTATAAAGTCCAACGTAACGCACTCACACATGAACATTGCATCTTCAACTTAAAGCTGTAGCGTCCACATGTATAGGTGGATCAATGACCCATATCAACGCTATTGTAACTCATCCGCGAATAATGAATGTCAAGGTCAATTTTATTAGAACCTACACTACCGTTCGGAAACTCCTCCTTTCTCTTTAGATCTCCTCCATTATGTTACATTCGCAACGAGCTATCGTTTCGTGTTGAAACATGTTCAAAATAGGTCCTCGTGCGTTATGTTATTTTCATTATATCTCGCAACGGACCTGCTACAACGCGAACTGAACCGATTACCGATGATCCCGAACCGGGGCTAGTTTCGCGGCTACGAAGATACGGTTTTACCGTTATGTTCGTGAATTCTCACTTAAATCTCAGTTCTTACGGTACTGCTCGTTTACACGCGTTTAGCGATCGCTTGGATGACTATATTCCGCCGATAAACTTCACTGATTCCGTTCGGACTCGCTAGTGGTGAATTTAACCTCGCATTATGCTTTTCGCGGCGAAGTTCCATTGTCGATCTTAAACCGTGCGATTTATTCGTGTACCCACGATAGCGTTGACACCTTCTGATAATAATTCGAACAAAGTTCGTTCAATCCTAGTCTTTCATTAAGGTGACTACAGCGTCAAGAATTTTTTAGAAAGAAAGTTTCGCAGTTCAAGAGTGTTTACATATTTTATTAAAGAGATATATTTTCATAATGCTGAGTTGATCGTGACTTATCCGGCAGAAATGCAACCTTCGAATATCATTCACATAATCACTGTTTCAAACATATTCCGTGACGTACATTTAAGCTGTTCAGCAGATTTTTTAAAACCATGGCGCGCGTCATTCTTCGTCAAACGATGACGTCATCGAACGAACATTGACGCAAATTTTTACACGCGTGTGCAGATTCCGATTTCTCCGATCAATTCTTGGTACAGACACTTATTAATAACGAAGTGATACCTATTTGATTACCGTAAGAAAAGCTTGAGCGACGTTCATACGAATGACACAAAATCATAATTATAGTTTTCAAGCACATAGTTTCTAATTTAATGGAGACTAAAGCAACGTTGTTCTGCTTGCTTCTTGTTAGAACAGTATGGCTAATGTTCGCTCGAAATTAGTAAATGTTTATGAGAAAACTCGTAGGATTAGGAAAGGGTTTCAGTGCTCGGCGCTATTCTTTGCGAGCATTGCGAAAGGTCGTAGCAAAGATCAGCGACGCGAAATACCGGCTCTTGTTTCACGGCTCGCAAATTCTCATAATCGTCATCCTCGGACCGTGTCCTCTTCCTTGTCAGTACTATCGGTAGCATCGTGTTTAACAGAAAATAAATACACTGTCCCTGTTCATGTCGTAACGCCGCCTCTCGGATAAAAAGATACCATTGTTCTTCTGCATTACAGAATTTTCTTTTCCCGGAGCTGAACATTTTCCTGGAAGTTATTCGAGCTGAATATCCACGTTACATCTCGAATTGTTAAAAGTCCACTGCCGTGAAAACAATTGCAAAATAAGTGGTGAAAAACATTTTCAGACGACATTTTTAGTAGATACGCTTATCTTTTTACTATAAGCTCCTAAAAGCTCATTTCTTCATCGGTTTGTTAGTTCTAGTCTTATAATTTAATGAAGAAAGTGTTTACTCGGACACGAAATGTCACGTGTCTCTATTTGAAGTGTTTCATTTCAAAATTTACTTCAAAGGACAGATCATTGACTGTTGCTTATTTTAAACAATTTTGTGTACTAATTATATTAGCCCTGTGCACTCGAGTGCCCCCTTCGAGTCACCGCTAAAAATTGCCGTGCCACTGTTCAAAATATTGTTTACATTATTCAATATGTTTATATCTAATCAATTACAAAAATTTCAAAAGTCATATGGAATGGAAATATTCTAAATCGGAAGAATTGTTTAATGTTTGATTTAAAATAGCTCTGAGTGGAAAGGGTTAGATATAGCTCTCAAACATTGTTGTAATTTATATTAGTTTTCAGCTAAAAGATAAATAAAGGAAGAACCAAATACATATAAGAACCCGTTGTACTTCCAAGTTTTTTTCTTTGATGTCGAGTCGCACTTGTGAAAAGGGTTAATAGCCCTCCGTAAATCATAGTGTAATCGAAGTCTGGTTCACTGTGAAAGCGATTGACGTAGATGAACGTGTTGCTGACGAAAACTGGCTGGGAACGGTGGCGTGACGGGAGCGTTTAGTGTAAACGTTATCCACGTGTACAGGCGGTTTCGTATGAGATCGGTCGCGGTCCCAGATTGAAGGTCTGGCGCCGGGATGCTTCCTCGCTTGTACTTCCTGATGCGCGAATCATTCCGGGCTAGACTGATTTACGGGCACGTCCGAGAGCTTTCGGCATCCCGAAATAGCCTTAGGGGAACCGTTTAACGGAAACAAACGCCGTTTATAAATGCTTCTCTTGATGCATTGTTGAGAAAATATACCCTGAAAGACGCGGGCTGTGACGTCACTGCCACACGCTTACGCGTCTACCACCGCGACGCCGACGCCCATGCCCGTTCCTCGCGTGTTTGTTTAGGTTGCTCGTCCATTCGCAGGGCGTCATCCCTTAAGCTCCTGATTATTTTATTGCCGATCTTCAGGGCCGACCGACGAAGGATCCCGGCACGGTGGTCAACGGCATCCAAGCTTTCGCACGCAGAAAGCCATGAACGTACCCTTTGTTTCCGGCCTATTATTAGAACAGTGAACTGTAGAGAATATTTCCGAGCGTTGTTAGTACATAAAATAAAGAGGAACCGCGGTGGAAATTGAGAGAACCGGTGGTGCAGTTTATAACGAGAAGCGTCGCTGCGCCACGCCACGAGTTTAGAGCTCTCCGCGGACGCGTATTTCTTGGCACTTAACCCCCCATGCGGACGGACCACTTTTAAATATGATTGCTGATTCGAACGAAACCGCCGCCGCCGCCGCGCCGAGGTAAAAGCGAAGCGAGAAAGTTCACGCGTCCATTGTTTTCGTTGAAACATTAACGTTGTTAACGAACGAGATAATTCTAGCTCGAGGCAACCGACTTTGCGTGGGCCAGGCGGAGTCAAAACGCGAGGTGCACCCGTCTAGAACATTCTTTTCACCCTAGAATAAAAAAATAAACGTGGTCAAATAATAGCTAAGATGGCCCTGCTAGTTCAAAATTATTTTCATAGATGCGGTGTGTTCTAATTGCTATAATAAATAATTGTATTTAAGCTTTCCATTAATCCACCACGGATTTACCTGCATCTATGTTTACTTTCCTGGTAAAGTGTTCAATGATACGCTACGACCTTCAAATGGCCTTCGAATAGAAAATTTGTGATAAAGCAATGATAACTTCAAAATGTACAATCATTTTATTCGAGTTAAATTAAATGTTCGAGATTATGTGAACTGAAGCAGTAACAACATTCTACCCCAGTTCGTGGAATTGGTATTTCACGTGTGAACCTTGTTCTTGATTATGATAGTTTTCAACACCTCTTTCACACTTCCCATTACGCTTCCAATGCATTTCCTGTTTCAACAAGATTTCACCTTGAGAATTCGGTCTTTTCACAAAATGAAAATAATTAACAGCCTTTCATAGAGACAAGGACCGACATGGTTGCCAAGAGGTATTCATTAATGGGTGTATTAAGATACTATTTACTCAGGACCTCAGCCCATTCACAGAATATTGCGCCTTTCACTTCGTACACTCCCTAAAATGAAAAACCCCGTCTTTTTCTCATTTAGAAAGTTTACCTGGAATCTGTGTTTGAAAATCGTCAAGCGAACGACCGTTCCGAAAAATCCGAAGAATTTTATTGTTACGCGGTGAAACAACTGGTCGCACGATTTCTCGAAGCGGGAAAACGTTTTAGCGGGCGCACGGACGACAAAGAAGTAACAAGGAATTGTGCGTTTACGAGCGTCTTAATTTACGGCACGTGTAACCTTTCGCTCGAGTTTCCTGCACACGCGTATTCTGTGTTTACTCGACGAGTTTGCTTCGAATTATCGAGGCGAGTGTCGAGGTGAACCAAAATCCGTCGACAAAAGCTCGATGTAGGCTCAGATCCGTCGTGTGCGATCCTGTAACACGGCTGTGGGCCGGTTCGTGACTGACCTATTGAAAATCAATGCCCCGGACCTTCGACAAAGCCTCCTGGTGCCTTTTCCTATCGTCACACGGATGATCGCACTTCACTCTACTGTAAACATCGCGCAGACCCTTAGGAATACGAGGGCGTCAGGAAGGGTTCCATCGATTTACACGTGGCCTACAGACAGTCGAATGAAACGTCCTTTCTGCTATTAAAATCACAATGAAACCGGCCTTTGTTTGTTTGAAAGAAAAAACGATACACGCGTTCACGTGTCTCCCAGGTTCAAACAAGCCCGATGGAAAGTAAATTGATAACAATTCCAGCAATTCTTCGACACGATAATTGTGCCGATAACGCGTACCTCGCTATATGCAAAGTAGAAATATTTTGCAACAATTGTTGGCTGCAGGAGTCAAATAAAAAGTTACTTAATCCCTTAGATTTTTCGAATCTTTCACTGTTTTATGTTTTTGCATAAAAATGCATAAAAATCCGAAGTCACATTATTTTAAACTGAATTAATTCAAAGGTTAAACTTGCAGCGCGCGAAAAAGAAAATTGTGTGACGTTTAACGAGAGTTTAAGTTTACCTTCAGATTCGTTATTTTAAATTGTAAAAAATTGGCTTTCACTTTCCAAACAACCTAATATTATCTGCTGAACGTTTAGCGACTTCGTAGAGTCCGAGTGAACGGATCAACCGTTCTGCATTCATAACGCGAGATTCAAGGCGACTGGCATCACTGTTCAACTGAAACGAAGCTAGAACCATTGATGTGACGCGAAAGAGAGATTCGCAGTCCATTTGTTACGTTTCACTCCACAATCCAATTCGTTAAAGTATCGGTTAATCGATTTACCTGGCCAGTCACATAAATTACTGTGCTCACCGGAGCCAAAGAAACCTTGACCTGAATGCCTAAACGTGTCCCCAGGAAACTTTTCGACAAAGCTCTGGATCAACGGAGCGAACGTAGACTGTTTGCACGTGTTCTTGCACGCGCGTACACTTCGTGTGCAGATCGTGATCGATTGTGTATAATTCTTCAAAGTCGTTCTTAGTTACCGAATAAAATACAGTATGATTTTTGTGCACGTAATTTTTAACACAACTGAAGAGGTCAATATAAATTTGATTTCAACCTTCAATTACTTCAACTCTATTTTCTGCATACCTGGTTACATAAAGCTTTACATCGTCCCAACATAAATAAATTTTTGTTCAATGAAATAACTAACTTTAATGCAAGATAAATATTTCCTAGTGTGATCAACGCCTTTGTTTATGCTTAAATTACTAAATATAAAATTCATTTTATTTAAACCTTCAATTACTCGCACTCCACTTTTTACATAACTGGAACTTTACATTGTTCCAACATAAATAAATTTTTATTCAATGGAATAACTACTTTAACGCAAAATAAATATTTGATAGTGTGTTCGACAGATTGTAAATACTATATGCGAGTAATTGAAAGATGAAAGTTTGCAGTTATGATGTAAGCTTGCGATGGTTATTGTGGTGAACTTGCATAGAGTATTTAAAATGTCGCACGGTAATTTCCTGATTCTTCATTTGCTGTTGCGAGCGACACAGTGAACGTCAGTCAGGGCTGTAGGGAACAGAGAACAAGCGAAAAATGTAAATTGCACACGTGCACATGGAGTCCGCTGGCAGCAAGCCCCAATTTACGGTAAATGTCGTGGTCATTAGTGGGCCACGCTAATCGCGAATGTTCAAACAAACGTTACACGTGGGCCAGGCTTCAATGGGGAACTTCTCTCGTTATAGGTGCGCTATTGAACTGTGTAACCGTGCGTCATCGTACGCCACAATGATGCCAGGCGTTTGTGTACTACAACGAACCTCTGTACGGTTTTAGATGAAATCATAACACATTAAATATAGTAACATCCTTTATCTTTTAATAGAATCGGAGCCTGTCGACGGAAATAAGTCGAAAGCGATCTTTCCACCTAGGATAGAAACAATATTCGCCGAACAACTACATAATAATAATATACAATGTTACAATAACATTTGCCCTTAATTTACGTACACTTTCGGCGACCACGTGTGATAACTTTTTTTAAAAATTCAACGCAACAACTTGAACTTTTCGAGACGTTTATTATCTGATATGTAAATAATTTTTTAAAAAATTCTCCTGGGTCGCAATTGTAATTTTTACATTTTTTATCTGTTAAATAAATACATCATTCACAACTAGACTGAAAAGTTTTACGTCGAATAAAAATTGTCTGCATCCGTGATAAGATACAGGAGCAACATACATATTTATTTTCATAAGCCGAAAATATTAAAGGAGTACTATTCAAACCATTTAAATACTTTCAAACTTTTACTTTAAAATTTGCACGTACAATTTGAACAATTCATTTTTTCTACGGTCAGTAGTGAATTAATTTCTAGCTTTCTTATTCTGCTAGTTCGACGTCGAGAGTGTTGTTTGCACTTCACTCGAGAATGCTATTTATTGATTGAGTTATTCCGGCTGCAGACAATCTCTTTCCCCCTTCATTTTCGCACGTAAAGCAGACAGTTGTCCGCGAAACAAAGCTGAACGTCTGGCGAACGGAACGTTTCTGCGCGGCGCGCCAAGCAGATCCTTTAATTAGCGGCAGAAAAATCCATCAGCACGTTTTACGGCGAGCTCGGCACGTTTTAATAGACGTCACTGTTTTCGGTGGCAGATCTCCTCGCGGGACGAGCATCGCGATACTTGATACGAGAATAACCGCGTCCGAAGTAATTTATTCACCTGAGGATTCCGTGCGACCAACGATTTCCAGGAAACGTTTGTTTGTGGAAGCCACGTTTTACGACTTGATGAGGAATAGGGAAAATCTGCGCGAGACTACTCCGAATTAAAGATACAGTAGCGCACACTTCACCTAGGATTTGCAATCCTGCAGAATAGATGTGGGATTTTTTTATTTATACACTTTAAATCCTTCTCGATTAATTTCGCTTTACAAGATAGACTACAAGTGAATACAAAAAACAAACCACAATTGAAATATATAAGTATACATTACTAGACAGCGGATCTTTTTGCAAAATAAAAATTTTTTACCCGATTTGCAATCAACTGGAGTAACGTAGAAATTCATTTTTTTTCTTAATATGTTCAATGAGTTGAAAATAATTGAACAGTATTTTTAAATTCGTTTAATGTTTTTACTGTTTTAAATTACAGTAACTCATTTTTGTTATAAATGCATAAAATCCGCTGTTTATACACCGCATATCCGATTTTACAGGGTTGTAATCCTGAATTACGCCCTTACGTGGTGTACCGTTTACTTCGATGAAAAAGTATCGTGAACATTCTGTAAAGTTCTGTGCTTTCAAGCATTATCAATGGGATCTTATAAAATGTCGTGCGTTCGACAACTTCGACGTTTACGGGAATACGCAACAGCGAAAACCGAGTGGTGGTTGAAAAATATTTGCGGAAAGACGTTTGCATCGACGCGCCGTTTTTATCACGTTTGTACGAGGAATCGTTCGCAGAAAATACGCTTGAGTTTTAGCATTGTTGGCACGCGCGTGTTCGGTCACGCATTGACGTATTGTATTTTTTAAAACCGTAACGGGGAACGCAAACAAACGTTCAAATCTTCATTGCATCCTTTTGTTTCTGAAAAATGAAAATAAAGTTTTGTTTTTCATTGTTCCTCGGTTTTGGTCACACACTCGATTCTGTTCCATTCAAGTATCGCAAACAATGTTTACATTTTTTCATTGTCTTTAAGTGTATAAAATATATTCAGCAATGAAAAATGTGAAACAATATAGACCTCGATAGAGTTCTCGCAACAATGGTTGATTGCAAAGAGATTTGTTCAAATCGTTACAACCACACATCGAAATGTAAACAACCCTCTCTGCTCTTTTTCTATAGTTAGTAACGTGTAAACAAGCGGGTGATCAATGATTCAGGCGTCGTTCGGTCTCTTCGTGCCAAGTGCATGTCGGGAAGAGGTCCTTCAGGCTTTACAAATACACTTCTCGTACTGCAGGTACTATTTTAATTCGTGTTCGATCCGTACCCTTCATTTAGAGTGCTACTCGAACCAACGGTGCGACGAATCACAGGAAAGAACTCGGTTAAACTTGCCATTTACTCCACACTGTTATGTTCAAGCAGTGGATGGAATTATCAATGTTTATAAACGAACCATATGTATTTCGTAAAACATATTACGTGACTGACAAATTTTTCAAACAAAACACTCCCTCATGCACATTCATTTCTTTATCTCGTTCAACCAAATTCGCTTGATACATTTTTCCTCTAATTTATGATTCTTTTTCATTATCGCCACACGTGTTATAAAGTGCTCTATTCTGTGTGTACACGATACACAAAGTGTGTAATTTAACACCAATTTTCTATTATTAAAATCGTTAAGGGAAGAAACAACATTCAATTTGGTTTCTATTTCTTGCAATCGATGCAATTTCTATTTTTCATTAAGATCGACAGTCTATTTACGAATATTAAAATCACAGTTGAAGCCTTTGCAGCAGCGACTGCATTGCCAATTATATAAATTAAAAAAAAAACCATTGAACTGCATTCGCATGCACTATGCACCAACGCGACGCGACGCCGACGGTCTATGGCAATGCTTCGCGGCAACCTTGTTGCGGTCGCTGACTGTTGTGATGTACTCACAGAAGGATTTGACACTTCTCGGTTAGGCTTAGCATAGACGAGCAAACACGCTGACAGTGCTATACCGCAAGCGTGGCAGTAGGATCATGACAAACGTTCAGCGGAGAACGCGCAGAAATGCATTATTGACTTCATGAGAATCCTTGAATAACCTACCCAATAACTCACCGTACACGAGTATTGACTTATAAGTTGACGTCAATAATTGTCAATATGCCGACAGTGATAATATCGCGGGAAATGCGTCGGACATTCGATTACAAACAGGTTTGAATCGAATCAGAACCTGTCAAGATATTATTGAATTTTTATTATATTATTCTTAGAATTTTGCACAAAACGTTAGAATGTAATCTTAACGCATATTTCCGTTCTTTCCTATACTCTCTAATAAATTCTGATTTCATTTTTCGTTGATATTCATGAATCGAATCAAAACTGAACCTGTCGAAAGATATAGAATTTTTAATGTATTATTTTTAGAATAATACTTACATACCAACAATAGGACGAAAAGAAAGAAATAATGTAATTCAAGAAATTCCAGAAATAATGAAATGTACGAATGTATACGGTAGAAAATGAACAATGCCACGATAAAGATGTTCTATGCATACAATAGAAAGTTACGTTCGCAAGAAGCCCGTACGCATCCTTCCACCGGAAGGGGATGTAGCTTGATTTCCATTCGCTTGAGAAACTTTCACGCCGTTTCCATCAATTGCTGGCCGACCACGTCCAGAATTTTCAGTGTACGAGCATTCATTAAGAAAATACACGGGCAAGAACAGTGCTATCCAACGAGGTTCAATGAACGCCCAACCCATTACATTAGAATATTGGCACGGTTGACGCCACCTCCTGCACCTTTTCCTTCCTC
>CM052336.1:29120336-29144857 GCA_028455595.1 Lasioglossum vierecki | reverse complement strand
GAATTTTGATGTTAATTTTAACGAATTTCAATCGGCTCCCCTGAATTTACCCAAGCAGCGTTTCATCTCGGAGCGTGCCTAACAATCGATCGGCCTAAAGAAGTTTAAAAATGTATCTAAGAATAATAGAGGAGTGATTATAGAAACTTCGTATTCACTTTCGCCAAATCAAATATTTTGAAACGGGTCGTTTATCACAGCAACGGACAGCGTTATCGTCAAAAGTCCTCGAAACTTTCTCTGACTGATAGACTGTGCGTAACGCTTCTCTAGGTTCGAATAATTTTGACAGGGGAACCACGAGCACTTTTCCAGTTCTGGTGCGTAACGTAGCCGTGGTCTCTTTTTCTCCTTGTTTCTCGGTTCGTTCTCTTTCTCTTTCCCCCGTGTCTGTATCGTGTATCGGCTGCCAAGATCTGCAGGGAATTAATCATTGTCAGCGTGGCGACGTCGGCTTGTCGAATTGTTCGTCGACCCGGTCGCCGGACAAATTCGTGGCAAGCTTTCATGCACCGTTTGCCGGAAGTATGAAACGACTACGTCGTTACGAATCGCGGCGAACAGTGGCTTTCAATCGTGAAATCGACGCACCGCTCTCGAATCCGTGTCACGGGTGTTCGACGACAGAGCCCGCCGCCGCGCCGCGCCGTCTACGGCGAAAAATCCGCGGCGACAAGTACCGTTAAGTCTCTAATTATCGGTCTAGTTTCTCATAAATCAACTGACCGCGCGCTGTCACGTAACGTAGCGCCGTTCCCATGTACCAGCGCCGCAGAAAATTTCTTTACAAGTCGTAACTATGACTCATTAGCACCGCGTTTTCATGGGGATTGATACTACCAACGAGTCTGCCACCACCCTCTCTCCTCCTACGACGCCCAGCGAATTTTATTTCGCACGCCATTGTTCCCAACACCGAGCGTTGTCTCGTTAGTTGTACCTCGAGTTTGTAACGGGGTTTCGGTAGTTCTTCATTTGTCCTCGGCGTCGATGCTGATCTCGATGAATTGTCAACATGCAAAACCTTCGAATGTTTGTCATAAGCGCAGACGAAAAAGTTAAAAACTTCTAACATCACGATTAATTTTAATTTCAGGTTCAATTTTAATTATACGTTTAATTTTGATTCTAATTTTTATGTTTGCATGAGGTAAAAAATTTTCAGGTGGTTATCTTGAAATTCTAATAACGTTTTCAACTGTTTTAAATTAAACCATCTCATTTTTGTCGTCAACGCGTGATATCCGCTGTCAATTTTTATTTGCATCGACAAGCGTCATTTTACATATTCAACGGGTTTTCCACATTACCAGTCAACGTATCATAAATTACATACCGTCAGAATAGTGAACGGTGTTAGTTGTTCAGTGAGAAATGCTATTATTTCTTGCATTCGCTTGTAACACTTCGAGAATTAGTGTCGTTCCCTTTTGCTTAAACTGTCGTAGGTACGACGGCCAACCCTCAAGTTATTTATCAGGCGTTTTTATTTTTCCGCTGTCACGGTAACCGTGCATTAATCGACACGTAAATCATCATCTTGTGTAGTTGCCTCGTTACGATTGCCGCAATATTTTTTCAACGTTCGACGAGGAAACGAAGAAAAAAGCTATCGTAGAACCGATATGCGTTTCATCCTCCTTGTAATTTCGGCCTGCCTGTTTCGACGATGAAATACGGTTGCCACGTATTTCGGACGAAAGTCCCGAGGCTTAAGGCGCGTTTAGAGCGTCACGCACACATCATTGTCACCTTAAATCCTGTTGTCCCAAACGACCCTTCAGAAAGAAAGCACAAATCGACGTTATCACTGAGAATAGTATTTTTTAATCAGTCAATTCGTAAATGCGAAAATAGTTCAAGGTTCCTTTCTAGTTTTTTAGAGCAGAATTCTTTTATTCTTCTGCAATTTAATTAATTTTTAATTAAATTGATATAATTTGAATTTTATTCTTCTGCAACAGACTCGAAAATTTCATAAAATAAAAACCATTTATTTTCCGAGGCACAAATGGAAGCTTGAAAAATGTGGGACTTCAATCATGAGAGTTAATCAATTTTGAATTAAATTTGAATAATTTGAATTTTCTGCTTCTGCAGCAGACTCGAAAATTTCATAAAATTAGAGTCATTTATTTTCCGAGGTAAAAATTGGAAACTTGAAAAATATGGGATTTTAATCGTGATAATTAATTCTGAATTAAATCTGAATTTCATGCTTCTACAACAGAATCGAGAAATTCATAAAAATTGAAAGCTCGAAAAATATCGGGCTTAATCAACGAGGATCAATTTTTCCCGCAACCAACGCGCGCTTAACTGAACGGAACGGATTTCTCACCGAACTCGCGTTAGGATTTATCGCGCATGTTACGCGTAAAGAGATATTTACAATCGTCGAGAGAATCGATAAAGCAACGTCAACGCGCGAGAATTAAGTAAGTAACTCGATTTCCGAATCAACTGTTTGAGCCGGTTAAAATTTCCCGTGCCAACTTCCGCGGCTTGATTTATCGCGATGACGGGCGGACGGTCTGCATTCAATTAAACTATATGAATTCTCGGTCATTTGACTTTCGACCGGGCACCATTAAAAGACATAAATCTTCGTTCGTTCGAATCCGCTGGTTGCGCGAGCGGCGCGGTGCACCATCGCGATCGAAACCGCTCCGCGATCGAGCCCGCTCCGCTCATTAGATCGCGCCGTCTAAACGCGCCTTTACATGAAAGAAATGCAATTCGAAATATCATTGCGCACCGCCGTAAATCACGCTGGCACGCACTAAATTGCGAGCCGCACGCCCGGCGCGCCGCGAAGTTCATTTTGCGAATGACTGCGACGAAACGACAACCGCGTAGCGATGGGCATGATCGCAGTCCCAAAAACCTGACAGAATGTTTATACGCCAGTAAATTATAGTCAAGAATATGCTTTTGTAGAATCAGTAAAAAATAACGATGTTGAAAGGCTAAGTTCGATGTCATTTAAGTTCAAAATTGGCCATTGCTATTGAGTGCAGTTAGGAAGTGAAAAATAGATGTCATAATAAATATATTAATATAAAAACCTGACAGAATTCATGTTTATACGCCAGTAAATTATAGTCAAGAATATGCTCTTGTAGAATCAGTAAAAAATAACGATGTTGAAAGGCTAAGTTCGATGTCATTTAAGTTAAAAATTGGTCATTGCTTTTAAGTTCAGTTAGGAAGTGAAAAATAGATATCATAATAAATATATTGATATAAGTACGCGGACAATATTTACCAACCAAATTAATACGACTTGTTGGTCTAGTGGTAAGTAAGATTACATGAAGACATGCCAATATTTAATTACAGTTGTATATGGTATATAATATGTGGCTGAACTGTAACAAAATAAAATTTTTTTACCTCTTTTGCGATCAACTGGGGCGAATTAGAAATTGCATTTATTACTTAATATGTTTGATAACAACGTTTTTAAATTCTTCTAGTTCTTTCAGTGTGTCGAACTACACCTACTCATTTTTGTTGTAAATGTATAAAATCAATTGTCGATATTAACTGCCTACACCAAGTACTTTGCTTTCCGATTTTTCCACAAAAACATTGTTCGATGACTAACTCGAAAATCACGAGAAAGAATCGGACCACTCCCATCGCTACGACCAACTCACTCGTCGCGGGTCCTCGTGATTTATGTCGAACGGAATTTCGGAAAAAGGTTTCACTCGTACCTTTCCGGATTTATATTGACGGACATTATCTGCTGTTTGAAGAGTATCGGTGACTCTTAGATGTTTGCTGAACGATTCCTCACGCTTTTTATAGACTCGAAATGTACAGGGGTTGTAAATCTTCCGTAATACGATCGAAATTGTCCCGCGAAACGATGCTCTGCAAATATTGCGAACCTATCGAGTTTACTTTGACCACAGTTGAGTAACTATTTCTACATCTAGATTACACTCGAAGAGGTTATCGAAGGCTTGAAGTTTTTTTGCGTTTTAGAGTGAAACTGCGTGATACGTTTATGACCAGTACTTGATTTATATCCTTTGCTAGACACTGGTATGTATAGTGAAAAATGATCATGGTTTTCGTAATTTGATCGTTTTTCCTGAAATATTAAATGATTGCATAAGTTGGTGCCCGGTTTCAAAATAAAATTCAATGGATTTTAAAGAATACAGGTTTGTTAATCAATTATATAGTTACCATTCTTTTCTAATTGTAGTCTATATAATTTTCTTTCACACTCCGCCGTGCAGTATAGTTTGCGACATCCATGATTACTACGTTAACAAGGTTCAGCATAATTAATTGAAACACAGTCTTAAAATCTAAGGAGGAGGAAGCATCTGTACTTTTACAAATAAGAAATGAAAGAACAACTGAGAATCAGATATGACGTACCGTATATTCTACCACAGTTTGATACTACAACACCATGTAATCAGACAATCTTTTCTAAAATAATAAATAATTAGGAATCGTTGTTGTAATATTTGATCTTATTGTGTGGTTTTTTCGTCGCATACGTGTGCGATTAGACGGAAAGAAACGTTTATTCCGATCACAGGCTCTCCCAGCAAACTATGATTACGTTTCCATATCCGGTGGTGTAGCTTATACAATTCAGACCGTGATCAATGGTTAAATAGCCGGCCGGATCGAAGAACTCCCATGTGCAACGGTGCAATCAGCGCGCGCCCGGACCTATCTAAAGCTGTAACATCCCGGGAAATGAGCCGTGGCTGGTCGGTTCCAGTTCGCAGTAGGAAACAACAGAAACAACAACGTCCAGGCGTTGCACCGCATCTTCCTGGCACTTAGCCAGCTCGCGTTACTGCGGGGAATTGGGGCCGGCTTCCCGCGAATAATGGAGTTTCTCCGGGCCTGATGTTACAATAATGATGCAGCGATACCAGGCAAGATATGTTTATCTTGCTGGATTGAATCCTCTGTGAAAAATGACGTAAGCGGCGAGAGGAGTTCATCGGCCAGGTCGGATCGAGGCTGCCGCCGAGGCAATGACTAAACGCTCACCGGAGGCCGCATTATCGCTCTTTATTGTCAAACACCGGCAAGAGCGTGTGCCACGAGAAAGCCTGCACGGCTGAGCGAAATTTCTACGTGCACCAGCGAACCAAAAGAAGATTCAAGTCCCACCAGCTCCAAAAAGATAAGGGCTCCGGCTACGAATCTTTTGGCCCTGGATTGAATCCCGCACCGAATATTTCTGTCTCCTCGCATCATATCACATTCCAAATAATAAAATTTTGTTATTCTCAATAAAGCACTCTGAATGTAGATTCGTTTATTACCAATCTTCATATTGGTATATTAACAACTACAGTTTGTCTGGACAAGGTGAAAAGTTTCATATTTGGCGCCATTATTGATTGGCCAATTACTGAGATCCATTGTTTTCTTTGATTCGTTTCATTTCAAACCGTTCACGGTTTACTTAGTCCACATGTCACCAGCATGGAATCAACACGTTATCACATAACCTTAAATAATTCCAATTAATACTTGTTATAAGCAAGTCTTACAAATTTCAAAATCTTACTGGATAAAATAGTTTCAATTAACAATACAAAATATATTTTTGATTAATTCTTACAGACGCAATACGGAAATTTATATATTCTTGAAAATGGTCAGTATTTTAGACCGAAACGTTGAATTAAATTTCATGTAATATTTTGCAAACCTGCTATATTTTTACAATTGATCGAACCAGTGCGCCAATATCACAGATTGAAGTTTAAACAATTGTCGATCGAAATACGAAAAACGGTTATTTCTGTCTCCGTTGAACACTTCTTTTTACTAACCGAAACTGTTGGGATTCGTGCTCGTACATTGAAATATAAGGTAAAGAACATATTTAAAAATGTTCTGTGTTATGTTCAATGAAAAAATTGTTTACTGAAAATGTTCAATATTAAATAATACACCTACAGTAAGGTAAAGAAATATCGAAAAAATTGATTTTTAGTTCCTCTTAAGTATGATGCACTACGTAAAATATTCTGAAAAAGTCGAGAACAATGGTTCTGACAATATTTCACGTATATGCACTTTGCAATGTTAAAATGCTGAGAAATTTGCATAAGCAGTAATCATGTGACCGTGGTAAATCGGGTACTTGGAATTTTATCAAATTGAGAACTCGTAACATTGTGCGACGAGTGAAACCCAATCACGTTGGTATATTCGTTTGTCGTTACGTAACATTAGCCGAGCTCCCGGCGTTACACCTCGTGCGACGTTATACTGCTGTTATTATGGCTTTGTGTCGATACAAATGGGACACGGGATATTTTCGAATTAACGAACTTGACACGGAATTTCTGGTGAATAATGAAACTGTTAAGAGATAAAAGAAACGTTCTGATTACATGAAAACTCTGCTAAATTGTTTCCAATTGTTATACAGTGTAAGTCGCGTAACCCGAATCTAGTTCTGAAAACAGAAAAGAATGTTGGAGTTTTCAAGTCTGATAAAATTAATGTTTATACATTATGATTAGCAACTATAATCATTCTGGAGACACGAAAGAATGCTGGAATTTTCAGACTTGATAAAATTAACACGTTGAACGCCCAGCGTAAATCAATGGGGTTTCTCCCGGGGCCCAAATCCGGGAGTGTAAACAGCGCGGTACAATGCAATGCGTCGTTTAAATGTAACCACAGTTTATTTTGTAATATATGAAAGGAAGATAGGCCCCTGTGAAAACAGCCGTCACCCATATCTGGGTGACGTGGCGTTCAACGTGTTAATGCGTAAATGTTCAGCAACTATTAAATGATTATTCAGTGACTATTAATGATGATTATTATCAAATGATTAGTAACCAGAATCATTCTGGATACACGCAAGAATGCTCGAATTTTCAGGCTTGATAAAATTACTGCATAAATGTTGTGTAACTATTAAATGCTTATTCAGTGACTATTAACGATGATTATTATGAAATGATTAGTAACCAGAATTATTCTGGAGATGTGAAAGAATGCTCGAATTTTCAGACTTGAGAAAATTAAGGAGTGTTTAGAAAAAATTCTGAAGATAGAAGAGAACGATTGAGTTTCCATTCTTCATGAAATTATTTATAAGCATTTAGTAACCATTAAAGAAAATCAGTAGATTGTTTAAGGTCAGAAAAATGACTCTTGTCCTGCTAGATTGGCGATTCGCTATGTGCCGGTACACGTGACCGGTCAGTCACGACTACGTCTACTTTACCCCCGTTTTATGAATGCCGTGGGAAGAGAAACATAATAACGAAGAATGACTGTTCTCGCGCGCTCCTTCCTGCCCCGTTCTCTGCCCGCTCGTGTTCCTCTCGAGTCTCCAAAGAAATTCGCAAGTTGCGTGCTCTTTCCGTCTTTTTGCTCCCCTTCGTTGTTCCTCCTCCTTCGCCGTTTTGCTCCGCTTTGTTCCGCACCCTTCCGGCCCGGGACCTTTTTTCTTCGTGGACCAGTTTCGTGTCGCCGATTCAAAATAATCCGTGAAAGTATCGAGAGGAGCGGAACGGGGAAATATTTCAGGGAGGTCCCGTGTCGTGACATGGCCGCGCAGCGGTCGCAGGACAGGTTTCGAAAGTGATTTTCGAAAAATAGAAGGAACTGGTTGCAGCTCGCACGAACTCGTTCTTTTCGTTGCTATAAGGGACGTGTAATTAGTGGTAATTTGGTAATTGTACTTGACGATCCACCTCGCCATATTTGTTATACATGCTGGGCATTTATAGGTATTAGTTTCGTTTTATAACGTTTTATAAGATTGCTCAAATATTTTTAGGACGCGAAATTGGTAATTAATAATTGCACTCGACCTCCCATCTTACAGGTTTTACTTTTACATTTATATGCTACGCTTTTATTGATATTTTCATTTCATCAACTAACGCAGTGCTCCATTATTTTTGGAACATGGAATTTCTCACTTTTCAGTCAGAAACCAGAAGATTTTTAAGAATACTTAGTTCGTACTGTAGTTTGATATAATTTAACTCATTTATTTGCATATTTGTTCAAAATCAGTATTTTCGATGATGACTGTATATATCACTGTTATTAATATCTGAACATGAGCTCTGTTGCACTATTACGAGCCGCAATGATTAAAGATTGTCTGCCAACAATCAGAGTGATTCGCGACTTGACTTTTCAATCACCGCCGCAGTTCGGTTTTTCAGTGTAGCAAGCCACGGCGGTAACGCGGCTGAGAAAGTAATTCCCGGAATCGTTAGTTACGATTCAGAGCTCGTCGTTCCAGAGATCCGAGACGTTTCGTCTTATATCTCCAGCAGAAAGTCTTTCTGGAACTGTGGAACTGGAGCACGAGAAATGCCACTCGTTTCTTTCGTTCCTGTGGCGAATGAGCTCTATGGATCCCGGTATGCGGAAAGTTGTACTGTGAATTCTTTGTCGTCTTCGACGATAACACAACTGTTCACTGGTTTGTAAACGGCTTGTGTATACACTTGAACCACACGTCAATATGTCACCATTATGCTCAAATAAAACGAAGACTTCCGTCGTAATTCTTTCATATTATTAGAGATTTTATACGGAATATTTTCTTTTAAAATATTCCTGTCTATCAATTAAATATGTACAGCTTTAACGGTTTAATTCCATTATACAAACCTATAAAATTCGCGTTCCGATTACAACGCTCAACCGGCATAAATTGTAGAAGCTATGCATCATGATTCTCCCATTAAACGGAATCGTATTCGCGTGCTAGGATAACATTTAACCGTTTCGCGCAAGTTCTTTCACAGTTACTATTGTGTACGCTAAGTAGTTACGGTTTCAGGGTAAAGTCATTGTACCGGTCCATCGGGAGTCACGACATTCCCACGTTGGCACATTGGAGTTAATAGTTTTGACAGGCACGTTCGTGGGTTCAAAGTCTACTGACCGCATATTTCTTCGATTCTTATCTGGTATAAGCGCATCGATCTTCACGGCGAAAAAAAACTTTTATCACATCGACTGCATTTTCCAGACACAGACATATAATCAATGTGCAAATCTGTAATATGCAATCGTAATCTGTAAATTAAAAAGTTTCTAGAATAGCTAACCAACAAAAACATCCTGTAAACAAGAGCCAAGTTCTCTATGTCCGTAAAAAGTTGTGAGATCAAACAAAATACGGCCAAGTTCGTTAGCTTAGAAGTACCTCTTGCAATACTGAAAAAAGCGTTTGTAAAAATTAGTTTAAAAGAAGGCTATTCAATTTTTAAAGAGTTACATGGAGGGATAAATTATTCATACTTCAAACCTAACACCTTTTATGGCTAGCGGTTTAAAAAGTAACGGCCAAGTTTGAATAATTTAGCCCTCCATGTAACTCTTTAAAAATTAAATAGCGGTCTTTTAAACTAATTTTTACAAACATTTTTTTTTTACAAACGTATTTCTGAGCTAACGAACTTGCCCGTATTTTCTATGATCTCAAAACTTAACTTAAAGTCATAGAGAACTTGGCTCCTATCTACAGGATGTTTTGGTTGGGATTTCATCGATTTTTGTTGATTATTTTTTTATCCTTCGTACCTATTTCGTAATGTTTTTTTCAATACAACCCCTTTAAGGTGTAAAATTTCAAACTTTGATAATTATTCCTTTGAGTGTTTGCAATTGAAGACGAAGCAACATGCTTTCTTTTGTAGATGTAGATTTTAAGTAGCTACAATGATACATAATTAGGTCACCGAAGAAAGTGTCGTTTTCATAGCAGCTTTTCTAAGCTTCCTGTTCCTTTTTGGTAAGTCGAACGAATGATTTCAACTGCAGTCGCGGCCGTATGCGAGTCGATCGAGTCTCTGAATGGAGGTATCCATCAGCTCGTTGGTTGAATAGAATTTTTCCGGTTTCCTTGGCGAGTCTCCATTTAAATGAATCTTTTTAAGTAGGCGCCGCGCCGCCTGTATCGAGTTCGTCGATGCCTTTAAGTAAATGAGACTGCATACGGTTAGCAGAACGTAGCGCAACTGTCACCGTGAATAATTATTCAGGACAATGGAGAAAGCTCTCTGGCAGCTGCCTGTAATCACAATATCTCCGTGACAAACACCCACATATTGTCGCGGACCGATCTACGACGATGAGGAAACGCCGCGTGTTGCTTTCGCGATAATTATTGTGTTCATAGAAACACGCCGCGCATCCATCCGGAAAATTTCCTGCGGACCATTCTCCGACGCAGAAAAAGAATTCGATTAATCGTGGCCTCCTCGGGTGAATCGACGCTGCGATCAACCGTGAAATCGATATCAGCCGGGATACTGATTCAATTTAAAGTATAATCGGCCCTTTTGCTTTGCTAATGTCTCGACTTTGAGAGCTCCGATTCATTGATAAAACATGCTGAGCGAAATCGAACAGCTGTACTTTATGGCGAATTTCTTTTTGTAAATAAGTAACTAATATCAATGAATTTCAATTTCGTACTTGCTGAGAAGCAAATGCGATTCTTCGTTTTACAGTCAACACAAATAAGTTGTTGAAAGCTCCATAAAAAATAGTTTATAAACTTCAAATATCCATAATTATGTGTGCAAAATTTGTTATTTGTACATAATTATAAGTGCAAAATTGTTCCGAGCCATTTCTCGTGTAAAAAAATGCCACAAAAAATAATTCGTGTACTTCAAATGTCCATAATTGTGTATGTAAAATTCCATTCCAAAAATTAGTGAAAGAATTCATATTAAACATATTTGTCACTGATACTACAGAATTATGTGTGCAAAATCGTTCAGAGAAAAATTCTTAAAAATTAGTACGTTTTCATGTAAAAGAAAATATATCGCATAGCTTCGAGGCCGACCTAATACTGCAAGAGACAAAGTGAACGGATCAATATGTTTTTTAGGCGGAAAATTGCGAACGTCGGCGCGGGTTACGCAAGTTCCGTTCGATGGCCCGGAAACGAGTCTCTTTAAACCGCTCGTTAATCATCCATGCGACTTCTGACTGCAAGAGCACAGGGAGCAGCATGATAAAAATTCTTGTACGTTTCATCGAACACGATATTCCGATAACTCAACCGTGGAAATACCAGACGCCCACGCAATCGCGACTATTTGCTCGACGATTTCGCCAAAGCGAGTTTCGCGAGCGCGGACTTATGGCAGGTGTGACATAGTATACTACACGTTCTCCTGTATTTCGAAAAGTAACAAAGATACTTGAACTGCAATAAGTGTCCCACGGACACACTCAACAGTGCTTACATCATTTCGACAAGCTTTCGAGCTCTTTCAGAAGATATTTCGAATAGAGAACAAGCATTTGTATATCTTTCATAACAACTTTATTCAAGATATACGATAGCTTCCATGGGAAACAAGATAACAGCAATAAAAATAATTGTATACCGCTTTTTATTTGTCCGTCGCGTAAAAATTAACATAAATA
Source organism: Lasioglossum vierecki (assembly GCA_028455595.1). Taxonomy (NCBI): domain Eukaryota; kingdom Metazoa; phylum Arthropoda; class Insecta; order Hymenoptera; family Halictidae; genus Lasioglossum; species Lasioglossum vierecki. The sequence goes on along the minus strand of CM052336.1, from coordinate 29,133,418 downwards.
TTGTCTAATGATTGTTCAATCGTGAAACACCATATTTCAATGCCGATTATCTTCTAATTTATTCCTCTACGAAAAAAGTTCAGTAATTGCTTTGTAATGAAAAGGTACGCCTATGTAATAATACTTTTATATCGATTCGATTCGACGAATTGGTTTGATAAACGCACAATTATTGCGTCGTTGTCTGATCACAGTGTGGTTGTTGTGCGCATATTGATAGTCTATTATCGGATTATGAAATAATTCGTCGTGTACATAATATCATACCAATTATCGTATCAATTATGTATGTGTCATTTAGTGTTTTCAATCAATAAATTGGTTAGTCAATCGTGAAGTACGATTATACACAGCATACCTATTAATTTACCGCTGTATTTATAGTTGAAAACGTCAGAATTCGATGCATATTTTCTGTAATGTAGATGTTGTTGACTTACCTTACAATGTCGTTAACAATGCCGTTTCCGTTATCCAATTAGCAGCGTGCTTTACGTCGTAAACATTTTTTTTAATGAAACAGTATCGAGTAATTTGCAATCTGTTACGCCGATAACATTGAAACTGCAGTATTTTTCACGGAGCGAAGAATACTCGAACGGTACTCGATAATTAACGGATCGCTCAGGAACTTAATTAATAGATGCAACCCGTACCACCACCAGCCGTAATAATTAATCACCTGATTTTTGGTCCGGTCTCACGCCATCACTCATTCCTAGCGGTTATAATCGTTGTGTAATGTTCATTAATATTTTGTCACGGCGTCGAGATATTTATCCGTTTAATTAAATTCTCTCGGATGAAAATGCCGTTCACGATCGCACAAGAACATATTTCCTAATTGCATGTGTTAAGTAGCTCCCTGTGTTCGCCATTCGTTCGGTTGATTAGTGGTCGAACGCATTTCCATGAGTTTGCAATAATCACTTCCGCCTTCGCGACCACCGGTGCAGTCTGCCGCTCCTAATACGCGAATTAAACCAAACAACTTAAAACCACGTAACTAGCCTCCGTTGTTACCTAATATGCTAATTCTCAGGTCATATAATTGCGTGTCTGCAATCTGTGTAATCTCGATCCATCATGTAGAACTCCGAGTGCAAAACAAGAGTTTTTACGATCTGATATTATCTGCTCGCATATAATCGCTAATATAGACACAAAGAATTTTATAGGGTACAACTTTTCTTTGTATAACCAAAAACTTTTGCCTTTTACTTATGTAGTTCTATAGATTTATGACGAGGAAATGCCCAAAATCCAAGTCTCGATTCTAGGAGATCAATGGTTCAAAAGTTATGAGTGTTTAAAGTTGAGCGATCAGCAGTGTTTTTCTCGCACAAGTTTAAACACTCATAACTTTTGTACCATTGATCCTTTACAACTAGGATTTTTGACGTTTTTCGCCATAATCTACAGAACTACATAGAAAAAAGACAAAAAATTGTGGTGAGTCAAGGTAAAGTGTAGCCGTTTATTGTTTCACCCTTAACATAATTAATTTTTTTGAAAGACAATTAAAAGAAACAGCGCAGTCCTTCATTGTAATTTAATTCGATTGTTCCTATTAATTGGAACCTTGTTTCATCCCAGTGGAAACGAAATATGAATGTAGTAGTGTACAATGGTCGAAAAAAAAACAATGAAACATATGTTTGAATCTTACTTAGCACAGTAACATGGTGTACGTTTTGATGTTTGTTTAAAAAAATACAAATAAAGAAACTCGATGATAGATAATAGTTAATGAGAGGGAAACTAGTTTCCCGTTTCAAAAGCCGTTTCTTCCGTTGAACAGATTCTGCATGAAAATTTCTCGGAAGAATGTCGAACGGGAAGACAGATGCGAGAACTGGCGGAATTTATGTTACGCATTGTTAATCTTTCCGAGAAGTGTTAACTGACGAGTACAGTTCCATCATTGTCGGCTGCGTGGTAAAACTTGTAGAACATGACCGTTCAAGTATTCTGATTTTTGGAACTCGGCCAAACACTTCGAAATAAACTCGAAGGGTTTAAACGTGCAATTAGTATATCCAGTTTTCTTAGAAACGCTCCATGTGCATTAGAAGAACGGTTGAGACTCGCGATGATATTTAAACAAATCCACTTCATTAATTTGCAAATTATTATCTACTCCCTGAAATGTGCGATATTTAATGTTACTTTCGAAATTAAACCTAGAGTCCAGAACATTTAAATTAACATGTAATTTGACGTAAAAAGCATCAATTAGCTATTACATGCGCCCCACGTTTTTCGTTCTAAATCTTACGAGTATTTTCATAACTATTAAAAATTTACAATCACAAATTTTCAGGTCTATCTGTACGAGGTTAGGAATCTGTATGGAACTAGGAAAAATTATTTTATACGTTTTAGTCCGTTTTTGAAAACGTGGTATTTAAAAAATCTTTTTTTTTTAAGAAACTGTAAAGCAGCATTGTTATCTACCGGGATAGTTGTAAATTCTTAAATTTTGATAATTTTTCTACTATCTTAAATTACATTTAATATTGCAGTATTGCCAATCAATTATTTATCAGAGTGCTAATTGCACGCTGATTTCTCTGTCAGGAGCAACACGAAGTAATTCGCTGTACAACGCTGCTAATTTACTTGCGGAATAGTCGAGCTATAGCGGAGCTGATAACAATAACTATTGTTCCTGTACTACTATTTTAACACCTCTGCAGAACCGCTTCATTCATACAGCCACATTACACCGCCGCTATTAATATTAGCCCTATTAATACTATATTCAAGAAAGGGGAGGGATAGGACGGAAGAAAAATCAATATCTCGAATTAAAGGTCAACAGCGAGCCCTACGCAGGTACTAAAGGTAAAAAAAGGCGGAGGATCAGGAACGAAAGTGTTCTTTTACCTCATGCTGAGCGAGAAATGATACGCTACCCGAGCTTCCGTGACCCTTCGAGCAAACAATGGCGAACCTGCTCGCTACGTGATGTCAAGGTGCCGAATTTCATGCTCGAAAATATACCCATAATTCTTTTTTTATCGTGCTTTTTCTTACGGGAATGCCTGCGAAGTTCTCGTTATTGATGGATCGAAAACGGAGACCGTAACTGTTACGAGCAGGCTCAGTCAGAGTTTCACTCGTGTTCGAAATAATGAAGTATTTAGTCTTTCTGTTCACAATTGTTTACTTACTTCATAATATTAACAGCCCAAAACACCAAATATCCTGAATAACAAATCGAGGAAAGATCGTAAATAAGATATTAAAATGAAGTTTTAGTCGGTGCTGATCTTGCTTCGTGACAGTCTTGGGATAATTATTTTTGGTCGTTGTTAAAAATAAGAAAAAGGCAAGTCAATTTTACTCGTGTTCGAAATAATGAAGTATTTAGTTATTCTATCCAATTGTTTACTTACTTTGTAATATTAACAGCCCAAAATACGTAAATAATTCAGAAAGCGTGCAGTTTGTTTTTTCTTTTTTTGCAATTTTTTCCAAAACGAAACAAAAACGAGCAAATCTCTAACAGACTTTTTATCTTAATTTTTCGCTCCCCTACCCGCTCCTGAAGTTTTGCCATTTAAATTTGGGACATCCTGTATATATTAAAATTTTTAGTTGGTGCTGATCTTCCTTTGTGACATTCACGGGATAATTATTTTTGGTTGTTGTTGAAAATAACAGAAAGGTAAGCATAACCGTTGGTGCATGCGCGTCCGAACGTTTTGTAATCGCAGGTGTTGGTTAATTTTTCCTGTTCGCCATTCATACGAATCGGATAAGGCCTGGGCGGCTTTCCAAGAGCGGAAAATTACACGTCTGCCGACGACAGGCTACGTTGCGCTTTCCAACGCAACCAAACACCGACCGATTACTCCACCTACGACGGCAATTTTCAGCGACTAGGATACGGCTAACGGACTTATAATCGAATTTGGACAATGAGTTTTTTCACGAAATTATTCTGTAGGCGGTGCCGGCGACGCCCGGTGAAATTAGTGTAACCTGAGAATCATAATCATTAAGTAAACATGGTAAACAGACGATTTTAATTAGTTCAGCAATCTTGAGAACATGCGATGTTACTATAATAATTTATAATTTATAGGCTGGGGATCTTTATGCATTTATGGATTATCAAAATTTTCATACAATTCGACAGAGTTTAGTATGACTTTTATTTATTTTTGACCTAGCCATGTTATTACCAATGAAAATAAGATTTGACTTGATGCCTCTTCGTAAAATTTGTCTACAATTGTCTGGACTCTTTCTGAATAAATAAAAAGCTCATGCCTAACCTGCGGCACTAAACAAAATCAAAAATGTTTGAACAATCGAATCGCAATTTCTTGTCATCTTTAGTAATTTAATAACTTGAGAATAATATATAGATTATTTTTAATTTTTCCCACGTGTTTTTAACATAAATAATCTCCGGTATTAAATGTATGGAGACTTTTGTGATTGTTTGTATCCACATGCAATTGATATAAATCGACCCTGACATTGAAAATGCCGAAAACAAAGAAAGAATTGTAGAATCAATAATTGAGATTTCGAATTAGCTACATGAAGAATTCTCCCAGTGTTTTGCTAGTTCCGATAGAATATCGGGTGCACAACCGATCCTCGATCACGCCCGGAGTCGTCCCTGTTCGTGATAGGAACGCATTAAATACACATCGCGCTGTTGCCTCGTTAAAACGAAATAATATCGGCGGGCATGTTCGCCACCTACGGTTCATTCTGTACCTAGGCCTAGCCTCGCCTCGGAAGAGGTAGGTTAGGACGGGCTATTACCAGTTAATGACTCCCGCTACGATCTCCTCGCCTCGCCACTTCCTTATTCCCTGTCGAGGGCAACTTTCTTCCTGTATCATCCAGATACTTGTTAGCGGTCGACCATCTCGTTCAGACGTCGAATTTCGATGACTTTGACAATTCCACTCGAGGACCGGATTTATACTTCTTCACTTTGGATCAATGCCACCAGGAAAAGGCTCAAATTAATGAATAAACTCAGCAAAATAAATTTCCAGCTTCCAATGGATGTCTCAATTTTAATAGCTAAACCAAATATAAAAGCTTGTCGCTACATGTTATCATTTTTTAAGAGCTGTGGTCTTAAAGTATAAGTTTTGTCTATATGGTTCCAACTAATCATGTCTCTAATATATCACATTCTATTTTGTAATTATTATATTCTGTTTTGTATGTGGCGTATTTAGTTTTTTTTTGTAATTATGTTGAAATTAATTTCATATGAGATTTTCTAATAAAAAAAAATCGACCAAAACTGGTTGATTTTTCTTCTCCACCTTTTCCCCTTCTACTAGGGGACTGGTAGACTGGTCGCGTATTAATCTGGTTATTAGAGAGAGGGTAAACTGTATTCCCCTCGATTTTCTTGATCTGACGGCACTTTTTTTCAAGGATGAAAAAAAAACTTGTACGGACAAACTTGTAAATACCCACACTCGGAATAACCAATGTGTTGCTCATCTCTTTAACCCATAATTTAATCTCATCAGAAATCTACTTTCCGTATTACTTCTATGGTGGGAACGGTTTTGTCTCGATTGAGACAATATTCCCATCCCTGATGTACAGTGAAGCCTTGATCTAAGAAAATGAAAACTGTAGGATCCACAAACAACGAACACCATCCCCTCTCCTGAAGAGCATACTCGAATTTAACCACTTGCACTCGGAGCTATTTTAACTCGAAAATTAAACATTTCTTCCTAGCTAGAATATTTCCATTACCTACGATTTTTTAATTTTTATGGATATAAAAAATTAAAAATTTATGGATATAAAGTAATTAGATGTATTCGATATTTCGAATAAAACACAGCAATTTTCAGTGGCACCTCAGAGTCATCATTCGAATTCTGATGGTTAAACCAGTGGAAATGCGGTTGTCTGTTTTTTTTCTAATTTTACGTATAACAATCATGTAATACTACGTGGTCTTATATGTCAGAAATGTGTTCCCACCTTCGTTGGCCAACCCGATAGAAAGTGTTCGAATCCATCGGAAGAGTTTCGAAAGTTTGGCGATCAGATTTTTGACAGTGCCCGACCTGTCGGACCTTGCGAATCGGTAATTGATCGTCCGGAGGTTTGAAGAGGTGACGAGGAGAGGTTCATCGACGGTCGAGAAAGCTCGTATGAAAGGATTCGTTTGTGATTTATATAAAAGGAAGGTGGTGTCATTTCACGTTGGTTCCTTGTATACATTTGTACTCGGGAGAAAGAGAAAGAGCGAGAGAAAGAGAGAGAGAGAATTTGCCCGAGGAGGATGATTGCTCACGAGGGGAACGTACGATCGATGGATCCAGGGATCCATACCTTCCGTCATGTTTTAATTGGGATTCATATGTTGCATCCTTAATTGATCTTGATGAATTATTTCTTTTAAATCTGTGGTACTTTCAACTGTACAGAGTGGTGTGTAGTGTTTTCATAGGTCGCTCCAGGGACCAATGAGTATTTAAACATTTGGAATTCGTTGATATTTGGACATTCTCCGACCCCTTTCTTCCGACTACAACTTCTTAAATGTGTAGGAAAGCCCAATAGTTTCTGGGGTGCTAATTTGACCCGCGACCTCAAATGGTACCTACTACCAACGCAAATGGCCGTGATCGTACAAGAGGACTGTGAATAGTGAACGGGAAGACCCATTGTGAAAAGAGAACACTTGCGGGCCATTCCAGGTTCCCGTGCGTATACGCACACGCGTCCCCTTTGTGTTGCATTGTTGCCGGGAAGAAAAGGAAGGCTAGCCGGTACACCCGATACGAATTTCCAATATGAAACGGCCTTTGCTTCAGGGACGGTTACGTAGACACGCGCCCTTCGGAATGTGAACCTAACGAGAAAACATTCTAGCCACATAACTTAATGTTAGAATGTGAATGAAAGTTGTTGGGGAGAGCAAATGGGAAAAACTTTTTTTTTACCTTTACATATATATTTATTCATTTATTTATTTATTTATTTATTATATATTTATTATATACATATATATTTATTAATAAATGTAGGAAGAATTATACATAGAAAGAGTTGATATAATAATGTCACATGTTCGATCTGATTTATCAATTAATCACTATACGTCTGTTTTGCCAACTGTTATAAAAACTAAATCGCAAGTTGACGTGTGCGATCAGGAATATCAACCGAAGTCAATTTTCATGCATCCTTAATCGATTGCTTAAATATTTCGATGATCCATTCTTGCACTAACTAATTTCGATATAATTTCAAAACTGTTTAACGTACATCCAGATTCACAAGCTTTAATAATATATGATTTATTCTTTTTACACGATCACGCTGGAGGCACGATAATAAAGATATTCCGCAACTGGAGAAGAGCGTTACATTCGCCATGCTTTAATGAAACTTTCAGACATTCAGAGGAATTCTTTTCCGTATATTTGAAATTTTAAAAGAATTCTCGTCCGGGTGCTTGCACGAGGCTCCCGTATGGAAATGAATAGACTTCAGAGTCAGCTGCTCTTTCACCGAGATCTGCACCGTGTGTAATATTCAAGTATCTGAATATACCTCGTTATACTTTGTGCCCTATAAATTGTTACCCTTTGTACCACGAGTTTTTAAGTTTCCTTGTGTCCGAAATTTTAAACTTTACTATGAAAAGTGAAAGTTCGCTTTTACGTAGATTCCTTTGATCCGATTGGCGAATTTTTAACTGAGCAACACGAGCTATTTACAGTATTAACAATCATTATTTCTTCGATATTTTAATTATCACATTCGAAACAAGAATAACCTAGCTGTTAATGCGACCACATTAAAACAAACCATAAGTAAATAAATAAATGAAATTTTATTCTGTCGAATGCTACTCCAATTCCGATAAACACGTTTTCTTGTTCACACAGACCCGGCCGGGGGCCCTTTAATCTCAAAGGGTGCCGCTCGATTACGCTAATGAAATATTAAATATGCTCATCTTCTCGGAACGCGTCCACCGAAGAAATGCAGTGCAAAGCATCAAAAAGGGTACGGTGAACTATGCAAAGAAGCAAACCGGTTTCTCTGAGTTCCAAATCTCCATAGGGCAGGACTGAGTTTCCTTTTTTTTGTCTGTTCCTCTTTCTTTCATCCTTGTCACCGTGACGACACACCTCGCGTTGCGTTATTCTAGCGTAGCGAGTGGTAGTGTCTTTTACACCCTGCTGATCCGCATATTTTCCCCTCTGCTACTCGTCCCCAACAGCCGGTCGGCACCTTTGCCTAGCATAACGCGCAGCCATCGCCTGAGAAGATCGCAGATTGAAAAAAAACGGCCGACCTTCGTGTATCCTTGTGTTTTTCGAAAACCTCCTATTGGAGAAATCTGAAAATATAGTTTGAAACCGACGATGCGACGTTTCAAACAAAATAAACAGAGAAACCAATAAAATGAAAGTCGAAGCAAGAAACAGAAACAATGTTTTAGCACAGAAAAAATCTGAAAATACTTCGAAACCGACGATGCTACATTTCGAACAAAATGAACAGAGAAATCTATAAAATGAAAGTCGAAGCAAGAAACAGAAACAGTTTTAGCCTAGAAAAAATCTGACAACAAAAATAAACATTTAAAGAGAAGCTTGAAAATCAGACTTCAATGTACAACACAGGTCACTGAAACTAATCGAAGTCGATATAATTGTATCTCGGATATTAATTGGCTCGAACAGAAAAATCGTGTTGCGTGTCATTGATACGAAACGATCGGCGCGCGTTCTAAAGAAATGGCGACGAGAAAGTGGTTAAGACCGAGTCATTAGCTGGACGCTCGTTCCAGATTTTTCAATTAATTATTAGTCCAGAGAATGTAAGCAAAAACTGTCAAACATGTAAGAAGAAACTTTTTCATAGTAGCGATCGCGTGATTTATAAATATTGGATGATTCGAAAGTTCACGTTCCCGCAACGGTCGTCGTTGCGAAAAATGAAAGGAGACACGCGGTTCTGTACTTTTATAAGACGATTACGTGGTTGAGAAAACGTAAGAAAATGATTCTCTTGATCCGATAATAATTAGTAGAGTGCGGATTTGATGCATTCGTGACACAAACGGGCATGTACAATTTAAAGCATTATACATGTTAAAAATAAACCGATGCATTAGTATCAGCTTGACGAGATAATTCAAATAAGAATACAATTTTTACTCGACTTCAATGGGAACACGTTTTATAATAATCAGCAACATTTCATCGAAATTTGTCTTGGTTAATTTTTCACTGGACTGAATAATGAATTTGCAAAACGAACATTCGTAACATGCATAGCGAAACATCTTACGGTATTATTCAATAAGGTTCTTGTGGCTATTTCGTCCTGTGCAATCGCTGCCACGTAATGTTTCTTACATCACCAACGCAGCAGATTCAGCGAAACGATTTATCGGAAGGTCTCGGACAAAACCGAAATTATATGGCGATTTCGCGCGATGCAGGTATGTATGGGGTATGGAAGGGCGTGAGCAAAAACTGTGTTGGCTCCGAAAAAGACATTTATCATGTCCTTGGGGACGATTATCGATGCGGTCGAAACGCAGGACGTCGCGTTTCGAGCAACAAGGCGAGACGGCATAATGTCCATTGCGCCCCGCTGATCAGTTTTGAATCGCCGCCGGTTACTATGCTCGGGGGCGAGGATCGGCCTCCCGGTAAAATACCAGCCCGGAATTCGTATTCCGTGTAGCCGAGGAGATAAATCTGTGCTGGCCGATGGCAGCAAGGATGAGCCAGAAGAAGGATAAACAGAGGAGCGGTTCCAAGACGGAGGACGAAGGGCGGGGGCAACCGAAGAGAAAAAGAAGAGCCACGCCTTTGTCCTGGTACGTCCACCGATCTTTCACCAGGAAGATGTAAGAAAAAGAAGATTGCGGTCTACCCCAGCTCCCTCGAGCTGTATATACGCGCTGACCAGCACAGCTTTGTCGATACGCGGTTGTTCTTTTAAAACACAAACTATACCGCTCCCGTGCGGTATCATACGAGCCGAGAGGCTTTCTTCTTCTTTCGTACAGAAGAGCTTTCGAATCGGTTTTGTACCGTACACTCGTCAATCTTCCTTTTGCACACGCGAAATTTAGGATGGGAACGATGATGCGGTTAGGCCGCTTTCACGTCCTTGATGAAGACACGGCTTGATGGACGCCGATAGGGACGAGTGCATCAAGATTCTAGAACCTTTTTCAATCTCAATTACTATTAGAGACATCGCTTGCATATGTCATTTAACCCTTTGCTGTCGGAGCTGTTTTATCTTGAAAATTAAATATTTCTTTCGACCTGGAATAATTCCATTGGGTATGATTGTTTTTTTATTTAATGAAAAATTTTTAGCAACTGATTAAATACCCACGTATTTGATGATGTAAATAATATTGTGAATAATGGTAGGACCATCTTTAGTGCTGACCCTATTTTAGGCTATTTAGAAACAATCTTTCTTTTTTATTTATCATTAACGAGCACATTATGTTATATATAGAGTGGGTAGGTGGAATACAAAACAATATTAGATTTAAAATATTAATGTAACAAAGTCGTTAAAGAATGAAATCAATTTGTTATGTTGTTATGTAAAACATGTTTATTTTGCATAAAGATCCGCAGTCGAATTATATGTACATAAATGAGAAGTGAGATTTTTTAGATCGTCAGAAACAGGAGCTGAGTAAAAACTTTCTTGAGTCATTTTTATAGAAGGGAACAGTATGCGTTAATCTGTTCGCTATTTTAAATTGCACCCACCCATTTTTCTCGTAAATACAATTACAGTGTTCTAAGACTGTATTAGGAAATGAGAGGGATGGGAAGAGAAATTTGAAAAGCACGCATGAAGAATCGTTGTTTTCAAATAATATTCCCTCTCGCTGAAAATAACCGAAGCGTTCCTCGGGATCGAGGGCACGTCAGAACCTTGGCGCACGCGAGAGGGTGTGGCAACCACGAGCGAAGAGGAAACGCACGTTCACCGACAGCCCATGAATTTCCGTTCCATTTAAGTACCTGAACTGCTGCAGAACCGTATTGTTTCGCGTCACATCTGAATGCTACTTTAAAATTTCCGCGCTGCTGCGGCCGGAGATCGCGTCTCTTAACGACGAGATCCGCGAAATATTTTATCTAATTCGAAGACCTCCGGAAAAATGTAGAACCACCTTTACAAATATAATTAGCATTTAAATATAATGGTTGAAAGTCGAATTTTTTTTTTAAATTTGATCGCTGAGAGCTGAAATTGAATTTCGATTTGAATAACATGATTGAAAGTTGAATTTGAGTTCAGTTTTAAATAGGTGTACATAATTATGAAAGTGTTTGATCTTTTACAATATCGTAAAAATTCCATTGAATTAATATCGCTTAAAATAATTCGATGTGAAATAACTGATAAACTTGTGTATTTTAAATTTTTTGCTGAAATATAGTTCGGGGGGAATTGTGGGGAATAAAAATGTGGAAGGTGAAACTTACAGATAACGTTGCGTAGTGTAGCGAACTAAGGAGGTCTGATGAGTATCATTTATGCAATGGTAGGTCGTAAATAGCGAACAACGTTGCCATATACTATAGAACAAAGGTTGACTTGTCGAGTAACGGGGTCAAATTGCAACAGAACTTTCGGTAATAGGGGCGGATAGATAATCTTCCATTCTAGACGCGGCAGTAAATCAATAAAATGATAACTAAACATCCGCACTGCAGACGATTCGATCTTACCTCGCCTCCATCTTCGCTCCTTTGTTTTCTAATAAAAAGACCGGGCTCAATAATTCTTAGTTTGAAAACGCACTTCCCGCGTCGTTCGTTCGTTCGCCGGATCGAAAAACGAGAGCCACTCCTTAAAGAGCGAGGAGTCTCCTGAAATGTATTCCTCGGAGCGAAAAAATAAATAATTCGCTTGCAAAAATGAAGGATGATTGAAATTGTAATGAAACGACCACTTACAGGAGACCAAAGGTCTGCCTAAATAGCAGGCGAGCCGAAATTGCTTCGGCCACAATTTTCTTCTTCATTCTCTCCACAAAGTAATTTTTTTGTTTCACGGTGTGGAGCACCGATTCGGTGCATTACCGCGAGAATTGCCGTACCGATCGACAAAAATCTGAAGAATTTGCACGGACATTTAATCCTATTATAATTTACCCACGCATCCTCGAGTACGTTAGTTGCCACAACCGTCCGTGGCAAAATAAAGATAATCTTTACGATCGTCAGTCTTTTTTTGCTTCCTCCTTATTATAGTTCCTCGTGGATAATTATTCAAATTTTATGGACGTCGAAATCTCGGTTTTACATATCTTCTGCACCAAAAAATTATTAGCATTTAGCAGATGTTATATCTACACTTTCTGCAATTTCTTTTTGTTATCTCACGTAACATATAAATTTTTTCTAGAAAGCTATTAATAATACAGGAAAACAAACTCTTCTAGAATGTTCATGTACAAATTTTCTACTGATAAAAGTGGGACGATAAGATATAAAAGAATACATGTAAGAATACATATACATATATATTATTCCTAGAACTGTCACGGGTTCTGTGTTGTCAACATTGACAATCTGTCGCCTCGGTTAGAATGTCCGCTGTTTACTTAGACCTCGAACAGTTCTGCATAAATTGCAGTCACTAGAACGAGACACGCGAATTCTTCTCTAGCTAACAAAGTGTACAAGGATGGAACTGCTCTAGCCGTTCCACATAGAAACGGATCGAACAGGACTCGCTGCAACTTCAGAATCGAGCAGTGGCATCTTCGCGTTCACACTTCCGCATTAATCAGCCGGGGATGCGTAGCCTGCACTCCGAATGCAAAAAGCTTGGCGCAGCACGTACGATAACGAGCGACTTGCTGTCGATCGGCTTGTCCCATCGACCCGGGTCATTTAATTAACGTCTGTCCCGAGAATCGACGAAAAGCCTCGCGTTCGTGGAATCATACGATATAGCTGATCGACTAAAACAAGAACAGCGTCGTCGAACCGTCCGCTATTTATTTACATACGACCCCCGATTGGCTCCACGACCTTTTTTCGAGGCACTTT
>CM052336.1:29109433-29120236 GCA_028455595.1 Lasioglossum vierecki | reverse complement strand
AAAACACAATGAGATTTGATATTTGCACAAAATACAATGAAGTTTTTATATTTGCACAAAATGTAATTGTTTTTAAAAACAGTGGGCTACCGGTGTTTGACTGCCGAATTGTCTTACTGGTGGGAAGAAGAAAAGGTTTGAGAATTTTCTTAAAAGCACAGGATGCAGAAAAAGCGTAGCAGCAAGACGCGGTCGAGCGTTCAGCCGTGCGATGAAAAGCGGTCTGTCGGACGGTATCCATCCGTCGCTAATTAGTACACACGTGGATTAACCGCGGATCGCGTGTAACTGCAATCGAGACTACGGAAAGTATCGAGTCACGCCTCTCCTGTTTCCATTATATTAATCAAACGAGCCGAAGGGAGAGGAGAAGGAGTGACGGCCCGATTTGTTGTTCGACAACCCCGACTAAACGCGAGAGGACTTGCCGGACGTATTTCGCCGCGGCGTTAAAACCGTCGCGTTAAGCCGTGCGCGCGTGAAATCCGGCTGGAATATTTTACGGATACCGCCTAGATTTTTCGTATTCGTCACCCGGCGAGCAACGAACCGTCGCACGTGATCGAGGACTGCGACGATTTCTCAACCCGGAGAATTCGGCTAATAAAAGAATCCGTTGGTTCCGTTCCCTAGTTTTCCTTAAGATTCTCTCTCCTCATTTTACGAGCGAGTGGTCAGACACATGTCCTCCTAGAAATCCAATTCCGGGAGAAACTCTTCGAATTTACAAAAAAAGTCAGTTCCGCGAGTTCGCAAGAAAACTACACGTTTCTCGCTAATGTTTATTAATAAAGAATAGTGAAAACACTCTTCGCTTTTCAAAGTTCAGAAAAATTTTTTAACTTTGCTCCGACATTTCTATTAATTTTTTTGAAGACCGTTTCTTGTACGAAAAAATGATACGACATAAAAAACGCTGTCTGTCCACATCTACAATTTCAAAGATCGAGAAAAACAATTTTATGAGCATTTAATTAATTACTTCCCGTGGGAGCTCGAGCTTACACAGATTTTCATTTAATTGTTTGAAACGATATCAGGGTGTCGTAAAAGAAATTTAGGAATAATTATTGGTCTTTTCTAAACGTTTTCTGTATTAATTGCAAGGCACGGTATTCCGAGCACCGTTACGAGAAATGATTTCAATCAAGACAAAAGAAGTGTGAATTCTCGCCTTACCGAAAATTTGCATAACAGGACGTCTTTTCGTATTAAGTGTGATTCATAATATTTCCGGACGTTCATAAGTAGGCGACGACAGCCATATTCACGGCGAACGGTGGCGTTTCAAGTTATAGATTCGAAGTTTGAAGCGAAACGGCGATCTGACCTGAATTAATGAGCAACCCAATAATGTTGTCCCGGTTGGCATGCGCCCAAATGAGTCATTTTACTCTGAAATGAGTTTTATCAGCGGACGTCACTGTTACAAAAGTAGAAAAGTAAAAAAACGCTACGCCTTGAACCCGGAGTGACATCGATCAAAATGCACCATTGAGAAATCGTTCTTCTAAACGCGGCGTTCCGCAAGGTTTCGACCGTTGACAGTCGGGAAATCGTAAACTATAGGAAACACCACGAGACTCCCACGGAACAGATGTAACACATAAAGCAATGTTTTCGGACAAGATTTCGTTATTCACAGTGGATCGCTAGAAACTACGTCCGTTCTACTTTGCGAGTTCAATTCCAGGCAATCGTGTACATAATCTAGATTACTTGCGAGCTCGATACTACGATTTCACCGAAAATTGGGCGAACAGTGTGTGTGATTTTCCATACTTTTATGCATCTGCGCAGTTTCTCGGAATAAGGAACGCTTCGCGAGAACACTGTTCTCTTCTTGCTGGGTTTGTTAATACATTTGAACAGCCTGCTGAGAAAATGCAAACGATAAAGTCGAGAATACTATTATGTGTTTACGTCTCAGTGAGAAGAAGTGTATGAAAGTGAATACATATGACCAATTATTTTATTATTTTAATCAGAAAAATTCCACAAACAAGTTGATGAAAGTCCCATGTAAGTTCTCGTAAAAATGTATTAACACGACCATCAATTGACCATAAAGACATAGCACGTTTGAAACAACACAAATCATGACATATTTATTATTAGACAGCGGATTTTATGCGTTTTCGACAAAATCGCGAGTAGGTGTAATTCAAAACAGGAAAAAGATTAAAAGAGTTTGGTAATTATTTACATTACATTTTTTTCTAAACACGTGATCCGTTTAATTTCCTCTTCGCCCCCTTCACAACCTAACGAAAGAAGGTCAGTTTGTGTGGTTTATTTAAGGGAAAAATTAGAACAACATTTTTAGAAAAATAAACATAATTTCGAATAGTAAGAAAACACATTCTTAGTTTACTGTATACCAGGTTTGTCAACTGGATCAGATATGACACTATGCAATAAAGGTTTAAAATAGATTCGAGTGCAAATGGTTAATTATTTCACATTGTGGAAAAGGAAAGCTGTTTACCGATGAGTAGAAGAGCGCGAGGTTCTGTCGGTGTAATCAAAGAGCGATGTCCCCATTTTTTAGGATCTCGTCGGCCATTGAGGGTCGTCGGCTGTTCACGTGGTCCCGGTCTACCGAAGATCGTCGGACCCGAGAGGGGGGTGGTGTCAGGTGGTCGTCGTTTCGTTTTCTACGCGAATTTATGGGGTGAGCCGCGCGCGGCCCGTGTGCGAAAATAATTTCAATCGACCGGATCTAAAATTACATGCGCGCGTCTCGTCGCGTCGCGTCGTGGACGAAGTCACGATTCACGAAATGCCGGGGTGTCGGAAGCACGTGCTGCTCTTTCTGCTCTTTCAGCGACTTGGAACCGAGCCAACATCGCCCCGAGGCTCTTTATTTTCTTCTGTTTGCGATTTCATTACCGCTCGTCCCGCTTGCGAGACGGTTTTCCCGTTGTCCGCTCGCGATCATCCCGTCGCGTCAGCATAATCGAGACTCGACTTTACCGGCCAGACACTCCGTCTCCCGCGAACGGAATCGCCGCGGACATTGTGCTCTTGCACGCCAAATCTAAGATTTTTTTACGAGTCTTTCAGCTGACGAAAGAAATTTTTTCTTAACACTTTACCTATCCAAAGACCAATAGCATTTTCAATAACGTACTGTACTCTTGAATCTGTAATCTTGAATGAAAGTATTGGATGAATTGTTAGTTTATAATTAAAATTGCTGTCACTGTTGAAGGTTTCATTGAAAAGTGTTTAACCATGAACCATAAATTTTCGTTATGCATGAAAATTGAAAAAATGTTGGGTCTAATTTTGTCGAAGTTGTTCGTTTTTAAATGCTGTACGAATACTTTGTATACAAAGTAAAATTGATTCATCTAAGAAAGTGTTAATTCTTTTAATTTTTTCAATTGTTTCAATTGAAGGAGAAAATTTCTCTCGTCAGCTGAAAGATTCCTCATCGTAAAAATAAAATAAAAATTCTCTGCTTCCCTGCATCTTACAAATCTGCTCAGAAATGTTCATTTTTTACTTGTGCATGTATTCGCTTCATCGTGATAGACATAGGCACTACACACTGTCGAGATGACCGACAAAATAATAATTCCGTAAATGATGTATGCAGCTGGAAGTTCGGTAATTTATCTCGGTCTCTAGTTTTTCGAGTTGCTCCAATTACCGCGATTTCATCCTAAATTAGGCGGCTTCAACGACCCGGTTAATGATTTCCAAGTCGTTTCGAGAGCAACCACCCAGACCCGGTGATCTACATGCTAATTTGTATTTGCCTTAGTCGCGTGAAGACTGCCGTAACGACTCGCTCGTCGCAGAATAATAAGCGTCAAGCCGATTCTTAATCATCGCCAAATATTCTCGTCGCGCAAATACCCCAGAAACCTAATCAACTGGCTTCCAAGAGAGCGGAGGTTCGTTCCGGCTATTATATTTCAGAGCCACCTTGGTTCTGCAAAAATTGCATACAAATTAAAAATAATTTTTTATTTTTCCTCTTTTATTCGCATAATGGCTGAATTAATATCATACTTTTCTGTTCATGCGCATATGTATTTGTTTCTGTGTTACGTTTGTATATGTACAGGATGCATCTTTTGAGAGAGTTCCAGATTTTTCAAAACGACGAGAAATCGAGACTGTAGATAAAATAATAATAACAGAACGAGGAAAATCGTGAGATGCCGAAACGCTCAAGACATTCAAAAGATTTGAAATATGATCCATTAGTCTATCACAATGTAATCTTAAAATCAAAATGTAAAGTGTTTCTAACCTGTTGTTTCAAAGCTACATTGAATTCGTAAGTGATGGCGCGTATTCCGTGAAAGAGGAACGGATGAAAGGAAAATTTGGGACAGCAATGATTATTTAAACTAACTAGATGTTGTAACCCCACTGAACGAGTCGTCCTAGTTAGCCGCGACCTCACGGAGCGCACGCGGTCAAGACTTACAAGATTCGCCAGAGCGAAAAGTAGAATGCATACACATGCTTCGGCGAAGAGTATAAGAGCCAACATACTCGTCGCAATGTACGATATTTCTTCAGGTGCCGCGATAAAGTATTTCTGCGCGAAGTACTTCCAGGGATTGTTAAAGTTAGAAAAGCGAAACGTTCTAACAGTGGACCTCAAATTTTGTACATTTAGGACAAACCTGAGTGCCATTAAAACCAGCGAGACGATTAAAAGACTCTTGGTTAATCTGTTTTTAGTATAAATTTTTAAAATACATTACAAATGTTTATGGATGATATTTTCTAGCTCAAGAACCGGGGCTGGTTCCCAATGTGCGAATGCTCAAAATTAATGTGAGCTCGGCAACAATTTTCCATCGAAAGACGTGCACAGGAAAAGTGGGTGAAGGCTTCTTCGGCAACTTCTACGCACCGTCGACTTCTTTCCATGCGTATTTCCGTGGCTACGCACACGCGAGATTATTATTGTAGCTAGGGATGTATATTTACCTCTGATTTATTTCCGGCAAAAGTTCGCGTCCTTCAATTCCAACGGTGGATTGTAATCTAAGCAACCTTCGATCCACTTTCGGGGCACTATCGACGTTTACCGATAAACAGCCCATTCGTTTTCCACGGGCCACTATTTTCAGTTGCGGTGTCAAGTCGACCAAGGCTTCCCATAATGTGCCCCGGTGCTCTTTTACGATTCCGAAAGCCGTTTCGGCACGGTTCCCGTTGTCAAACCAGGTCGTCTACAGACGTAACAACTATCGACGCTTATAAACGACGTTGAACTTGACAACTTTTTCTTTTTTTTTTTTGTTACGTGGCCAGTGATAGAGGATCCTCTTCGAGATCTCACTTCCGTTACGTCCGCTTTACAAATAGCCGACCTTGTTAGGAGGATCTCATTAAATTTAGATTTCGAAGGTCCGATCGCAAACTCGGACGGAACTGCGAAATAATCTTCTGTATGCTGTCATTAATTTTTCCTTTGCTAACACTGTCTTTCCAGGCGTTTGAAAATTTTTGGTAGTAAAAATGATTTCATAGAAAAATTTAATATCAGTGGAAAATTATATTAAAATTTTATGGTCTGATTGTATGATGTTACAGATGTAAATTATACATTTTTGACTGTATACTGTATACTAGTAAATATATATTGCACATAACGATATTCTTGATCCACTAATACAATGTAAATACAGAATTGTCTCATTTCTTCTAGAGGATATCTATGAAAAATAAAAATTGTCCAAGTCAACTCTAAGAGGCTAAATGAAAATGCATTTTCTCACTGAACAATTTTAATAAATCGAACTTATTTTCCTCCTAAATACATCAAATTCGGAGTCTAATTTTACACTTACATAACGATACATAGTGGCTCGAGAATTACGTATTGTTTCCAGCAACGTGCCTACGTGACTGACCTTTTAAAATACGAGTAATCTCTTTTCGCTTGATCTTCGACTGGTGACTTTGCGACGCTATCTTTGAGCCACCGGCCTTTTGTCATCCTCCTAACGTCGAACAGATGATAAAAAGAGATAGTCTCGTTACCAGACCTAACTCAGCGTTGATGGCACGTACGACGTTCGTTGTGTATGCAATTAGTCAGAGGACTATTCCGTTCTTGACGTTTAAAGAATTGATTCAAATTAAACGACGAGACAGGGTGCAGATGTACTTGGAGATCCAATTTGAATGAAAGAGAAATGCATATGTTTCGGTCAATCTCTTCTGACAATCGTTACAACTACCTGATCAATTAATCCATTTGCTAACTCTTGTCTGAACCGTCTAATTTGTTTGTCAAAAATGCTACGTTGCTCCGAAATGTCAATTCAATGATTTTTCTAATCGTATCTTCACACCACGTTCTTCTACAATTAGTATAATGTGGTTACATAAATTCAGAATAGTTCTCTACTTTCTAATTTTTGGAAAATGTGCATAGAAAAATATTTAGCAATATGATTCATGAAAAATGTGAATAAAAATATATTTTACGATATAATTCATGAAAAATATTGTTCGCGGAAAGACGTACGCTTGCATCCGAAGGAAGAACGGCATGTTTTGCGACAAGGTTTTCAGACATACATATTTGAGAATCTTAGCGCGATAAAAGCTCCGCGATAGAAAGATGGCCTCGTCATCGACGATTCTGTTTGTATCGGTCAAACAAAGCCGCGATACCAGGCCGCATACATCGCGGGTATGATGTACCAATCAATTTTGAACCGTTACAACTGGTTCGTAATGACAAACGATGTCGTTACATCTATCTGATTACACGGGGCACAACGTACCTCGCGGAGCCACGTCCCGAGGTGGATAAGCGATAGGAACAGTCACACGTGAGTTCACGTTCACGTGAAGTTTCTTTCTCTTCGCGGTCCTCCGACCGTGTCATTGTCCGTGTCACTGTCAAGGGAAAATTGTACAGATTATTTTTTTTCACATCAACGTGCCATCTCCAACCTCGAGGATACTTGCACTTTTATTTTGATGCATCCTCGATGTTACTGCGAACTTGTAGCTCATACCTCAACGAAAACGTTCTGGGATTTTCGTGCATTATGCAGCGCGATGTAGTTGTGCAGTGGAGAATTAATTTTACTACTTTATAAAACGTCAAAGCTCGTTTTGTAAATTTTCTCCCGATTTAATGGGACGAGGGATCATGGCGAACAAATCGTGATTTTTAGGATAACGTTTTGTGACTTTCGTGCACTATGAAGCAGAAATTTGTTTAGATGTTATTTTGAGGTTTTAAAAACATCACGGCGCGTTTCATAAATTTTCGTGTCTTTTCGTTTCATAAAAACGTGATGTTTAAGCACTTTTTAGAAAAAGTTGACGATCGTTCTTGTACTAAGAAAGATTCTCTTCATCAGTTTTCCCCGTACTTAACAACAGTCGTTGGAAAGTACGATACTGAGCGATTTCTCAAGTCTTCGAGAAACTACATCCTTTGTCAACGATTTACGACGGAAGAGTTCCAGTAAAACGGAAAACGTAATTTCTGGCCGAGAGAGGAAAAGGAGACGAAGGAGGATAATTGTACGAAAGGAAGCAAAAATGGGAGGACAACAAATCACGGCGTACAGTGAAAGATAAGACTTCTTTTCCTTTTCATCTGGCTGTTTGTACAGAGTAAAAACTGTTTCGCAAGCAAAAAGAAGGTGTTCGCGCTCGCGCGATCTCCGACGAACGTTCTAAATTAACAAAGATCAAAGTGTCCAATGAAAAACAGCAGCTGCGAGCTGGAAGTTCCCCCCGCAGAAAACGTTCTCGAGAAGAAACAGGAACGGCGTGGTCGATTCGCGTGAACGTTTCCTCGAAACGTTCCACTTTCCCCGGTCGAAGTTACAATTTCATCCCACGAATCTCAGGGTTTGCCGTCGACCGTGGCCATCGTGAAATAGAGCACTGTCGATTCGTCATATCTAGGCTGTCTTTCACGCGATTTCTCGCGACGCGCCGCACAGTGGGACAATGTCAAAATCCCGGAACTTTCGACAGAAATGGGATAGAGCGATGATATATTTTTTTAAATTAAAGTTGAAGAAATACAAAATATGGGAAAATACAGAGGTTGTGGTCCGAACGTTTTTTAACATTGAAGATCTATGTTAAGCTTGCAAAATTTCAAGAAAATTGTGGTTCATCGAATTCATCATTTCCCGTGGAATTTCTCAAAATTGAAATGTACGATTGAGTCGTATTGGAATCGAATTGGTTGTCATATTGCATTAAAAAGTAGGTCGTACATTTGGAATAAAGTTGTTCGTGCGAAGAAAATCGGTACCGGGCGGCTGCAATAAATAACCAAGACATTGTAATTTTCAAGAAGTTATTTTTTTTTATATAAACCCTTCTTCGTTTGTAAGATCAGTTACCAATCAGCATGTATATCTCGAGCGTTCGCCGATTCTATTTCGGTGCGCACGAGCATCTGTTCCTCGTTTCTTCGGTATCGTCGCCGAGGAAGGATCCACGGTTTCCAGTTCTGTATAGATTTGCCGTGATTCTTTTTTATCGGACACACACGGAAGACGGGAAACGCGGTCACGTCAGCAAAGACCATCGACGAATTTATGGATTCAATCTTAGAGAAGTTGATATGTAGGTTACGATTTGATCATTGTTCTTCCAATTTAACTTCAGCAAACTGGTTCAAACCAATAAAAATCCGGAACTGGAGTAATTGCACGCATACAACATTTTTGTATACTACTAATTTTTACATTAACCAGTAAGACTTTTGATTCTTTGTTTGAAATGATAGATCGTTTTCTGTGTAATTGAACCATCACTCACGAAATGTACACACGAAATGCATACACGAGATGCATACACGAGATGCATACATTCATTCGGAAAATAAAATTACCATGTTACATAGCTTCATTGTTGATGATTTACCATTGGTATCACTATCATTACCATTCATTCTCAATAATTACCATCCCTCGCACTTAAATCTTCGGGTTGGTCATTAACATACAACAAAGTGACTTATCATATTCAAGATCTAACAATCCCTTACTGCACAGCCTGCTGACAATCATTCATGACTGACTCACCGAGGTAAAAACGGTAAATCCACATTAACAGTCTGTACGTAGTAATCTCTTCCCTGCACAGTGGGTGATCAAGGTAGAAACACTTGAGAGTGTCGATTTTATACATATATCAAACAGTCGAATGTTAATTCATGAGTAGATTGCGGATCTTTATGCAAATTAAACAATGTTTGCAAGACGCAGAAGTGAAATAAACATTTCTTTCTTATTTTAATTATCTGATTAAGCTGTAACCAATACGCTGACGTTTTAAAATCATTTTAATATGTCCACTGCTTTAAATTGTACATGCCCATTTTTCTCATAAATGCATAAAATCCCGTGTTTATCGATCAGTATGTTTGTTTCGAGCAAAAATAAAAGAGGTCAAGGGATTAGCGTGGGGTATGAAATTGAAACTGAGAAAAACGTTGACCGTTCCGGACGAGACCCGTTCCTCGGCTGATTAAGCCATCCTCGGGACATAGACTTCCATCCGCGTCCGATCACTCGCGAATAATTTTCCCTTCTACCATCCTCGGCCGGCCGTGGTTCTTTTCGGTCCCACGCGCGGTTCTCGCGCCGCGCCGCACCGCGCCGCGCCGCGACAAAGTAATCTCGCCGAGATAAATTATTCGACGCGCGGCGAAAATGCAAATTCGCCCCGGTGGGCGAGGGCGGAAATTTATACGCAGCCCGCCGGATACTTTGCCGGGCACTTAAGTGGCCAATCTCTTTCACGGAGGCTCGCGCGCGCACGCATCGCGCTCGCTAATTTATGCGGTTGCGTTTTCGCGATATTTCGTGCCACCGCGCCGACTTATAGCGAGCAATTGTCAACGCACGGTCGAATTTTCAACTTTTCAAAAATGTTACCTCGCGCGATCTTTCACGTTGAGTCTACATCGAGTGACGAAAATAAAGGACGTTTAATATCCAGAGGTAACGTCCAGACACTGTTTACAATAGTGATTTACATTATAAAGAGCTGCATCTAGCTAGAGCCTCATTTCACTGAAACATATTCTGCGTTAAAGACAGACTCTGCTTTATGATAACGTGTTCTTGACACGGGTATACCCTAGAGGATTGTTTGACACACGTATTCATGCATATTTTAGCAACTTTGATCGAAGGATTTGACGCTACTTCGCTTTAGAGCTGCAGTAGGATTCCATTTATCCGAACCAGGTCGATAAACAAGACATTTCGGTTAACTGGGTCGTTGTTTCTGTAGAAAGTTCAAGCTCATCAATTTTCGACAGAAGAGTACATATCAATAATAATGGACACCATTCATAAACAACACCGTATATTGTTGCACTTTGTTGCTAGATTAAACCAGAAATGGTGGGAAACAGTTAATCACTGGATTGTTACGTTTGTCTTTGTATGTGCAAGCCATACTAAAATTATATTACAATCACTTAGAATCATTGCAGATAATGCAAATTATATCATTGAACAATATTAAACATATATTTTTTTAGAAATTGATTTGTTTAACGAAATTTTGATGCTACAAGTAGAAGTCAATTTACAATTATTGTATCTGTACAGAATCTGTATGTGAATATTGTTTACCTCTTGTTCGTCTGCAACGTGAAAACGAGATTCCAGCAAGGCCTCCACCCAGAACGATTTATTTTTGTACAGGCTGAGATGTGTTTTGATCTTGAGGCTTGGTGTAAAGTTTCCTAGAGCGATATTGCTCTCTATCCTTTGAAACGTATAATGATTTTCTAGATGGCTGGGATTATCATTTACTATCTTG
>CM052336.1:29094813-29109333 GCA_028455595.1 Lasioglossum vierecki | reverse complement strand
TAAGACTACAAAATCATATTAGATGATTGCATAAGTTCGTGCCGAATGGTCGCAAACTGTACCGAGTGTAAAAAAATCTAATTGTAGAAAAGAACGGTGACTATAATAATTCATTAATAAAACTGTATTCTTTAAAATTTAACCATTGAATTTTATTTTCAAATCGGGGCGAACTTTTGCGATTATCTCATATATTAGCGAGCAAAGAATGGACATCGAGTGAAATTTTGTAATATTTTTAGAAGAACATTAACAAGTTGTTGAAAGAAATCCAGTAAATAACCCGGTTAACACATGGCTACACAAAGGTTAACAGGTTCCGATGAATGAAATGAAATTTAACAGATTATTTTAACATGTAAAGAAGAGGTAATGGTGTTAGAAGAAAGTTCGAGCTTGTAAATCCACGTGCGTCATTGCGGAACGTTTTCCGAATATCGTCGACCACCTATGAAGAATACAAGAAAGGCTCGTTCCTGGAAGATCCGGAATCTTCCATCGAAATGCATTACGGAACGTTGACTGCCGACTGCACTCGGTGATTCCATTTAGGCAACAGTAATTTACCAGCGTGGCTCGCGAGCTGACGAACGCTCGCGCGGGCTTTGTGCGAGGTCCGCGACGCAGAGGACGGTTTGCGAACGGTTTATCCAGGTGCAGTGGGGGTACTGGACACGTTTTCGGTCTTGGCTCACCCCCAACAGATGCGTCAAAGACGCATTGACAAAGACACGCACCCTTTCGCAGTGTCGCACCCTCCGCACATGCGCTCCGATCCTGCTGGCACACGACCAAAGCCTTACATGGCTGTTTCGCGGAAATCCTCGGCCAAATTGAAGTGTAGATACTGACCTACCATGGATGCCAACGAAATTCTCGATAGGGTCTTTGAAGAAAACGTACTGTAACAACAAGGTTCAAGGCTGAACCCCTACCACAAGGGTAGCTGCAGCATGAGCACGATTTTACGAATTCTGCTCGATTCTCTCCGTTCTACTCGACCAAAAATTATAAAAAAATGTATGAACAGTCTACTCAACCGTATGCACGACTGTGAATTTTTTCCGAATTTTCAATTGTACAATCAGGTTTTAAAAAGTTCCGGACTCTTAAACTAATTAATTTTATCGAGAAATTATCATTGTTGCAAAATAAAAAAAAATGCATATTTCTCAAACAGTTATGGGGATACCAGTTTTATATAAATTAAAAAGTGTAGAAAGCGATGTTCTTGACTTTTTACGCATTTCCTATGAAATGCATTGCATTGAATGAAATAAAAAAAAACGACTTTGCCTGGAAAAAATGATAGAATTCGTGGCACGATAAATGGTAACGCGCCTAAGTCCCTTTAATCGTCTGGGTGGAGTAGACGAACTGCCACGAAAATACCTTCGGCCGGTAGGTGGGCTCCGAATAGTCTCCTTTGAATCTTCCTCGTGATGAAAATCGCGTGTCATGCTGCGTAATCAATGGCCCCCGAAGCGTACATAAATCCTGGCTAGGGAACGTTTGCCAGAAACGCGGAAATCATCGGCAGTCGTTCGAGATTTGTTATCTTAATTTTCGTAGGCCCGTGCGACCGTGCGTCCTACGAATCCGCAAAATTAAACGACGGGCTTATTAATTCCTGGATTATTAAAATTCCACCGTGTATCGTTAGGAAAATTTACGAGCGGCCCCTATTCGCGGAAATCGTCTTACATCCCAGGAAAATTAACTTCTATTTTCGATCTTTCGAACTGTACGCGTCGTTCGTCTTCCATGATATTATCGGACCGGCTCTGATGAAAATTGTACTCGAAATACAACGTGCGCGAGCGAGTCATGACGTTAAACCAACAAACTCGACGATTTCGAGGCTTCGAAGTTAGTTATATTTACTGGAAGTAGGAAATCGAATTAATTCTCAAGATAGAATTAAATGATTCGACTCAACTTTCACTCATGGGCCCAAACATTTTTCCAGGAAAATTTCAAGAAAGTGGGAACAAAGAAAATCTCATTTTCAGTGGTAGTAGCCCTTGTAGATCTGAAATAAATAAAAACCCTATTAATTTCCACGGAATTTCGTATTCTAGCATTTTTGGAGAATTTTTAGAAGCGATAAATGCATACAGATCTCCGCAGTCTAGTAAAATTATACAATTCGACGGAAAAATAAGGAAACTTCGAATCTAGTGCGAGCAATCCAAGGATCTGGAAACCAATATAGCAACTTTACTCGAGTCTAACTTTGAAACGATTGAACTCGGCACCCTGAAACTTGTATTCCTCGCACTAGAATTTAAAGTTTCATCATTTCTTCGTCGAATTGTATAACACTGCATTCAGAAAAGAGAAGTGCAACGCGTTGAAGACATAAGGCGGGTCCCGAAAATACATTTCCAAGTAGCGCGGAGGTGGAGGGTGGAGCGTAATTAATGAGAGTGTGGACATAGTTCCAAAGGTAACTAAATATACAAAATAATAAACGTAATAAAACAAGATGGCCGTTAGTGAATTTTGTCGAGTTGGATCGACGATCCGTAACACAGCGGGTCACGAAAATACACTTCCGAGTATTGTGGTGGGTGAGGAGGGGGGGGGGCGGGAGCATAATTAATGAGAGGGGAGACATAGTTTCAAAGACTCGATTCCTCGAAAGCGTGTTGCCCCCTCGCGATCGTGGTAGGTGGGCCTTGAACAGCCGCGGATGGATCCCCGTCGAGATGGAAACGGATGCATAGATATTGCACTTTCCGCCACGGAATATCAGTCTTCGCGGCGGAGCGTCGGTCGCTTCTGACTGCTCGTACGTAGCCGTCCGGCCGCTGATGGAGCGAGAAATTCGCACAGACGTGCTCAGCGGCTGTCGAGGCGTCTCTCGAGGCGAAGAGGCGACCGCTTCTTGGAGGTCGATCGGATCTGTCCTGATTCGCCGAGCGGTGAATCGTGCGACGTTGATATCGCGATGATCATTAGAGCTGATATATCGAATCGCGTTCACGTTGATCCATAGTGTATCCTCGTTCGTGCTTCCTATCCACCGCGTCGTTGTTTGTCATTTTACGAGGAACGATTACCGTTTATTATCATTTTTCGCTATTCCCGCTACCGCGTTTCGATCGCCTGCTCGTGGAACAACCGGAAATCCTTATTTCCGCTGATTTATTGACTCCGTTACTCGAATTCACAGAACCTCGATAGTTCTTGGACCCTCGGCTTCTTTCGATCTACCGAGAGACTCGTGTTTTCGAAACATCAAGCGAAGAAACGAGTTCTGTATCATCTCGGTTTTATATACCGGGTGGGTCACCTGAATGTAAGCCATCGAAATATCTTCTCTATTTGTGGTGAGTAGACAGCCGGTCGTTATGCAAAATAAAAATGCTCTACCTGACTTGAAACAAATTGGAGTGAAATACAAATGTATTGTACCTCTTAATATATGTATGTAGTAGACTGAAAATATTGTAACAGTATTTTCAACGCTTACTCATTTTTCTCATAAATGCATAAAATCCGCATGAAGTTTGAAAATCGTTAACAATTAAGAAAAAAATTGTTTACACATTAGTTAGTAAACTAATCATTCTAAAACTTGAAAAATCTCAAGCTGGTGGGTCGAATTTTGGAAAAGTTATGCGTTCTTAGAAAGTGCACGAACACTTTGCACACCCACTGAAAATGATCAATGAACTCCCGAAGAAAGGGCTCCGATTGAATCCGTACATCCAGCACGTTATCATCGAAATTAGCAAAGTGAAATAGCGCAGTGAAGCATTCTTGCAGTTGGAATATCTTAATGTTGGTTCGAACGATGAGATGGCAGTCGAAACGGACACAAAGACGAGTTTATACGCGCATGCGAGGAATAGAGTCTCCGGTATCGATTGCTTCGGACGGATCCATCGCTCAGTGTATACGCTCGAATCGCAAGCCACAAGCCTTCGCCGGGTCACTTATCGATCGCATCGATCGATGAAGGGACTCGTCCGTGTGTATTTACCACGAAATCCCGGATCGTTTGCTGCAAATCGTTTAATCGACACCTCGCGTGTCTCGGAACGATCCGAGGTACAAGCACAAGGTGCATCTTTAAGGGCTATCGATCACCACGAACGTTTCGCGGACTAACAATGGATCCCGCTATCACGAAATCTCTAGGTTGGATGATCTAATGGATCCTCTGCGACCACCGACGCATACCGTTGCATACGTATCGACGGTTCACCGTAGATTTCGATCTCACGGGTGCACTCGTCGACACAGAATTTGCTTCCGAGCCCGAAAACATCATCCCTCCACATCTTCGGTAGTTGAATGCTGATGAATTTTGGGAATCGCAGGTGTGCGAGCTGCCGTGCTCGTTGAATTAATTCTGGCCGTGTAGTTTGCGCTTCCGGCGTGATTGCGCGATTAGCGTTGCTCGCAAGGAATAAGGCTGCACTTTTCTTTACGTGACTTTAATTAGAAAATCGAGCTGCTGTTTCCAAACTTGCAACTAAATCTATTGAATCGTTGAAAGTCGTGTAATCGTAAAAATTGTTACAGAAAGCTCTTAAAATATCCTTAAAGAACAAGCCAATCCATTCCTTGAAATATACAAGTTCTATATTTTCGAACAGCATTCGCGTTAGTATTAGACTGTG
This sequence comes from Lasioglossum vierecki, assembly GCA_028455595.1. Lineage (NCBI taxonomy): Eukaryota > Metazoa > Arthropoda > Insecta > Hymenoptera > Halictidae > Lasioglossum > Lasioglossum vierecki. The sequence goes on along the minus strand of CM052336.1, from coordinate 29,104,699 downwards.
CATTTTACGTGTTTATGAGGGAAAATAATTGAAGAATACGGATATACTATTTTTGATCTATCAAAAATGCGAAAGAAAGATTTCTATCAAGAAGTCTTTATGAATGATTCTCAAGTATCCTTAAGAAACAAGCAAATCCATTCAATCAAAATATATTTTCGAACAATATTTATTACTATCAGACTGTGTATTTTATGTTTCCGAGTGAGAAGAACTGAAGAATACTGTGATACATTATTTAACAGAAACATTTCTGTTAAGAAGAGAAGACAACTTCTTTGCTAATGTCCGTTTCAAAATATCCTTAAAAAGTCATTACTTCGATAAACCCGCTAAAAAATCATATAATTCAGTTTAATGAAAATTGCTGTAGTGGAAGGCTTAAAGATCGGTCATTTCATAAGTTACAGCATTCCAGGTTGCCCAGAAATTGTTGGATCCGCGCAGTTAGCCCGAAGAGGATCGTTCTCTGGCACATGACCCGTTCGTCGGTGGCATGACGATCCTTGTCGCGTTCTTGTGAGCGCGTTGCGCGCCGGACCGCGCTGGACTCCGCGTCGAAGTCGAGCACAGGGCATGCACCCGTGAAATGCATCGGTTGCATCTCCCCACCAGCGTGACAGTCGTTCCCCGTTGTGCCCTCCACAGGATACACGGTGTGCCCCACCACGGTGCTTGACAAACACATATTCGTACACATTTATACGTGCGGCACAGGCCGGGCACGTCCTCTCCGCGCGCCCCTCTTCAAGACAGCTGCCCCACGGGTACGAGTTCCCCCCCCACCCTCGCATCGGGCTACGTTTCGTGCTGTAGTTTCTTCGTGGTGCGAGCTTCTATACCACTGGTACGCGCCGACGACCGCTAGTCGACAGGCGACCGGTGGAGTTGTTGCGCTCGCATTCGTCGCTAACACGCCGTTCCCAGTCTTTCGGTTTACTTCCGACAATTTGCTATCTATCACCGAGATTCATCGATCTCCTCGATACCTTCAATTCGGCAATCCTGCCAATTGTTGTCGCGTTCGATATCGGACTTTTATCAAACTAGACTCGAAGACACTCGCTTCGCGGTAGTTCGCGAGGTGCAATTTTGGAGAAATTTAAGAACGATCGTTCACACCGCCCAAGCAACTCACAGTTACCTTCCAGCATCATACACAGTTGCTTCATGGTTCCTGGTCGCGTGTGAAATTTCGGAGCAGTGTGATCTATCGTGTGAAACAGTTCTTCGGAGACTCTGTTCAGGATACAGAGGATTCGCTACGTTTTGCACGCATGGTTGTGCGTTCCTGGTCGATTGCTGGTCGATTGCTGGTCGAGGAGCAACCGGAAGAGGAGCCGCGTCAATTACCGCGGACGCCAGTTTCCCTGACAGTAATCCCCGCCGATGTTTCGTGCAATTACTATTGTCCACTCTATCCGCTGGACAACCATCAACGACAGAAGTGTTATTATTCGTGCTGGCGCAGCTGATAGCCGCTGATACTCGGTACCGTGCGTGCGTGCGTATTGTGAACTTGTTTCGCATTGCTCGGACATTCTTGGGAAATTGTGGTTTCAGTGAGAAAAGAGGAAGCTCATCCTGAACAGCAATGAGTGACACTCGCCCGATTCGTTGATTCGAGTGAATCTAGTTCCATCTGTGTTTCTTATCGACATTCTTGCGAAGAGACTTTTATCAGTTCGGGTTTGTGTGAAAAGTTGTAGAATACTTTTCTGCAAGAGTGTGGTTCTGTTTTTTCTTTTTACGAAATATGGTCAAACTGTGTTCTCGGTTCGCTGACCGATCGATACAATCGAAGGTGGCGAGCACACGCTCGGAGCAGACGGTAGCCATGAGTAGTGTGGGACTTTTCACGTTTCGGAGGTTCTGGGACGAGTAACAAACAGCCGCTGTCACGCATGTGCCGACACTGCCAGGCTGGAAACGTAAAAGGTAAACGGAGCGATCTCGTAAGAGACAACTTAACCCTTAGCACTCGAACAACGACTCGTACTAAAAATTGCGGTAGCATTATTCAAAATATTGTTTATATTGTTAAATATGTTTATATCTAATCAATATACAACGGATTTTATGCATTTATGACTAAAACGAGTAGGTGTTAATTAAAACGGTAAAAACATTGGAAGAATTTTAAAATCCTCTTATATTATTTCCAACCTATTAATCATATGAAGGAAAAATATTCCATTTCACTCCAGTTTGTTGCAATTCAGGTAGAAAATTTTTATTTTGCTTAAGGATCCGCTGTCTACAAAACAATTACTAAATATTTAAGTATTGTACGAGGGATTATATCAATTTTATATTCGTACCAAGAAAACAATTAATATAGAATTTTAGAATTATTCTGGGTCGGAAGAAGTGTTTAATTTACGAGTCATAGTAGCTCCGAGTGCAAAGGATTAACATTAGCTTCACGGAACACTAAGAGCCCATTTTACATTACTTTGTAAAATGGACGAGAATATGTCCACACAAATTTTACCAGTTTTCTTATGATAACGTATACGTATACGCAAAGCAATTTAATGATGCCTCGTGGATTCGTCTGTACAATTGCAGTAAATTGAAAATATTAGAACGCGTCCCGTAATCGTGGTTTTAAAGGTAAATTACAGAGAGGTTTGAAACGCATCGTGCATATTGACATGAACATCGTGACGCTCGATATTATCTCGAAATCGACGGTGTTTGGCAAGCCTGATAAACTGGCAGGCGTTCGTCCCCGATGGCATTAAGCTTGCTGCGGAGCCGTCGCCTTATCTTCGCTCGGTTTTTCGTAATTGAAGCCTGTATTTGCATCGCAAACAGCTGAACCGTGAAAGCAGACTCGTATCGGCGCCGATGTTCTCAACTAATTATACTGCATCACCGCGAATCGGTCCAAAATCCTACTTGTGAATTGATACGAATTTGTGAGACTCTTTTTTGAAGTGACTGATATCAGAGTTACAAGTCTTGTCACTTTATTAACATCTGTGCGATACGTTTTGTCACTGACACTTGCAGAGTTCACGAATCGAAACTTGTAGAGCAGGCATTAATTCTGAATACAAACTCTTCCATTGAAATGTTGCTAAAAATCGCTCCTCCTTCTGTTTTGCATAAAGATCTGCAATGATAGCTAGACAGCGAATTTGACGCATTTGTAACAAAAATGGATAGGTGTAATTAAAAACGGTAAAAACATTAAAAGAATTTAAGAATCCTGTTATATTATATCCAATCTATTAACTATGTTAAGGTAGGACATTTCTATTTTGCATAAAGATGCGCTGCCTAGTGATAACACACTGCGTAACGGATTTTTATCACGGAGAATGTGACGATACGCTGACATATTCAGTTCGATGAATGGTTGACTGATGCACGTGACGTGGCTCATCGCCACTCAGCTTCCCGTTATCAATTTTCCGTTATCAGGATTTTTGCGAGATAAGAGGACGGTCTAACCCGCGGAAACGTTTTGCTCCGGGTGTGGGTGTGCGTTCGCTCTAGCCGTAGATCATTGTGTCGCAATCGGGAGGCTCCGTTGAAAAGTCACGGGTAATTAGATCGTCGCAAGCACATAATGATCGCGGATGAAATCATCGCCGATTAAAGACTCCCGGGAGATGCATCGTGTGCCATTGACGCGTGGGTTGCAGCCGTGTCGCACGATCGGAAAGTTTAAAAATAAACAAAACCTTAGGCGAGACGCGACCTTCTGCGGTGTGCACGCTCGTTTGCGTTTTCCAAGTGCACTCCTACGAGCGATACGACCAGACGAGACGGTACAGATGTTGTCCTTCCGTATAGTGAAACGGACAGGTGTCTGCTCACGATCCTCTCGATCGCTCGGTTGCGTAATGCAACGGATCGAAATTCACGTTACACTCGCGCGGATCCAGCGGTACAAGCCGCCGATACGCGGCCGTGAGAAAAACACGCGCGCGACGATTCCGTGGAAGCAGTGTTCAATTTACGAGCATTATGAATGGCAACAGGCGGTTGCGCGATCCCCGGGATTTACAATCGTCTCGCCTAGTCGTCTAACATGAGCGAGAACACTTCGGCCGCGACGCACAGAGGTCTCGAAACAGAATTTCGACAGTTCAAAATTATTGACAAAAGTACCAAATGATCCTCTATTTCGTTTTCTAGAAGAATAAATTTTAAAAGAAATGGCTCTAAAAGATTTGCTAATATTGACACAAGCACTAAATGATCCTCTGTTTCGTTTTCAAGAACAGTAAATTTTAAAAGAAATGAGTCCAGAAGATTTGCTAATATCAATAAATGTTATCTGTACTAGACGATCCCCTATTTTCTTTACAGGAAGAGTAAATTTTAAAAGAAATGAGTCTAGAAGATTTTTGTTAACATTAATCAATATTATCTGCACTAAATTATTCTCTATTTTCTTTTGTAGAAGAATTAAATTTTTAAATGAATGAGCCTAGAGGATCATATATTTGATAATACTAAAAAATGTTCTCCATATACTACAGCTGTGCGGTGTTAAATGAATGTAGTTCGATTCGTTTTCGTATGCAAGTTAAACTGTTTAACTGCGACTACGACGCTGCGAATCACTATGCACTGCGGTAATTTGAATGCCTGTCGCATGCGACCGCACGCAGAGACTTCAACGACCGTGCGCACAGTGTTGCGAATTGTCAATTTGGCTGCACAATATTCGAAACGGACGGTTTTACTACATTTCGACGTGCGTTACGGAAAGTGGCACACCTCATTTGTCTTACCGCGATTAACATTCAGAAGATTTGACGCGAAATGTAAAAAAATTCCAACGTACACTTGATTAAGATACTCTATGCACCGCTACAACCGTGAAAACATTCTCAGCGGAGTGGAACAAGGTCAGAAATTTACAACTTCTGAATCATCAGTTTGAAACTCGCCGAACACAAATTTCGGAATCGAATTATGCGTATCGAGCATCGGCTGACGTAACTCGGAATGCAATCAATTATGTTTACCTGCGAACTCCAGCTGGTCACAATCAATATTACGTACTCGGTGTGAAATGTGATTTATTATTGATTCATCAGTGCCACTTCCACTAAAATTAGCCCACTCTGATGACTAGACTGCAAACGTATGCATTATTAACAATATTGTTAACATTTTAAGAAAGCGGCATGTCCTATATTTAACGGAAAAAGTCCTTATAGATCCAAAACAAATAAAAATCATATATTAATTCTTCAAATATCACTAACATCTTGTTAAATAAAAATCAGGCATAAATGTATAAAGATCCGCAGTCCAATCATTACATTTGTTCGTGTCTAATTAATTACTCCACATTTAACCCTTGTACGCTCCTTTTGCATTTGGTATAAATTTGATGGGCCAGCAATGACTTGTAGCGTATTTACTACAGTGACTGTTGCTTCACCTCTAGTACAGGTCTTCTTAGTATTTCTTATTTATTATTTTTATTTTACGGTATTCGGGTGAAATACCACCCGAGGCTCTCTTCGGTCACTTGCTTTTTTTTTGTGACGCTACTATCATAAAGGAAATGTCACCGACTTTTGATATTTTAGACAAACACACCAAGTTATAACACATTTGGAAAGAAATCAAACGTAATACAGTATCTGGAAACAGAAAATGGGTCAATTTTCACCCCTGTCTGCAATTTCATGTCTGCAAAGGGTTAAAGTAAAAATTGAGCATCTATCAGGTACCAGTCTGTTGCTAATAACGTAAGCAACTTTTATTTTCCATAAAAATCCGCAGATCAGTGGCGAACCCAGTTTTCCAAAACGTTTCACGCTCGATCACACGCGCGCGTTCGTCGGTCCATTCATTCCTCGCGGCAGGTAACAAACGTCCTCGTGGCGTGATGCAATCTTCCAAGGTTAAACGGCATGCGGCGTCGGAAAAATGGCCCCGGTGGTGTATACGTCGGTCGCGCACACCGCACGGAAGTATGTATACCGATGCGTTATACCTAACCGGTCGATTTTACTGGACGTCCGCGGGGGACGTCCAGACGGAACTTGAGTTGTTCGAGACAACGGCTGCGCGACATTAGTTTCGCACGGTGAGTCAGTAGAGCTGACCGTTTGCTCGGGTCGAGGCACCCATAAACATGTCCTGTGCAATGCAGCTGGACAGGCGACACCGCGGTGCATTGCAGCGACCCAGATGCCAAACGCGGGAGAAGGTATGGCGGGAGTTACTAAATAACAGGTTCTGCCCTAACCGCAGACCGGCATATAGCCCTTCCCCCGCTTCGCGATGCCTCTGAAACGAGCAGTCGATATTAATATTTATAAATACTGCCTCGGACTTCCGCGACAAGGACCGTCGTCCATTTTCTAAGGCTGTCCCGTACCTTGTCGACGCGAAAATCAACCTCGATCATTCCCACCACACAAGCTCCTCCATCTAACGCCACCTTTCGTCCGACCAAGCTTTTCATTTTATTTATTATACAGGGTGTACCAAAAATGTTGCGCTTCCTTGAAAAGGATTCCTGATTTCATTTGAACTAACTTTTTCCTGTACGAACATGTTCTCTGCGGATTAGTTAAGGAGTTATTAAAAAAAACTATATCCTTTCGCGGTTTTCTTTAACCCATGTATTTAACATGTTCGCGCAAATCCTCGTTGCGAGACTATAAATTAATATATTAGCGAGTAAACAATGGACATTCGGAGAAATTTTGTAAAATTTTTTTAGAGGAATATGAACAAATTGTCGAAAGAAATGTAGTAAATGTTCTTCTTTACTAGAGTATTTCCGCTCCTAATGATTTTTTAAATTTTACGGACATGAAATTGGCATAATACCTAGCTCAGTAGCTAAATGTTGAGTAAGTGATTAGATACCGACATGTTTAAGAATATAAACAATATTTCGAATAATGATACAGCAATTTTTAGTGGTGACTCTGAGTCGCAGAATATTTTGACAAAGGAGAAAGCGACCTGAAATCACCTGAGAAGGGAATCAGCCCTTTTAAGGGAGTACGACAGTTTTGGGGCAACCTGTACTGTTGAGCACTGGTCACGTCTCGGAGTTGCCTTCTAGCTTTATCGATTCGGCTGATCGTTCAACAACTTGTTGACCCGATCTCTCGGGATCCCCGAAGCGTTTTATTTTCGCGAGTAATCAATATGTAAATAAATGGTCGGGCCGGGCCGATGCGGCGTTGCTACCGAGAAACATGCACGCGCAGCTGGACAAGCAACACAGTGCAGGGCGTGTGTTGCAACAACCCAGATGCCAAATGCAGAGGAAAGAATGGCGCAAGTTTCTAAATAAAAGGCTCTGCCTTAACCACAGGAATGTTTTACACACCTCTTTGGAGAGCATAGCAAAAAGTTACGAAACTCCGCGGACTATTTTTAGACGATCGACGGCCGAGCACCGTGCGTTTCAAGAACATTACGATTCCTGGAGCGGGCTTGCCCTCGCGATCGCTTATCAGACTTCCTTATCACGGGTCTCTTGAAATATTCATTGCTGGAATATTTTACGGCCACCGCCTAGCACCTTTCGATTTGATATATGCGTCCGACGGAGTTCGGAATACCTACGGCAATTAAACGGAACGGCGCTATGTGTGCCGATTTCCTGACAAAAATGCCGATACTACAGGAAACCGAGAGGTAGCGAGTAATGGATTATGTTTGTTCGGAAATCTTTGTGAATTCAGAAGCTGTACGCGCGTTTCGAGTGTCACACCGTTTAACCTTTTCAGTGTGGAAATAAATTACTATTTTCGTTAAATCAAAACGCATAATAAATGAATCACAAATAGACAGCAGATCTGGATGCGTTTATAGCAAAATTGAGTCGATGAAATTGAAAATTGCTGAAATATCTTGAAATTATTAAGGGAAGAAATAAGACAATTTTTATTTTCCGTATAGATCCGCAGTCTAATCACAAATATTCAAATATGTATAAATAAAAAGACGCGTGCGCGCGTTTCGAGTCTCACACTTAGCCCTTATTCAGTGTTTAAATGAAAATCAATTAAAACAATCCACGAATATTAACTAAATAAAGAGATACGTGTTCAACAGAAAAATCAAGGACTCTTTAGCTTGTTACGCAATCGAATATTTTCATGGAGAACGTCTCCGTATAAAATGGTACGAAACGAGCGTGTCAGGACAATTCGAAACAAAAAAAAAAGGATCAGCTCGACGTAAAAAAAGATTTAGAAACCAGCTCGTTCTGTGGAAACAGTGCAGAACTCCAAGGTAAACGACTGAGCAACCGACTGAGAGCACTCGACTCTCGATCATGCAGGATCGAGATCGTCGAAACGGCCGTGGACGAAACTGAAGAGCCGTGGTTCCCGCATCATCGTCTGAACGCGGTATCTGCTCGAAACATGATAATTCTAGGAACGAGTCTGCGGCTCCGATTCAGCAGACAAAACCAATCGATGATCCAAGATCGTCGGTTAGAAGTGATCGCGTGAGAAAATCCGGCTGGTCCGCGTCGCCGATGCACGGCTGCACGCTCTCTGACGTAGGTAATACCGGCGGGTTGCACGCTCGTTGCACCGGTTCTCCGAGCGCATGGTTAAAACAAACGTTGCCGGGGACGCACGCGTGTTTTCTTCCTTCTCCGTTCGCGGCTTCGAACTTCGCTGTACATACGCGTAGACAGACACACACACACGAGGATACACATACGTACGCGGAGCTTACACCGCGATCATAACTTAGTCGGGCTCTCGCGATCGAAGAGCACTATGAATAGTAGCTAATTGACCCAGTTGAACCCCGCGTCGGCTGGCAGAAGCTACGATATAAATACAATACCAATACATAGCCGCCGATATGCGCCAAGCTAAGATTGCTCGCGAATGCTAAAACAACGTCCATCCCCTCCCACCCTCCGGCTTTGCGTTTCCTGCACGGAAGGATGGCCCGTTTATGGCACCCAGTCACGAGACGGCCGTTTGACGAACGTACTGGGTCGTGGTTGCCGCATCAACATCATTCCAACCGTTTTCGAACTCGCAACTGATCCCTCAACCCGAAGGTCGATTATTATTGTTGTCAAACACGATGCGGACGTCCATGAAATTTTCGTAGCGTTAAGGTTTAATGTCATATTTCTGTGGTTGTCAGGAAGAACGCCGCATGGCTTTACATTATAGGATTTACGTATTTACCAGCAAAAAAGGCATGAAAAAAGATTCTAAAAGCTCAGAAAATAATGCAATTCAACCAATGTCATCGAAATATTATCCAAAGAATTAATAAAAGTATGAGACACGCGGCGCGTTCTTTCTTACAATCACAGATGTAGAGCTTGCAATTCCACAAAATGGGATCCACGTCATTATTTGATACAGCATTTAACGAGTTATTTCCGCTGCAGGATATCTTTGCGATGAGTCGAGGAGCAACGTAAACAGTATTTATCGTTATAATTTAATGGATGGTGGCCAGTGAAATGTCGCTCTTCTTGAATTATGTGATAGGATCAACGCGCCAATGTAGTCAGAGTCTGGCCAGCTTTGAAATTTGAAACTTCGCGTGGTTAATCGAAGACCAGCACACGGAAATGAAAGAACATGTAACTATTACGTATGTAACAGACGGTTTTTATCGATCGTATTTCTATCTTTAGCTAATCTACTTTTTAGCCGACGCGACGCACGGACCAGCCGCCGAAGTACTCCGCCGTCAAACACATTTAGCATATCCGCACGTGCTGCCATGTTACACGAACATTAACGTTCTATTCTCGTGATGCGTTGTGATAATACGTGTAGAAAGTTCGCTAGTCCCCACGCTATCCACTAATGAAAATGAAAATTACAGTTTTGTACAGAATGTAGGGTGAAATTCTTCAGCTTGAAACGTATCGAAGAATTATTGCCATTTT
>CM052336.1:29083030-29094713 GCA_028455595.1 Lasioglossum vierecki | reverse complement strand
CGTAATGGAGTCGATTAAATATGAGCACGACCGTGGAACTCGCGGTCGCTCGCGATAACACCGAACGAGTAAAGTTGTCGACATATTGACGTTCGAACGGCGACGTAATCGATCGACGTTTTATCGGCTGGCACGGTTGACCTCTCGTTTATCGGTCTTGGCCGCTTTGCTTTTCCCGCAGGTGCTACTTTAACGGCGTATCTTTCGCGCTATCGTGATCATCGTGTTGCCCCGCGCCACGGTACAATAACAGAGGGCGCTGGGAAAACCGGCCGCGGACGTTCGTTTCATCGGAACGGATTTTATCGTGCCGACGGCGAAACAGGCTGCAACCGCGATTAAGTAACTCGCGTTCCGCAACGATTTTCGTTTAATTGGGGTTACCTGTTTCCTAGCGGTTACCGCTGACTCCGACCCGCTCCACCGGAACATGCAAACCGAGCAACACGCTCGAGAAATCTGCCGATCATCTCTGCTCTTGTTTTATCATCGCCAGGCTGAGTATCTTCTGCCGTTTCTCTCTTTCTTTATTGCACTTGGAGAGATTCTTCGCAACGTAGATTTCACCTTCCAGCATTTTCCGAACGAATGTCCACACATTGACCCCGTAAGAATTCTACATTTTTCAAAAATGTAAATGTCAAAATCTTACAATGGTTAGATAATTATTATTAAATTGCGGATTTGATACATTCGCGATATAAATGAAGAGGTGGAAAGATACAAGGAATTTAACGATACGAACAATTTTTCGACACCAATGGAAGATTTTTGATCGAGTTTGTGATCGATGTAGTAAACTTGTAATTATCACACAGTGCGAATTATGCAAATCATTGTGCAAAGGAAAATTTTTCTGTATCGATTACGAACTATTGCAGATAAACGAAACATTGTTTCTTCATTATCACTGTGTGATAATTAGACAGTCGTATTATATCCTCTTCGAATAGCTACGAGAGACGGTGCGCAGAAAGATTGAGAAATCTTCGTCGAGCAGAATATTCATGCTGTTTCTGTGACGTAGTAAATTGTTCCTACGCCGCGGTGGCTTGCGATTATTCGAAAGGTGGGAATGCGAGAATTCAATTAAACTGTACGGTAGAAGGAATTCCGATCTGCGTTAAATGTTTTAACTGGCATGTCGGCGTAGACTGCGCGGCTGCATTTCTCTGAAACTTCGCATCGTTCGTGAATCTATAATTTACACGCGAAAGCAAGCTCGTCGCGAATTTGTGGAAAATCAAACGTAAACCTGTTTTTAACTTATCATTGTATGTGTGCATAGCTTTCACCAAAATGACAAACTTTTTTACGCACTCATTTATTTGAAGTAGTTGGACTGTCTCAGAAGTTCGTTTGGTCTTACCATTGATCAAAATGTGAATTCAGAACAGTTATTCAAACCTTATGTAGCCAAAATAAAAATGTCTAAATTATTTAAAGCTTCATCAGGTCGCTACAATTTCGCCAACTCTCTCGCTCGAACTGGCATAATAAACGATGATCATCAGACTACGGATCTTGATGCAAAATAAAAATGCTCAGTAGCGATCGTAGGGAGTAGGAATTAAATAAAAATCCATTTATACTCTTCTAACAGTTTTTTATACTTGAGAAACAACATAACACACTATTTTCCTAATGTGTTTCACTGTTTTAAATTTCACCTAGCCAATTCCTTCGTAAATGCATAAAAATCCAAAGTCTAATGATCACGATTGACCATGTACTCTAGCAGTGTCTCAAATTCGAAGGACAGACATGAAAATTTATTAGGTATGAAATAGTTTAGAATTACCGTGTGTTTAGAAAATAAGACAGGTGCGAGAGCTTGGCTCCGACCAAGTGAGGATGACTCTGTATTCAGTGAACAAGAGTTAACTCGTATCGATGGATCTATGGAAAAGATCGTCCGATTCCGCTTTCCCTCGCGCGGATTCCGCGACGGGACGGGACGAGTATCTCTCTCTCCCTTTTCCATTTTGGCTGTCCAGCGCTTCATGCGTGGTAAACAAGTGTCACGCACCGCCTCGGGCGGAACGACGAGCACTGCGAAATGATTTCACCGTGAGAGAGTCGTGAGAGAGCTCTCGAGGGCCGAGAAACGTCGCTGCCAGACAGCGTGGCGACTGAACAGAGCCTCTGAGCCGCGGCTCTTGCGAACGACGTTTCTCGCGTGAGCATGAATACAAGCGCCGAGCATGCCGCACTGTGGTCCACAGGAATTTAGTCGCGTTTTGGCACGGCTTTCGAACCGCTCGAAACACTACTCTTCTTGATAAATGTTCAAAAATTATTAGAATTGAATTCGAAAACCCTTTTTAACGCCAGACGTTACTTTATAAAATTGATTATAGAATTGTAGAATCTATTAGACGATTGTAGAAGTTCGACTTGAAAATAAAATTCAATGGTTAAATTTTAAAGAATACAGCTCTATTAATCAGTTACATAGTCACTATTCAGTTTAAAGAAGAATGATATGGGTTAGGTTCTTTTTAGAACAGAATGATGACTATATGATTGAGTAATAAAGCTGTATTATTTAAAATTTAACGATTAAATTTTATTTTTCAAAATCGTGAAGTTACACAATCATCTGATATATAGATTTCTTGCGATTTCTATTACAATGTGTTTATTAAACAAAAATGTTATTAATGTGAAAGAGTCAGCCCTTATACGTTCCTCAAGGTAAAATGTCAATCGTTTACTATTTCCACTACACTGTAAAATGATCCATCTTATTATGTCTATGCTATGAGATGTGTTTCTTTTAAATGTGACGTTACAAATGAAACATAATTTGTTGATTTAACGTGTAGAACAAGCATGCGTGGATTACTATCCCAGTCCCTTTTATGGAACTATTCTTAAGCGGTAGAAGCAAATGTTAAATAGAGAATTGATTTGTGTTCGTGTACGCACGCGGAAGTCGATCCCATTATTCCGTAGATTTGGTTTATCGGGTCGATCGAAATTTGTAAAACGGGAGAAGCGTCGACATTTATCCGTGGGTAGGTACAACGAGCGATTGAATTTAAACTTCCCGGCTACGAAACCGCTTTAATCTTGGCCGAGGTATCGGTGAGTTAACACGAGCCGACCGGTAACCGGCGATACGCCAGAGCCAGGTTTCTATTTTCGACGAATAAAACAGGCGAGAAACCGGAGTGCAGAGCTCTCTCGGCATTAGCGCGGATAACCGCCCAAATTAGCAAACTGATTCGACGATATCGGGAAAATTTGCATGCCGATATTACAGCGGCGTGCGACGCGACGTTTCACGTGGCGCACAAAGGCCCTCAACGCGGTTGCATGATCGCTTATGGCCGCGCGCGGTCGATTAACGTAAAAGCGTCTGGTATTTACGAGGAGCGAATGAGTCGCCGCCGGGGGACAGATGGAAATCGTTACAGGGCTACGGTGGTAGCGGTCGAGAGCTGTAACGATCGACCTGAACCGTCGATCAACCTGGCGATCTAGATCTCGCAAATGAGAATTTACTTCTCGCGAAGGCGAAGATAGAGACGCTCGTTAAATTGTTCGCGAACAAACGATCCTCTCTCGGCCTCGTCGCGAAATGATTTCACACTTTGCACCGCACAAATTGTTTCACATGAACAACTGCCACCTAGGAGACACGTTTATCGTGCTGTTCCTGTGCGGCAAACATTTTTCTCTTCTCGAACGAAAACATGCGAAGGCCTAACATTTGCATTCTATTAATTAATTCACCTTGCGCTCGCCAGTGAAATATATTTTGCAATCGTGTTGCTACATCGGAGCTAATAGAACGTAAGGATTTAGTGGCGATCGTTTCGAATTGCTCTAATACGCGGGAACCGACTGCACTAATAATTAGAAGAATTAAATAGTTTGTACAATTTTGTTTAAACTGTTTTCATGTAGCTATTTCTTCTACGCAATAAGATCATACTAATAATTAGAAAATAAAAGTCGGCATCGATCGCAAGAAACTGGAGCTAAATAATTCGTATAAATTTTTTTATAGGTTGTGATGCGCCTATTTCTTATATACAACAAGATCATGAACGCAAGTGTTGAAGATGAGAGTTAAATTAAGGAGAGATCAACATTATTGAGCGTTATTGAATAAATTGTTAAAACTGTCCTCACAACGGATAGAAGTGGGAGCGCAATGAATGACCGACAGTTCGTAATTTATCAATCAGCATTTCGAAGGAATTAGGATAGCAATGATTTCCGAGAAGTTTGCATATTCTATCTTGAGTACACGATCAGACCAACTTCGTAACTGGCTAAACGTCGCTAAAGCCGGCTGATTGAGTGCCGTTAATCGGCCAATCAAGGGCTGGTTCTCAGCAGCGGGATTTATCTCTCATAAAAGTTTCATGATCGGCGGGACGAGTTCTCGTTACACGGAGAATGGTGTCGATAGGCGACGGCCAACGATGATAACTTGTATTTTTCCAAACGAGTTTGATCGTACGTGCTTTCCTGAAACCGTCTCTTACGAAATTCCACGATTTTCAAGAATTTTTTTTCCTCTCGTCCGTATCCGTTTTATCTATCTCGCGTCCCACAATTCCCATCTGGTTTTCCCGAACGTAGGCGAAACGTGTTGGATTCATTGACCGAGAGTGGAAACAACGTGACGAGTTGTTTGTATAATGAGTAATATCCTTCAGCCGGGGTGGAATTCTCCGTCTTGTAAAAATATTCTTAGATTGACGCAACAACCGCTCATTGCGCGGCAACGGTACCGGATGTGCGAGAAGTAGGCGAGGACAAGCGTAACGGCGGCAATTAACGCCGTCCGATCGCGTATTTTCTGGAATCACCTCGTTGCAGGCCGGAAAGATGTACGGCTAATTTTTTAAATAAAATTCTTGGTATTTTATTCTATTCTAGATTCAATTAGAGGGTAGTAAGTTTTATCTTGTTCACCAAATAATAGGGGTTCTATTGAATCGTCAATTGAACGATTAAATACCACTCACAAATTGTATCGCGTTTCGTCTAACTATAATCATAAAAGTGTCACAAGTATGTTGGTAAAAAGTTTCATAAAAAAATAAAGGCATGCATGTTATTACATCGGGGTCTATAAAATCATCAATGTACAATACAATACCATTCTCAAATTGTATCGTGTTTCGTGTAATTCGAATCAGAAAAATCAACAGAAATATGTTGGTAAAACTTTCAGAAGAGAATAAAGAGAAAAATGTTTTGTAATCGGTATCTATGAAACGATCAATTGAATACCATCCTCAAATTGTGTTGTGTTTCGTCTGCTCTTAACGACAAGAATGAGTATATGTAATTTAATACAGTAAAAATATTCTAAACATCATTCACTCGAATTTGTTACAATTCAGATGAAAAATGTTTATTTCGTATAAAGATCCGCAGTGTAGTTATTGGACACAGTCTGTAATTCCAGCACGAGTTCTTATTACACGCGGTCTTCGCAGGTACAATGGAAGACCAGCGTACCTGTAGATTCTTGGAAATAAATTACAGAAAAGCTCGTCGGATAGGAGTAATTACTCATGTACCGGCATGAAACGTGCCTCGACTACACCCGGTTGTTCGACGACGGGAACCTTATCCTCAAGGACACCGGGCGAGTCTCCACCGCGTCCAGGGAGTCGCGAGAGCGTACGTTTCGCGTACGATTATCGGCGATCCGCCACTTATGCTTCCCGTACATATCTGCATTTCCGTTCCGGCGTGTTACCACGGGACGTGACGATTCCCGTACGTGAGTTATTTCCGCGCGGTTCGCTCGGTTCAACGAGCCGTGTCGCCCCACGTTGCTGCGACGTCACTTCCGTCTAGGCAGGTTGAACAAACCCCGATGTTTTACGCGTGACAATGGCTTAGAAATGGACTCGTAAAACGAACAGTGTTTCGTGCCAGGTTTACGAGCTTCTACTATTTATTCTGCGCGCGGTCTTAAACCTTCTGTTAGTTTATTCGATTCTTTTGTTTTTTCATTATTGCCCAGTATGCGGGTCGAAACGTGCGGGTCTCTGGACACACGAGAAATTCGGCCATTCGAAACCGATAAACACTGTCGATGGAATTATTTCCTACGGTTGAGTTAGTTAATCAATCGAAAGATGACGCACGAACTTCTCTATTCTAAGGCCCTCTGTCCACGGAGCGTAGCGTAATCGTCTATACTCGAAGCGTGTACCAAACTTCACGTTATTACTAAAAGAAAATAAAGATGTCGAGTGACGAGGACACTTTGATTTTTTATAATTATATTCGGCGGAGAAGAATTATCTCGATATTGGTCGCAAACTTCATTCGTCATGACGTACGTGCGTTAACGCCGTATTCTATATGTATATACAGTGAGCCACGAAAGTATTCGAACGCCATTTAAAACAGAATAACGTTTTTATAATTGAACCAAACAACCCGATTTTTTATAAACAATTCGTAGCATGCGTTTATGAAATGATATACAAAAAAGATTTTCCAAAAATTATAATTTACAAGGTTACACGCAAAAATAAAAAAGGCATTTTTTAAACTTCTTTTTATTTAATATATTTTCCATTTTTATAATTACATTTGACGGAGTAGAAGAAGAACAAGACAATTCTGAGTGTATCTTTACATTTGCAATAATATTAACTGCAGAATATTTGTGGCTACAAGAGAGTTAGCAGAAAACGATGTTAAATTTCAAGCATTTTACAGAATGCGCAAAACTACGTACAAGAATTTTATCATTTCAGGTGCGTATTTTTTAATTAATACAGACAGTTCTTGAAATTTAACATCGTCTTCTGCTAATTCTCTTGCAGCTACAAATATTCTGCAGTTAATATTATTGCGAATGTAAGAGTGCACCCAGAATTTTCTTGTTCTTCTTCTTCTCCGTCGAATATAATTATAAAAAATCAAAGTGTCCTCGTCACTCGACATCTTTGTTTTCTTTTAGTAATAACTGTTTGATACACGCTTCGCGTATAGATGATGCGACGATGACGATACGCTCCGTGGACAGAGGGCTTAAGGCAGCTATTTTTAAGCGGGTCTTAATGGCGTAAATAGTGTTTGATTAACATGTTCGTTTCAACATGTTCAACGAAATAGAATATTTCTTGCAGTGGTTATTGAGTAGCTGAGAGTTGGATGTTTGGAAACGCTGGAGGCATTTTCATTCGATGTAGAAGAATGTTCGGCAAGTAGAAATAATAATTTGAACAATTTCAATTATTTCTTGCGAAATATGATGGGATTCCTAAGAGAGCAACTTTTCATGTACGATTTTATTAGTTCGGGGTGCGTTTACGCCCCTATACGCAGAGTGAAGGTTAATCATAAATTTTTCAGCGGTTCTTACTGTCGTACATAATGTTCGAGTAGTTTATCAGTACTCGACATGTTCAACGAAATAGAATATTTCTTCCAGTAGTTATTAAGTAGCCGAGAGCTACGAAGTCGAACAATATTTACGACAGGGATCGCGCGTGAGATCGAGTTACTGGACGATTAGAAATGCTGTAGACCGTTATCACGCTGCTCGGCCAACTTTCCAGGGTGTTTAACAGCCTCGGAAATAATTAAGTGTACACACAACTGTGTACAGTTTTCCTCGTGTTCGACCGGACGAGGTGCAACGAGAGTCCTAAAGCAATACTCGTGGCCAAACTCTCGAGGTAACTGAAGTTTCTCGATAAACAGCGAGAGCTTTCACCTACCCGAAGATGATCCGAAGACAAACGGAGAACCGGCGCGGTGGTCCATCGACGTCTTGCCGATCGAAAGTTGTAACGAGGATTGTTGGTCGTAAAATGAATATGTATTACGGGATCGTCGAGGTTCACACAGCGTGTGTTCGCCTCGTTCGTTGCACTCCGTATTTAGAGTGCGATGATGGTACGATGACCCAGATTGCCGGTTCGTTAAAAGAGTCTGCGGTAAATTAGTCATACGGCTGCCCTCCCGCGTCAAGTTTCAATTAAACGTTGCCTCTTCGCCTCCGTTTCGGATCCCATGGCTCTCTGTAATTGGGAGTAAGCTGGATACCAACGGATCGCTTCCCTTTGAGCCGGGAATATATGTATTTTTGGCCGGCGAAAAACGTACAAGACTGCTCTTCCCTCGAGTTCCCATCTCTTCTAGCTCGCTCCCGTGTCGTTCCCAGTGTCTCCGGTCGATGCAGAAAATCATTTTCATTCTCAAAACACGGCCTAGCTCCGAATGTACCCGATGTCGTCAATCATTCCGCTTCGTAGAGCAGCTGCTCATAATATTTGCTACTTGTACCGATAAGAAAATTGATAGCAAAAAAAGAATCTTGTGGGTACGTCGTTGTTTCATCTTGTACTTAGCGAAATTGGTAAAAAGATCTAGTTGTTAACCTAGTTGTTAACGATATAGTAACATGAAAGTCCACGAACAAAATCATATGATGGATTAAGAAACCCATATTCGGGCATCGAGTCTTCGATGAATATGCTGCGATGAAAATATTCTGAAAATCATTGGAGATGCGAGGACACAGGAAATCTGACATAAAATTGAATTTTCTAGTTCCGCGAAATGACCTGGTTCTTAATGGGTCGCGGATTTGATCGATTTATACAGAAATGGACACGTACAATTCCAAACAGTGGACACGTTAAAAGTATTTAAGGACACGAACGTGTCAGTTGAATAGGAATGAATGCGAACATTTTTTGTACGTCAACCGTGTATCAAGACGATAAAACATTCAAGAGATTCGTTTCTGCAGGATCCAAGATGCAGGCAAACCGTTGTTCGAAAAAAGTGCAACGAAAGGGGGTTGAAAGATATCAGAATTTAAAATGACAGCGGCCGATCGAGGAATCGGGTGGGAGTAGGCGATCCAGTTGAATTCGTAGCATGTTGACGGATGGACACGAGGAAACAAGAGCGAGCCGAACGAATTGTGAGAACAAAAACAGCGTACGCTTCTCACGAGCCTCATCGATTCTGCCAGTTGAAATTCCCGATTCGAAAGTATCGTTTGGTACCGGAGAGATACCGCGAGCATCCAGCCAAAGAACCAGCGGAGATCGACATTCCATGGATTTCCATCGTTGCGGTGTGTTCTCCACTTGGACGGACCGCGGGATTTCTTCATTGACAATCGTGATTCAGTAACGAGGCTCCGAGGATCGTGCGGCAGCAGCTCTCTTTCCCTTTTTCCGTACGCGAGTCCGATTCACCGGGACAAACTCGATCGCCAGTTCTGCAATTAACAACGCGCGCGACCAGATCTGGTTCCCCGGATTTCCAGCCAACACGGCGGCTTCTTTTTGCCATGATCGCCACCGTCGGGACGCCTCGAGCTTTTCATTATTCCACGCTGACATCGCGGTCGACGATAACCGTTTCCGTTCCATTTTGTTAACGACCGAGCTTCTTTGCCAGTGGTTTCGGCCGGCGACGCGCTCTCTGCTCGACACAGGTTTCCTGGCTGCACGAAACTCTTTCATTTATGGAACTGAAGGGCCTGGTTTCGACAGGCATTTTATTTCATAGAATACAAATGGAAATTTCTATTTGTTCTGTGGGTTCTGCACTCCAAATTCACCGTGTTGCTTACTTCAATCTTTTGCATATAAAGTATTTTTAAGTAAGTTTTTGTAAAAAAAAATAATCAAATCAAATGGAAATTTATTGTTGAGAAAAATAAAGCTACATATTTATTTATTGAAGAAATATATAATTTAATCTAAATAAATAAGTAATTAATTTTAAATATTCCTATGGGGTGAAATTGATTTACCAAAAGGTGAGATTGATTTCCTGAAGGGTGAATTTGGAGTGCAAAACCTGTACAGTACTGCTCTGATACATGTATGAATGTATCTAAAACATTTTTGCTTTTATTTCTTAATATAATTTTTAACATCATATTTTTGCCATTTACTTTAAGATCACGACTAGTATCGAAACGATCCGAATCAGAGGTTACCGGCGTCTCCTAATCCGATCCTCAATCTCGATGCGGGGGCGTTTTAGAATCGCGATTTCACGGTTGATCGTGTACGTGACGCGACGCATCAAAAATCTGAAAAGTCTATTCTGGTCGGGACGCGGGTTTATTCTCGACAGATATCCCATTTCTGCAATGCCGTGTATTTTTAACCGTGGCCCACATCTCGAGAGACCGATGATTATTTCTTCGCATAATCGGATGGCCCCGCCACCTTGTGACGTTCGTCCACGCACAGAGAAAAGAAGAGGGGAAAAAAGCCGCTCGTTTCCTACGAAGGTCTCTTCAGTCCACTTTGCATGTCATTTTACACGTTCCTTTCTCTTGAACGGCTTCGTTTAACGATTTCCACGTTCGTCGCCATTTACGATTAAACTTTATCGCCGCGATAACGTCACGCCGCCGTGCCGCGGAGTAAAAAGTATTAGGCCCTCCGTCCATGATGCGTCGCATCAGAAACGCGTACACGTACTTCTTTCATTCACGAAACGTACAGAAAATTTCGCATCATTACGAGAATATTGACTGACGAAATTGGAGATTCTTGACATCATTTGAAGCAACATTTTTATTAGAATTCGAAATAGGAAATCGAGAAAACTTCTTTAACACTGTTATTTATTATGTAGAACAAATAAGATTTGATTAACAATATTTGCTATATGAAATAAGACTTATAGAAATATAAGGACGCAATAATACTGTAACAATAATACTTTATGACGGTATAAGAAGTAACTGCAATAACGAACGTTAGAAAACCGACTGAGAACGATCGCAACGCTTTCAGACGCAGATCTAACCTCCATAGATCGATAACTAGACTCGCAAAAACATAACAGTTAGCGCGCATACCGCTCGCTCCGCTACCCATCGGATACATTTCTAACAATTTTCCTTTGCAAAAATGGCGTCCGCGGCTTTGTTAAGGAGTTATTAACGAAAAACACGGACCATTCAGAGCCAATTGACAGTTGGGCGCGCCGCAAAGTGGGTCAGAACGGCTCGGTAGCTGTTCATGCGTGAGCTAAAAAATGAAAGTCCTCATATCGATTTTTAACCAATGCACAGTGATTCTTAAATGTCCATTTAAGCGACGGAAAATGTTGCTTCAAATGAACTCAAGATCTTTCAAATTTCGGAAAGAAATTCTAGGTGGACCCTTGTACAGAGAAATATTGATGGCAGAACGTTAGACAGATATAGCTGCAAAATAATGATCAGAAGATAATGCTAAACGAGATATTTCGTGTATTTTTATTATTTATACGAAATGTTTTATTTGAAAATTTGACACATGTACTCGATTTGGGTTAATTGTAATCGTGTAGAAAATCTAATATACAAAAATACAAGCCACAGAAAAAGATCTCGTTCAACAATAGAATGTGTGTTTGCAAAAATTATGGTCGTTGGAAGGAAACCAGATAATTTGCATTCGGCAGCATGTAGCTGTCAAGTGATACATTTTCATAAAGCTGCGGCAGCTACATGACGCTGAATAAAGCAAATTACGCCTTGCAAACGTAAAAAAAACGGACTAAAAAGTATAAAATAATTTTTCCTAGTGCCATACAGATTCCTAACCTCGTACAGATAGTCATGAAAATTTGTGATTGTGAATTTTGAATAGCTGTCACAATACTTGTGAGATTTAAAACGAAAAACGTGGGGCGCATGCGATAGATAATTGATGCATTT
>CM052336.1:29067056-29082930 GCA_028455595.1 Lasioglossum vierecki | reverse complement strand
AAAAAACGGACTAAAAAGTATAAAATAATTTTTCCTAGTGCCATACAGATTCCTAACCTCGTACACATAGTCCTGAAAATTTGTGATTGTGAATTTTGAATAGCTGTGAAAATACTTTTGGGATTTCAACCGAAAAACGTGGCGCCCAGATTGTAGTTATTAATTTCATTAGTATTTTCACAGCTATTCAAAATTCACAATCACAAATTTTCATGACTATCTGTACGAGGTTAGGAATCTGTATGGCACTAGGAAAAATTATTTTATACTTTTTAGTCCGTTTTTAAAAACGTGGTATTTTTAAAAATTTATTTTTATTTAAATAATTATTTTCTGCTTTTTAGTCTTATGTTAATACTTCTATCACTCTTTATTAATACTTTATATACTCACTAACCTTACTGTGAATTCCTTTTGGTAAACAAAACGATGATGCACTACCGGTCACGATCGTCGCGCGATGATGTACTACACTACCGATGGTTCGCGCGTCGGGGCGAAATGGGTCCGTGAAGTGGGGACGAGTCAGAGTGCGCACGCATAGTAAAGTAGAGGGGGTTGTCGAACGAAGTGGGGATCGCTGAACGCGATGACGTAGCTCGCGGGGGGATGAAAAGGTAAATATTTAATTGTTATTTTCTCCGAAACGGTAAGACTTTTCAAAAAATTTTTTTTTGAATAATGCATTGTCATCCAGTTCTGAACCATGTGTGCAATTTCAAGTCTCTAGCTCATCAGGAAGTTAGTTTAAAATCAATTGCAAAATTTGCCACCGAACAAACAGACAAACAGACAAACAGACAAACAAGAAAGCGAGCTAATAAAAACGTGGTAAAAATAGGACCTTCGAGGGCGACTGCGACCTAGATCGATTTTTTATCTGGAGCATAATGACCAGTGTTAAATCCCATCTATGCATTACCGAGAAATGAGATTACCCCCTTAAAATCGGCAAGATGCTCGGGAAAACATTGAGATGGTTACGTCGTGATGCTCGCTTCCGGAACGGCAGACGCGAAGTGTTCTCCGGGTGCCGATGGAAACCGTGCGAAGCAATGCGAGGTGAAACCCGGTCCATTGTCATGTGCCGAAGATCAGGTAAGGTCACATACTCTCCTGACTCGTTTGCCGCCCTGGTGTACCCCACGTGGAAACAACAAAAGCATCAAGTTTCTTAGCGAGCGTCAGTTTAATTGGCTTCGCGATCAGAAAAGGATCCGACTTGTTTGCCATCGTTCCAGAAATCACTCTATACTTTCGCCAATTTTAATTCCTCCATGAAAAACACGCAGTTTACGCCACATTAGTATAACACGAATTTGAGAAAACAAACCTGTCTGTTCTAGCTTATCGAGGAAGTGGAAAGCCCACTGAATTTCCTTGTAATTATCTAAATAAATCACTCGCGACAGCTCTACCCTCGAATTTTCAGCTTCTCGCGGACACCGGAAGAAATATCTTGTTTAGAAGCTTGCACGGTGTCGCGGCCGGCTGCCAGAGAGCTGCTCGGGTAACTAGCCTAGATCACTTTCTACAATTAATTACGCCGTACGCTACATTCTACGCGGCGGTGGTCTTTAATTTGTCGTTGCATCAAACGCAAATTGATTACCGAACGGTGTCACCGAGGACCGCTAAACGTTTGCCACCGCTCGTTAATCTCCATAAAACGTTTCTCTGGAGCGTGGAATGAGCGGTGGCCTCGGTGGTGTCATGAGTCACGTCCCCTGAATCACGTCATTAGTCGCGATCTTTCGGAGGATTCGTTCCAGAACGATGGGTCAAAATATTTGTGTAATCCGAAAATTTATTGGTCTATGCTTGTGCAGGAGGAGTTTTAATCGACGATCATATCTAGACTGCGGATCTTTATGCATTTATAGCAAAATTGAGTAGATAAAGTTCAAAACTGTTGAAAACTTTTAAAATACAAAGATGTCAATATAGATTTCTGCTCTATTAGAATCATTAGATGAAGAAATAACATCCAGTTTAGTTTTTATTTGTTACGATCGATGCAGAGAGTTTTTATTTTGTATAAAATCCGCTGTCTAGCCATATGTTATCCTTGTTTCGACTTATGGCCGGTGACTTATTTCTTATGCAAACGAGGCGAACGATTAAGGCCGCGACCGTTGTAACTTTCCTTTTAATTAAGGGCTACTGATGTGATCAAGTACCTCGCAAACAGGTTCGAAATTTGATTGATTGGATTCGAACTCTCTATAAGTTCTTCGAAACTGTAAATAGTACTCCTGAGTATCGGTTAATTGGTTCTCGAATTATAAACGATCAAAAGCAGTAAAAGTTTCAATTTTTTACGACTCTGGTCTACAATTGCCATTCTTTATCGTTTATAATTCGTAAATCAAATATCCAATTTCAATGAAATTTTCTTGATATTGTATCTACTCGATTTCTACTTGATCCCATTCCTATTAACCAGGTAACTGCGTTCAACGTGTATACTCCTCATTGCTTGATTTTAAAATTCCGCACTCTGTGGGGGATTTGTAAAACTAAATTCCGTAGTTAAGAGGTTTGTTCTGATTGATACTCGTTGGTTCCGCTAACCGTTTCGATCTCTGTTTCTGTTACAGGGTGGCGGGGATGATTCGGACGAAGATACCCAGTGCGCCCTCAGCGAGAATTGGACTTTCGAGAAGAAAACGAGACGTTGGTCGCGCGTGTGCGACGTGACGCAGGCGAACGTCGAGAGGCTTCAGGCGATAGCTGGCCAAACCGTGCAGTCCGAAGAGAACTCTCTGGAGGATCGTCTGGAAGCCGAAGAGGCTGAGGACACGATGTTGGACCCGCTCAGGTACAGCAGTTTACCACCTGGAACGCTCTCCGATGAGATCAGCCCGAGATTTCGAAGAACTGGTTCCGAGCGTCTGAAAGACGGGGCGAAGGCTTTCCTCAGGCGCGTCGAGTCGCTGAAGTCCCGACGACGGAAACATCAGAATCGGGATGGGATCGTGATCAGCGGCCCGCAGATTCTGGACGTGATGTCGATGCAGCAGAAAATGAAGGAGCTGAACTGCGTGGACGTATCACCGACCGGACCAGCGCCGGTGTCCTTCAGCGACCTCTCTGGCTCGCCTCTTCATGTTCCCGGATCGCCGGTCACATTGCCAGCCTCTCCTTACCATCTGCCACCTTCGCCGTTGACCAACGCTCCCAGTCCTTTCGGCGACGATTCCTCCAGTTATTGCTCGGATGGTTCGCAAGGAGGTGGCCCAACACCCACACCAACCCGCACGAAGATGAATCGAGCGCGACGGTTCCTTCATCGCGGCCGCGAAGACCAAGGTGCTCTGAGCGACTCCGAGTGCCAGCCGACCAGCTGGCGTCACAGGTACTTCAGAGACGCGAACAGCAACCACGCTAAGGTGTTAGAGTACGTGACCGCTCATCCGCAGAGTCCGAAGGACTCGCCGAGCAAAACCGCACCGATAAACACACGCGGAGGGAGTTTGAATCTTGGGAAGGAGTCGCAGAGGTACAGGGACAAGCTGACGGGGACGCAAAGTCAGGATAGATACAAGGAGGACAAGGTATCCGCGTTGAAAAGGGAGGACAAGCTTCACAAGAGTTTCAGGCATCGAGATGACTCTTTCAGAGAAGGCAAACCTCTATCTAAAGAGGTCGCAGTTTACAGAGAGAAGTCAAGGTCTAGGAATTCGGAGCTGGCTGGCAGTCAAGAGAGCAGCTCCACGGTAGCCAGTCGCGATTCGGATCAGGAGGAGGAGTCGCCCAGGCACAAGAGCACCGTTGTCAGGTGGCACAGTTTCCAGAGAGGATCTCTGTATCCTGATCCTTTGGATCCTCTATGTCCTCGTGCTATGGCATCCATGTCCTGCGGACAACTGTTGGTCCTGAGGAAATTGGCGCTGCTGAAGTTGACGGCTTGCATGGAACGCTACTGTCCCACTCATCGCACAGGGTGGAACTGGGAGCTGCCGAAGTTCATCAGGAAAATAAAGTCGCCTGATTATAAAGATAAGACAGTATTCGGGGTCCCGCTGTTGCTCTCGTTGCAGCGGACCGGACAAGCCTTACCAAAGTGTATACAAATAGCTCTGCGATGGCTGAGAGCGAACGCGCTCGATCAGGTCGGGATCTTCAGGAAGAGCGGAGTCAGGTCGAGGATACAGAAGCTGAAGATGCTGACAGAAACTCTTGGCGACAATATCAATTTCGATGGTCAGCAGGCCTTCGACGTGGCTGACCTCGTCAAACAGTATTTCAGGGAGCTGCCGGAAGCGCTGCTGACCAATAAACTTTCCGAGACGTTCATCGCTATCTTTCAACGTGAGTGTACCTCATCTTTCTTTGTCTCTGAACACGAAAGTCTCTTGAACAATCACCTTTCATGCAATCGTCCCAGATGTACTTGTTAGGGTACGTTACTGGGGAAGAGTTGTTGCTTCACGATGGAAATTGTTATTGCCGTTAATGAACCTATTAAAAGACCATTAGCCATAGATCACAGACTTTCATACGTTACCGAATAATCACCGGTAGATAACGTGTTGTGGAATGCATTTAAACGACGTCACTTTCTTGACCCTGATGTTAACTGCACATCTCAGATCATTTCTAAAGGATAGGCTTCGGATTTTCTTTTAATTATTTTATACAGTTGAAGAACAAATACACCGTCGTCTTGAAATATTTTTAATACGTTCACTGCTTTAAATTTTACGTACCCATTTTTCTCATAAATGAATACAATCCGCAGTCTAGTCATCGCGATTATATTGAACCTCGAAATGGAAGTTACACCTTGTAAATGTAAAATAGGACTTTTGAGGGCGATTCTGGGAAAATTGAGAAATGAGAAGGCGTACACCGCAGCCTTGCAATCTTGGAAATGAGTATACTCCCTTAACCGTGAATGTCCATGGATGTTACAGATGTACCTGTTGAGTTGCGACCAGACGCGGTGCAATGCCTTCTGCTGCTTCTACCGGACGAACATCGAGAGGCGTTGGAAACTTTGCTCGATTTCTTGAACCACGTAGCGAGCAACGCTCCCTACAACCAAATGACAGCCTCGAACCTGGCCGTGTGCCTGGCACCGAGCCTGTTCCACTTCAACCACAGCAACACGAACGTGACCAACAGGTCGAGCAGCGTATCGCCACGTAGAAGAAAGACTGTGGGCATTCCCGATCAGAGGGAACTGTCGGAAAACAAAGCCGCTCACGACTGTCTTCTGTATCTGGTCAAGATGCATCGTGAATTATTCATGGTGAGTGCCTCGATGCCGAACCGTCCAGGTCGTTCGAGAGAGGAGCGTCATCCGTCGTCTCTAAAACCCCCTCGATTGCGATCGTGCTTGAATCTAATATACTCGAACACGTTCTCACGAGTAACCCCGCACACCGGGTATATACAGTCTGTACAACAAGAGCGTGTACAGGATATTTCCGTAAATATTCATATATTTGTTAAACAACTTTATACGAGTCGAATCTATAAATCAAACACGCTCTTACTTGGTAAGGGATACTATCCTTCAAAGGTCGATGATTCTGATGCTTCGAATCACGGAGCTTCGATTTCAGAAACTTAGGTGATGAGAATCGAATTTTCGAAGCTTCGATTTCAGAAACTTAGTAGCTGATGAAAATTTAAATTTCGGAGCTTCGATATTTGAGGCATCGATTTCAGAATCTTAGGCGATGAGAATCGAATTTTCGAAGCTTCGAAATTCGATCCCCTGCGTAGTAAATTATTAGAGGACTAGTTGACCCGACAGACGTTGTCCTTTCCAAATTTCAATAAATTTATTTCTGATCCAATTTTCCTTTCCCTGAAAACCTTATTCGGACTATTACGAACATTTAAAAAAAATTAGCTAAATCGGTCCAGCCGGGCTCAAGTGATGCGCTTACCAACAAACAGCATTTACTTTGAACTTCGAAATTTCGCGGCTAAGTTGTATTTGATATAATCATAGATGCTGTCTGTCGAAGACGGACAGACTGTATAGGTACATACACCGAATAATCGTATTCCCTGTTCTTTCTGTTCGGTTGTATCAGGTCTCCTCGGATATGTTGACGCAGTGTCATTTCAATTACATGGAAGAAAGCGTACCAGTCGCCTTGGAGGAGCTCGGATCCGAGTTGAAACAGGACTGGAGGGGATATCTTTATGCCTGCACCACAGCTTTATTGAAGGAGGCGCGTGAAAAGTGAGTACGATAACAGCTTCGTCTACTCTTTCAATTTACCACAGACCAACGTAAAAGTGAAACGAGGCTGCGCACTAAAACGACCTTTTTACCGGAACCATTCAATTATTCCCGTTCCAAATCAAACGCACTATCTAACGCAGAAAATAAAACGGGGTGCAAAGTGGTTTCTCCAGATACTGTTGGAGCTGTAGATGTAATTTTTCAACAAATCGAATGGAGCCCATCTGGAACGTTATTACTAGACTGTGGATCTGCGAGCAAAACTAAATCTGTCCCAGTTGATTAAAAGCAACAGAACTTATCTGAAAATGTACATCTTCTTTTAATAATTATCATAAGTTGAAATTGATAGAGTAGTACTCTTAGACTCTTCTAATGTCCCAACAAAATCCGTTTTTTGTATTTAAGTATTTCTCTTATGTCAGACCTAGTGTACTACCAGTAAACAGCGGCTTTTATGTATTTATAACAAACACGAATAGGTGAGATTAAATACAGCAGAACTATTAGAAGAATTTCAAACATACTATTGTATATTGTTTCCAACCTATTAGACATATTAAGAAAATGAATTTCTATATCGGTCCAGTTTATTGCAGTTTAGGTAGAAAATGTTTATGCTGCCTAATTATCAGAAACAATTGTTTGTGTGCATTGAACTTGAATTTTAATTTAATCATCTTTGAACTGCTCAGAAGTCGAGGATGGGTCAGCGTGAACAACCCAGCAGACAGTTCAGTGGAAATGGCATACAAGAAAGTGGGCGATGGACATCCTCTACGATTATGGCGGGTGTCGACAGAAGTGGAGGCACCACCGAACGAGCTTCTTCATCGTGTTCTGAGGGAAAGGCACATTTGGGATCCGCAGTTGTTGAAGTACAGATTAGTTGTCAAACTGGATAGCAACGTGGAAGTCTTTCAATACGCTACCGGGAACATGAGTCCTCTTCCTGCCAGGGATTACTGTGTGCTGAGGTGAGCGTTGCTTCCATCGCAAACTATAATTGTACTAGTAAAATAATTGTACTTGTACAAGTAGTAAATAATGGAATGTGATGTTACGCAGATCCTGGCGAAACGATCTTCCTAAAGGGGCCTGCGTAATCGTAGAGACGTCTGTGGAACATCCGGATGCTCCTGTCATGCTTGGTGGAACACGCGGCATTGTTTTGGCCTCGCGCTATCTTATCGAGCCTTGCGGCAGTGGCAAATCAAGGATCATGCACCTCTCCAGAGTGGACACTAAGTTAGTGTGATTCTTACATAATATGTTAAGACTTAGCCTATCACTGCCGGTCAATTGACCGATTTTATGAATACAGTATGTTGTTAAGAATGCAAGATTTCTATGCAAACTAAGAACCCGTTTAACAATTTATTGTTTATTTTATATAAATATTTATATGTTTATAGTTATATATATTTAATTATTATTTTTTTATATTTCATATATTTTTTATTTTATATTTTACATAAAATTTTATATTTATATAAAATATTTTTTATAAAAAAAATTATTATTATTAATTATACATATATAATTAAAAAAAAATAAGAATATATATATAATTAATATATATATAATATATAATTATATAGTTATATAATTATTTATATAACATTATTTTTCTCGTTGCAGAGGACGCACTCCAGAATGGTACAACAAGAGTTACGGCCACCTCGCTGCCCTTCACCTAAGCAAAATCCGCAACTCCTTCAAGCACACCACCGATGGCCCTGAAAGCAAAGTCTGAGACGAGGCCACCGTGCAACGATCGCCGTTGCACGGTCCTTACGCGACTCTGCAGGATCCGGACACGCAGGATCAACATCAAGAACACAGGATCGAGCTGCGACAGTCTGCGCCGACCATTAACGAGGAATAAACGAGGATTATCGTGAAAATCCATAGTGAACCCTTGATCGAATATAAACCCCGTTTCGATTCGATACTAACGTTTTCGTCGCCGAGAATGAAATTAATATTGAGCTTTAATCGATGTCAAGCAATTTCCGTGGAAGCCTGAGATGTTTAGCGTAGATGTTGTGTCGCAATGATAAAAGATGGAAACAAATTCATTGTTAGCGTGTAGAATAATACATGAGAATTCTCTGTGTGAAGCTTCACTTGTCCAAGCATCTTGCCGTCCAGTGATCGCGAACTTTGAAAGAAAGGCAGGAGACCACGAGGAGAGGCAAGAAAAGCTAATAGAATATGTTGTCCGTATACGTAGAGTGACGCTTTATTTTTGCAAGTAGTCCGATGTTGTCGTTACTCTGAGAAATATTCCAACCAGCGAACCATGGAACAGAGTTGTTCGAGTGTTTCGTTGATATACAAAAGGCTACGCTTGTATCTGCATAATCGTTACGCGGAGGCGTAAGAGATGAAGACATATATATAAATATGAATATTTTTCGACCATGATCGCTGAAAGTCGCAATTCTGTGTATATTCCGCGTCCGCTTGCAATCCTCACCAAAACAGCGACAGATAAGAAAAGGGCAAGCAAGTCGTACACAATCTGTATTCACCGGTTTAGCGCAAAAGAGCCCGACATTTTCTATGTTTCTTTCGGACCAAATGCCAATTTTTCTATTGTATCGTATCGTGCGCCGCGTCATATTGTCGTCGAGGATGGTTATTTTAGAAGTGATTTTATTTTGTAAATGTAACACGACATTAGGCGACCGCGTGAAGTAGTGTGTAGACATACTGTGCACGTACACGTGTGTATTTATAACGAGTCACGACGATAATCACGTATCGAAGTACATTCACACGATGTTCGATAGTGATTGTCATCGTGATCGATCCCCCCTACCATCACCAACGTAATTAACCCGATTAATCGAGCAATGCGAAAGGATTTTGAGTAAACGTGTAAGTCTTCGAGTCCGACCGCCACGTGGACCGGCGGGACTCTTTTAATTAAGTAATTGTCAGTCGTAACAATGTTGAAGCGTTGGAAAAAGCTGTCATAGAGAGTCTATTGTTAATCGTCGTCTGCCTGAGACAGAAATATTATGAACGTTGATCGAATCGGTGATTCGAAGGATTTGCTTTTCCGTGGTTCCTTCCGTTTTCTTCGGTTCTTTTTTTCTTTCCTTATTATTCTTTTCCCTCTCTGTCTCGTTCCCGGCCAGTCGAGCATTTAGAACGATCATCGTCTCGTTCGAGATATGTTCGCGCATGTTACCCGCGATTATACACACATTTATAGGGACCACACTCACGTTCGGACCCCGGAATACAGGCAACGACCTGGAGAATGATACACCTCATCGAATCGAATTATAAATGTATTTTAACATAATACTAGTCACTTACAATTAGCTGAAATTATGGAATTACGATATAAATGTATAGATTTTTATTCTACAGAACGTTACGTCAAGAATATTTAATTATTATTATTATTAATTACCATTATTATAATTAATACTATAATTATTGACATAAAGTAATTCTATGGAAGAAATATATGATATTTTTGTGTCCAAAAAACGCCAGTAGGAACATGAGAATGAATGAAACGGAATGAATGAAAGAGGATTAATGGAAGTACGAGAGTCCGAATGTTTCTTCGTTATTTGTAACGATATATGATCGTCTTTATTCTTGTAATCCGTGTTTCACTAGAATGTAAATATGTATATTATACAATAATGAAACACAATTATATACTCATTAAACAACATCGTTTTATTTTCTACACCTCGCAGTTGGACCATTTAATTACACCTCCATTGAAACGCTTTGTTATCGTACTCGACGGCTGGAGAGGTTCAGCAAGTTCCCATTTGTTTAATCGATATCTCCAGTTGCCAGGAATTCGGTGCCGGAGACTGACTTCAGTTTTCATTGCGGTGAACTTGTCATTCGTCGATCGGTTCGTTCAAAATACGCGTTGATCTTGAAAGAAGATCGTTGGTATTGCTGTTTACACTTGTCTGGTATTTTCGACCTTTTAAAGAAATAGTTCAACTTTTTTTTTAATACGAAGCAAGTGACGTTAAAGTTTCCCGTCATTCGGGGACCGGCTCGTAGATCATTTGATCAACTGGGATTGAAAACTGTAACGTGCGATCATATCGAAAGGTAACCTGTCTCTTGTCGCTTATTATTTTAAATAAAAAGGCTGCTCTCTTCAGATTCGTTAATTTCGTCAATCATTTTCTTCATATTAGTACGATGAATGTTAAGATACTTTTTTAATATCGAGTTTTTCAAAGAAATATCTATGAAAAAGTAGTATAAATAAGTAAAAACCGAATCTTCAACGAATATTAATAACTTTTTTTCTTAAAATGACCCAAGGAACACAAATTTAACCTTCAAAGTAGGGGTCACGGTTATCGTAATCGTGCCGCCTAATTAAATCCATTCCATTGGCTTTTCCGCTTAACTAAGGAATTTTCGGTAAGATATGAAGCTTTACATAATTATTTTTCATTATATTATCGCATTTGATAATTAAACAAATTGGTAGTGATCTCACTTGATTTTATATTGTTT
Source organism: Lasioglossum vierecki (assembly GCA_028455595.1). Taxonomy (NCBI): domain Eukaryota; kingdom Metazoa; phylum Arthropoda; class Insecta; order Hymenoptera; family Halictidae; genus Lasioglossum; species Lasioglossum vierecki. Next base: position 29,072,201 of record CM052336.1, on the reverse strand, counting down.
AATCTGAGAACCTTCTTCTCAGAAACACTGGGTGGGTGTGTGTGGTATTATCGTAATATGTATTCACTCTTCATCATCGTACGTTTTAAAAAGTTCTCGCGGTATATAGACCGTTCAACGAACGTAGTAATATATTTGTAGAAATAGTTGACGAACGGTCGCATCGTGCTAACGCACACGCACAGCACGGACGTGCACATATACACAAAATTCAATGTGTGGTAACTGTAGTTTTTCACGAATATCTCGAAAACTATTCATTTTAGCCAAAAATGACACGTACATTTTGTGTTCAGCATGTCAAAACGAATAGAATGACGTATGTCACATATCGAAAGGACGGGGGGGGGGGGGTTTCTAAAGTTCAGCCCCCTTTAGAAAGAAAAGATACGAGTATTGTGTACGATATCAGTTGAACGCACTTTGTACAGGGTGTTTCAAAATTATATGTCGTGACCACAGCATGATTGACGGCGTGGTTAATCAATTCTCTCGGAAATGACGCCTCAAATGAAAAATTTTATTAATATAAAATAGTTTGGCGAATGTTTAAAGTTGTTTTTTCAGGAAACGGTTGCACTGAGATTGACCTGAGACCTTCATTCGAGACTTTTTTTAGTATTATGCGAAGAAATAAAAATGATTTTGATCTTGGGATTCGATATGAAGGTAAAAATGATTGCGGTCCATTTTTGTAAGAAATTTCCAACTATCTATAGGTGCAGAATAATTTTGAAAGACCCTGTACGATCTCGAAAAGCGAAACGCCGCGGTCTAATAAAAGCTCGTCGGTTTTACCTGATCGCTTTGTTTAAAGTTTCCAAGAAAATGGTTCGTCTGCATGTGAAGAAAGGCGAGGAGAGCCAGTTTCTACACGACACACACGTGGACGCGATGGTTGAGGACGTTATATACGACATTACTATTATTTACAACGGCCGGCTGAAGATTTCCAGAATATGTTATGGTAATGATCCTACCCCTCCGTGTTCGGCCAGTTGAAAAAGTGCTTCGGAAAGATGACATCTAGTAGCGTGCAAAGAAACGCCGGGTTGTCTGGAAAGTTGCGTTTTATTTACAAGGAGCGGAGACGTAAGTTAAGTGGCATGTGTTGTCTCGGGGTAACGGCGTGCAACGCATTATTACCGTTTTCTGCATGTGCCGAGTCGAACCTCGCACGATTTTATCGAACCTTACCCGCAGGCTTTTCGAATGCCAATGATTTCATCGTCGATAACAAGTTATGTATCCTTTCATTTATTTTAGAATTGTACTATTACCCTAATGACACAGGTTTTAATGCCGCACGGATCAGAAGTAATCTGGGGGAACACTCTTGTTTCACGTTTTTCGTCATTCAACTTTTGTCGATTGCTCCCTTTTTCTACGAGAAATTTCTATACGGCCTCGGATTATTTTTTTCATCTTTCCAAGGCTGGATTTTAGCTTGAAGAAAATTCCACTCCCTTGTCGTGTTACTTTGTCAGTTCGCCGAGAATTATAGGGGACGTTTGATCAACCTTATTTAATCGCTTTTTTCTTTACGATTAAGATATTTCAGCGTGACCTTCGACTAGTTTCTGACCTTCTCAAGGCTGAATTTTATCTCGATGGAAATTCCACTCCCTTGTCGTGTTACTTTGTTGATTTGTGTGAGATTATAGAGCGGGTATTTGATCAACTTTATTTGATCGTTTTTTCTTCGTGATTATGAAGTCGTCGACTATTTCTTTTTATCATTTTCTGACCTTTTCAAGGTTGAATTATAGCTCGAAGGAAATTCCACTCCCTTTACATGACACTTTACTGATCTCTGTAAAGTTGTAGAGGGTATTTGCGGATCTTTACGCAAAATAAAAATGTTCTACATAAACTGTAAGAAACTGGAGCCAAATAGAAATTTATTTTCTTTCTTAATACGTTTAATGGGTTGAAAACAATATAATAGTTTTTTCAAATTCTTCTAATGTTTTTACTGTTTGAGATTGTACCTATTCACTTTTGTCGTAAATGCATAAAATCCGCTGTCTATCAGGTTGCTCGTTAAATTCTTTGTCGAAGTTTAGAGTTAACCGATGCATTTACGTTCCCAACAAAATAGAAATCGAGGAGCTAGCGAAGCACGGCACTATGCTGCCCCCTAACATGATGGGCCTCACAGACGAGCAAGTAGAGGATCTGAAGCTCAAGGACGAGTGGGGCGAGAAGTGTGTACCGATGGGCGGATGGACTTTTAACAAGGACGTTATCGGTACGTGAAACCATAATAAGAAGAGAGCCTAGTCTCGAGCCGTAGACAGGTTGCCAACGTGTTTTATGCAGGTCCATTCGCCGAGCTGATGCAAATGCAACTTATCGGAAATGGAGTGTACAATGCTGTCGTGAAATTGGCTCACCGTGATTTTTGTCGCTTCGATTGGCGTGTAATCGTTGCGTTAATTGTTCGACTCAGAGGGTTTTCGTGTTTCAGGCCGCAGGAACGGCAAACAGCCTAATGCAAAGATGCGGGAGGTCTTGAGCAAAACGATCGAAGACGCTAGAGCTATGGTTTCGAAGGTAATTTCTCATGTGTCCAGTCCAGAGTATAAATTCCATTGCTTCTATAGAGTACCATCGAATAATTATTCGTCTTTATTGCCTCTCGAAAGTTGTGTCTTTGATTTTTAAATTAAATAATGCATTTGATTCCTCAATGTAGAAGTTGGTCCAGCAAGATAAATTGTTCACCAGAGAACCAATTCCCTTGCTCCTATAGAGTATCTTCAAATAATTCGACTTTATTGCTTCTCCAAAGTTGCATTTGATGTTTAAATTAAATAATGTATTTGATTTTTTAATATAGAAATTAGTCCAGCAAGATAAATTGGTGACGCAAAAGATTGTTCAAGAGGCTTTGGATATTCTGAGGGGCGCCGTAACCATCGTTTATCCCATGGGACTTCCGCCTCATGACGTGATTCGTCAGGAATTTGAGAACACCGAGGATCTTGGTGGCACCCAAGCATCCCTCGAGGTAATAAATAATAATTCTTTATAACTCGTTTTTTACAGTCTGTATTTTACATACAAAACTTGAGAAGATACAACAGAAAATCGATTTGTTCACATTTGCGAGATCCACCCCTGAAAAAGGACATTTATGGTTGCAGGTGATCGACGTACAACTGGCGCAACTATGGTTTTCTGGAAAGGAGATGTTGTCGGGAAAGAAAATTAAAGACTATGTGGGAGCAAACGAGAAGACGCGAATTATCGTGAAATTGCAGAAAAGAGGGGGAGGTAGACCAGCGCGTGAACCCTTGATGTCGGAGGATGAACGCAAACAACTGATGCTTCATGCTTACAAACGACAGGAGCAGCTGAAGGTAAGTGGAAATTCTCTTCTGTTAGTAAAGTAGTTTTCTTCCTTAGCAACATATACTATCTCAATTATCGTCCAGCTGTTCTGGTAAATATGGCACAAGTTTGAAACATGTGTAAATAATATTTACTAACTATTTCATCCCCACCAGACTTATGTTACTGTAAATTCCACTATAATATGAGAACGAAGGTTCGTTCTTACTGATTCGAGTTCAAACAAATTAACGAGTACTGTATCATCGATCGTCAACATTTCTAAATGTTTTTTCAGTATTAATTAATTAAATTCATATTGAAACTACCTTAGTATAGATAAAATGTATTTTGCGATGTATCTATATACTATTAGTGGAAATAGTTAAATTTGACAGTTCCATATAGCATTTTTCAAAATGCTACCATAATGCTGAAGTCATTATGGTGCAAGAGATAATAATATTTTCGAATTTAAGTGCATACTTCCCATTCGAAGTACCAGCGTTGCATTCACTCGTGTCAGTTCAATGAACTCATCGGCAACGATTCATCCGTTTCCGTTATCGATTAAAGAACCGCACGTAATTGCGTGATTTCCATTTATGTTACCGGGTGCATTCAACCATAGCCTATCAATAATACAATTTGTCCCCCGTGGTTTCCTTTCGCTGGTTCTCATGCATTTTGCTCCATTCAAATCCGCAGTATTTGAAGATGCCATGCTTTCGATCGATCACAGTCGTTTCCTGTATTTGATTCCTTCTATTTGACTTGCAACGATACTCTGATTGGTATGGTAATATTTGCTCGCTGAATGGAAGTTGTTTATTCTGCGTACATATTTATCACATATTTATACAACTATCTTTTATGTATATTCAAACACCGGAATCGAATAAATTTACTAATATTAATAATTTAATAATACCTAAAATTTTCCAAGTGTCGAAAATAAAATATGTGAAAGAAGAAAAGTATATCCAATTTAAGTAACGTTCCTATCTCATAAGGAAAGCAGATAGTGCTAAACATTTTTATTAAACGTTTATTTTCTAAATACTGATATATAAAATGTTCCCCATATAACTGATGGAAAATAATATATTTGAAAGAAGGAAAGTAAACTGAATTTAAGTAACATTCTTATTTCATTAGTAGACACCGGATTTTTATGCAAAATAAACATTTTCTATCTGATTTTCAACAAACTGGATTGAAATGGAAATTTATTTTCTTTCTCAATATGTTTAATAAGTTGAAAATACTGTAACAGTATTTTTAAATTATTCTAATGTTTTTACTATTTTAAATTACAGCTTAAAAGCATAAAATCCGCTGTCTACTTATTAGGGATTGTGATTACACGTAATAATTTTTCAAATAAATTACTTGAACAACATCTTGACAGAATGATTATACATTATACCATAATATTGTGAACTTCAACTTTCGTTCGCTGGAAAAATGTTTCGTCGTTACGAGTCCATGCTATTGTATCCGCGCAATAACCCTGAAAAATATGAGACAGTAGAAGCGCGATTATTAAGAATTGGTTCGGAAACTTTCTTTGTGTCTCGATGAAATGAAAGAGCCTTTGCTACCGTGGCTAAATGAATTGTGGAGCGAACAAGGCGAAGCAGAATGGGAGGCGGAAATCATTTCAGGTACATAATTACTCTTAGAGAGTAATCTGGAAGGAAGCTTTTTACATCGACTGGCATCGTAATTAATTCGACAAGTTATACAGGCTTCTGCACGATAACTAATAACTTTTCTGTAAATATTAAATGTACTATAATCCCTGAA
>CM052336.1:28923747-29066956 GCA_028455595.1 Lasioglossum vierecki | reverse complement strand
ACAAACGGAACAGAACAACAGTAATCAATTTTTATCATTCCGTTTGTCGACATATATATTTTTCATAACTGTCAAATAAAACGTTACGATTATATTGTTAGAGAAAACTCAGGATGGTCATTGGGTTATGATAGAAATCCACCTTTGGGCTAAACTTCACCTTAAGGACCAGACATATTGTATTTTTTTTAAATAAAATATCGTAGATCCTTAAGGTGTAGTTTAACCATTCGGTTTCTTGATACATTCGATTTATCATATAAAAAGAAGTATCTATTTTTGTTTTTTCTTTTTTTAATTCTACTTTGTTCATTTCAGTAATGTGTGCCAATATTTTGATTTCAACGTACCCCACAGTTTTATTCAATTAAATTTGCAAGTTTACTCATTATTATTCAACAAACACTTTTATATGTAGGCAGTTGTAGGGCTCAAACAAATACATATACCATAAACAGTGCTATATACATGTATTGTAGCCCTTACGCTATAAAGTTACTATACTCGACACCACACGTTCACGACAATTGAAATTCACATGAACGTGAAACACGACAAACGTATGTTCGTTGACGGTCGAAACTCGGGATCATCCTACGGGAGATCGGTTTTCATTAAATACTTACCATAATAATTATTGTTACATAATAGTAGCGATGTATCTAATCTATTTTGTACATCGAAAGCATCGCGATAACGTTCTCCGGTATCCTACCAACGCGCACATGTATAAACAATGTTTACAACCAGCGAGTAAATGATCTTTTTGATGTTGTTCATATTTTATGGAAAGTACACGCGTAATGTAGAAAATACTCGCAGACTACATCTTTCAGTGGTAAGAAATTATTGTATATCTTCTGTAAAGTTCGTGTAACTGTAAAAATGTAACTTCTTCAGTGTTGCACTCGGGTCTGATTATTAAAAGTCTTCTCGGTTGTCTTAAAATTAGTTTTAGGACCTTTTTACAGAAAAAGTAAGGAAATTTTCAGCGGTTATTTTGTTTTATCGATCGAACTTTGTCATTTCTTCGATAGAGTGGTAAAATAGTTGAAGGCATCAGTGATTATGCGAACTATGTAAGTATTATGTACGTACCTAAATATTTATCTGTAAATTATATGTATACCGTACCAATCAACAATCCACTATTTCTTTCAAATTTTAATCTGAATTTCGTAATAATCGAGAACGTTATACCTATTAATAGAAAGCGGATCTTCATGCAAAATACAAATTTATTTCATTCACTAATTGTTTTTTTACATCTGAAGACAACATAACGCTACTCTTAGATTTTTTCTAATTTCTCTGTTTTATATTTCACCTAGTCAATTTCTTCGTAAATGCATAAAAATCCGTAGACTACTCATTAATCATGGAAAAGGGAAGATATTTGGTGTATCTGAAGTCGGGTTGGGTCGGGAACCCAAAAATCTACGACGTTCCAGTCTCCGAACAACAAAAATTTTCGGGTTTCCGACTCCACCTACTTTTAACTTTGGGTACCCGATATTTCCAGGTACCCACGAATTTTCCCGGTAGAGACCGGGTGAATAGAGATTCACCTCTAAAAGAAGTACTGAATTTTGTATTAGCATGTTATCGAGAAAATAGTGAAATGCTCATAGGTACGCTTCTAATTACATTGGCCCCATTGGTGGGAATCGTTTGAAATGTTTCGACTTCTCACGTGGCCATTTATCTTTCTTCCGGAAGACCGTCCGAGATCTATTGAAATCTCTGTTTCAACACTTACCGAACGTTGTAAGCATTTCTATGCTAGCTAATGTTTTTCTGCGTGTTTCATTGTTTCGGGCGAAATGATCTGTACGATGATTACTAGAGTATTACGTTCGAACACAATTGTTGTGCGTTCTTACAGAAGGTGCATCACGACAAACTCGATTATCGAATATAGGATCCAGTAGTCGTTCAATGTCGACAGTCAGAGACGCTTATGGTCACCGAAAAATCAGTCTTCTTTCCGTAACTTCTCTTTCAGTGCAACTCGTCTGTGTCACTTAAGGCACGTATTCACCGAAAATAGTTTAAAAACGTTCTGAAGCTTGGTATTACGTCAAGTGTGCAAGCAGTAGACTGCGGATCTTTATGGAAAATAAAGATTTTCTTCGTCGATCTTAGGGAACAGGAGCCAAATATCTTTCCCAAATATTCTATAGAATTGAAATTAATATTTTCACTTTCCTAAATCTTTGTAATCTCTTCATTGTTTTAAATTTCACCTTCTCAGTTTATCTAGAAATGGACAATAATCCGCGGTCTATCGAGCACTATTTCTTTGATCTATTCCACATATACAAAACGCACATTTTTAATTTTTTTCGTTACACATAATTCCTACCAATTGGAATATCTTCAAAATCTTTTAAAAAGTCAGGTCGTTTGGTCCGATTTTTAAAAAATTTATTCTGCCTTAAATGGCGTGCGAATACCTTCGTGAGTAGCTGTATGTTTATGGTGGAAACTTGAAAATAATCAAATTTGGCGTCCGAGGTCCATAACGTCTCTGAGACGTATTAGATTGTTCGGAAAGTCATTTCGTTTTCGTTTCCGTTTAGAACAAGCTTTATGACATTTTGTTCTATGATCTTTCGCGACTTCTCATACAACTTAAAGAATTCCTGTCTTCTATCGGTAAGAAATTGAGTTGTATGACATTCTACGATTTTTCATTCGAAATGTTATTTGCACCGCAGAAAAAAACAGCACATATTTACTCTCGCGCACAGCATTGTTGCTATTGCGGTAACAAAAAAGCAAGAGGAAGTGCGTACATTGATTTTGCATATTTGACGACAGAAAAAGTGCTCGACAGTTTAGAAAGTACTACAAGACAGGAAACGACGTCGGAAATGTCGGCTGTGAAGACGTACCAGTATTTTGCAATTAAAAATAAGACGAGAAACGATGAAACAAAAAACGAAATTACTTTCCGAACGAGCTAATAATTCGATGGCGAGTGGTTTCGCTGGAACAACATTGAATTAATTTACCGGCGTTCGAAGCAACACCGCCTACACTTGACATTCGATATCTCTGCATCGATTCCTCGGTGCGTCAGCCGTCGTGGATCGTCATAGCAGTCGCGATGAAAACAGCATGGAAGGTTCGCGCGAACGTTCGCTCGGCAGGCATCGATCAAATTCACTGTAATTTTACTCGAGACGGAATGGAACGTCGGGACGCGTCGCGTCGTCCGAATGCCCCCCTTAAAACGAGTCCTCAGCTTCGTCGGTGTCGATCAATGGCACCCTCTCGTATCGAAGCACGCTGCTCGTCCCGGGTGGCTTAGACTGCTAAAGCTCCATACTCTTGATCTCGTTCTCGTTCATGTGACCTTGGGAAGAGGACGGCGTCGCTTCCACCAAACCTTCGTCCTCGCCTTCCACCTGCTGCTTGTCGACGCAGTAACGACAACGCATTTTAGCGTCGTCGCCGACCTGCACCGATCGCGTTATGATCACTAGGGTCGTCAGGCTCATCACGAACAGTCCCGACGGCACGATCACCGCGATCAGCAATTCCGTTCTCGTCTTGTTCAGGTCGAAACGTGCCAGCACGAAGTACGAGTTGTTCTGGAACAATTCCGGTCAAGCAACGCGTCAGAAACGATCCAACCCGCGCACAGTGGGGTCTTTGACTCGAAAAGTTGACCAAAACACGATTTTTCGAATTGTCGCGTGTTGAAAGCAACCACTTTTATAGTACTCGTTTTTCTCTATTTCTCTTCGGTGCACAGTGCGGCCGTTTTTAATATAAAAAGAAATTTTCAAATACGTCTCGAAAAGATGACAGAAATGCGATGTTTCAAATTGCTTGCTCAGAATAACAAATTTTGGTTGTCCGAGCTATTGGAATATATATATATATATATATACAATAACTTTTATAGTGCATCATTTTTCCTCTTCTTCTCTTCGGTGCACAGTGCAGTTGTTTCTAGTATAAAATAGATGGAATCAATTGCAAAATGTTCATCCTTGAAATAGACTGAAACTAGGTCCCCCTTCGTAATGATTTTATAGATCTTTTACTTAATTCCTCATTATCTAACATTTTCAGAAATTGAATGAGTCTTTTAAGAGATTTTCTAGAGATGATATAACGTTTTTCATTTCAATAAAAAATATATTTCAAGACACTATTGTATGAAATTATTGTCCCAGACGATAAAATCAAACAGATTTCTCAAAAATATCTAATACTGGTAATGGACAAACGCTCCTTCCGCCTTCGTTATGAAATCACCGTGCAAGGGCACATATACTAAATTATGATTCGCGTTTCACGTGCAACCGCGTCATGAGTGCATTCGAAGTAGCGTGTGCATCCACTTGCCCCGTGGATAATTATAAACCGAGTATGCACTGTGAAATAATACGAGTGTCACGATTTCGATGTTGAAGTGACCTGTAAATAATTATGAATTTATTAAATGTCGCTGGAAATACTGATTGAAAACAGTGGAAAGTCGGTCAATAACGTTCACCCTGTACAAATAGAAAAATTCGCATGAAAAGCCAGCCGCGGTCTAACGATAATGAAATAACTGGAAGGAAAAAAATTCCTCGTAGAGATGCATTAAGCCGCATTCTCGGTCAATGTCGGCGAGTATAGCTTCTAAGAAATTGACGCTGCGAAGAGGGGGGAAGACAGTGCGGGGGTTGAAAAAGAAACACACAAGTGCTTGTCTCAGGGTTGAAAGATAAAAGAGTTCCCTATTAAATATACGTACCTTGTTATAGTAACAGGGGTATCTACTCTGTGCTGTCTGGTTATCGCCATCCCGGCCGTGGCTCGTAAGAAAATCTTTACATTCTCCCTTGAGCGTGTTCACGCAGCCTTCTAGGTTGATGTAGAGACGAGAACTATTGTAGATGGTGAGCGATCGTTGAGCCGGCATGTAGACGTTCGTAATATCGAAGGGATACTGCAAGCTCTTCTCGTATATATTCAGAAAGCTCGTAAAGTTGATGTGAGGTTGTGGGACGGGGATTTCCTTCAGCAAAGTACCATTCACACAGTCCTCTGCCCTGCGAAAACGAAAAACAGAATGGACTCTATGAAACGACCTCTGCGAATCTCTCTCTCTCTCTTTTTACGGTTTTGTTATTTCAACGATAGACGATACGTCGTTCTCGACCCAAGGTTTTCTATTTGGGTCTTCTTGCCTTTCCTTTTAGAAATCGATACCATCTGAGGGTGTATATCGAATCTAAAACTTCTGTGTTAATATTTCAGGCTCAAGCGTAACTGTTCCAATCGTTTTTTTTTTTGTGTAACAAGTCACTCTTCATATTTGTCAGTGTCTCGTACATGAACATCAAGGTTCTGAAATTGTGGTATTGTCACTGTGAAAGAATTGTTTCTTTTACGGCTTAGTAAATCATTCCTGAAAATGGGAAAACACGCGAGCCAGAAATCAAAGAAACGCAGAGGAAACACATGAGTCAGAAAAACGTGGCGTTCGGGTGGATCGGGCAGTGCCACGGGATCAATGGTTGCCATGGAAATACCCTTATCGGTGTCTTCTAGGCTCCTAAGAAAGGGAATATGCGAAAATGTCACGTGTCCCTGATAAGAAGCAATTGATACTGGATACGGCGCGTAAGACTCCAATTAACTCGGAAAAACGATTTATTTGCTTCAATTTCGAGACATTTTCTTAAGTGCTCAATTTACAACAATTATGTAAAGTATCAACTGTTGCGCATCAATAATTTCCTTTCAAACACCTCGTAAAACACAGATCGTGTGAAATTCTGCTAGTTAAATCAATCTATTTATTGCACCAGCAACAAAATCCTCCGGTGAACACACAGCACACTGAAAGTCCACTAGTAAAATACACAACGTGCACAGTGCTGTTATAAAATCAATCCATTTATTGCACCGAAAATAAAATTCTCCAGTGAACACACAAAATAATGAAATGTGTCCTCTAGTAAAATACACAACGTGCACACACAGTTCTGTTATAAAATCAATCTATTTATTACATCGGAAATAAAATTCTCCGCTAAACAAATATCGGAAAAAAGGCTTCCCGACATCGAGCATTTCACGTCTATTGATCCTCGGAAATATTTTCCGACGATAAATTCTGTTGACGGCGGCCGGCACGTGAAATTCAATGCGATCTCAGGCAAACAGAATCGGCCGAATATCATTACGACGTAATCCGTTCCGTTTCGGCATTTTACGCTCATAGGTTCTCGAAGGATTTCCCTTTGGCGTTAAAGATAGCGAAACAGAATGGTAAATGGCGTGCTTTTACGAGGGATTGCGCGATCGACCCGGAGTTTCGTGGTAGTTTCTTCGGCGAGTCCTTTGTATGACGTCGCTCCGTGTCTCGGGGTTTACTTTTGCGAAAGCCACGAATCGGTTGGTTCGAAAGGAAGGAAAATATTACGGTGAAGTGGATGAGCTTGGGTCCAGAGACGTCGCACGGTATATAGTGCATTGAACTCTATTACTTCTTGATCGTCTCGATCGTAGGGATTGCCACTAGATCTATTCAGGTTAATGGTATGTAAGCATATCTGTACACGTGTATGTAACTATATGCACAGAGTGTAAAGATTTGCTCGGTCTTGGCCATTGTGGCCGTATTATACACCCGCGAGTCGATGGAGATCTGTAAAAACAAACCTGACCCGAAATCAACCTTGACCTTGAATTTCAAGGTCGAATTTTTTGTTGCCGAACATATTTTTACATCCAGCACGTTCACGATTGTTTAGCTTCGTCATCGTGCATCTTAATTACGTTTTCAGAATGCACTGAAACGAGCTGCCTCCACGCAACGGATTTGCGTTCGCGATGTCTGTTATGCACGGCTCACGTCATTACTCGGAATCGAGGGAGCTATCTGGCATTACGCAATAGTTTCACCTAAGGAAGTCATTATATTACGACCGTCTTGATTCTTCGAATATACGAATAAAAATTTATATGTATGTCTTGCTCGGTCGTTAAAAGGTCATTTGTATCCATTATTTTTCTCTGTCACTCAAAATTATTTTTGCCCTTTATTTTCACTACACTTGCATCATTAGCGAACAATATCTTAATAATCTAGCAGTAAAAACTTCTTTCAGCACACGGTGTACATAATTTCGGGGCAGCGAATAAGCCTGATCCGTCACGCTCCGAGATGAAACGAGGCGATGGAGGTTCATTTTGCTTAAAGATCCGGAGTGATCCGAAATAATAGTAAATTTTGAATTATTACCTGACGGTTCCTCTTTCCTTGCGAACGACCATGCAACTAGCAAAAATGCTGCTGTTCTTGCTGTCCCAAATGTTGACAGGTGCGACCAGCCTGGTTCCAGGTAGATTTCCGTTGGCCATGTTCAAAGCTACTCCACGTTCGCACCTCGCGGTGATAACATTATCGTCTTGCATCAGGTACACGTTCACCTGGGACGTAGGGATTTTCGGACAATATCGATCACAGGTGAACGGATTCTTGATCTTCGTGCATCGGGAGCTCTGGCAGCTGAAGAAACCGTTCAGCTTCATGTTGTCCTTCTCGCTGTCGACCACGATGCCATCGGCTTTGTGATGGCAAAGCATCAGCTCGCTCAAGTTGGCACAATGGCCAAGATTGCAACTGAATACCCCCGATAGTACGCTGCACTCGCTACCGTTGTTGCAGTTGTAACTCTTCACGGCGGCCATGTTCACCTGAAAGGAAACGGCAGACGTCTCTGAAGAGTTTCAAAGGTAAAAGAGGCTGCTGTGTCACTGAATTGCCGACTATTCCGATCTCTCAGGAAGCTTTTAAGAAAACTGGCCGACCGTCGGATTTCTTGAAGAAGAAAGACAATTCAATTATTTTTACAGTGGAAAGAGAAACGAACAGGAAATATTAAAAAGCTAGACGAAACATTTTTATAAACAATGTTCTACGTTCCCGAATGAAACTTGGAATAATTTTAGTATATCAAGTGGAATATATTTGTACCGTCCGACAAAAAATGAGGATGCTTTTAAGAAAACTGGCCGACCATCAGGTTTTTCTTTTAATAAAAAGGAAAATTTAATTATTTTCAAAAGTAAATGGAGAAACGAACAGGAGATATTGAAAGGTTGGATTGACTATGATCAACGATGTATACTTTTGCAAACTGTGATCGTAATTTATCGACAGATATTTTTATGAATGTTCTACGTTCCTGAATGAAACTTGGAATAATTTTAGTACATCGACTGTAGTATATTTGTACCGTCTGCCAAAAAATTCTAGAGCTCCAGAGTTCTTAACCCCAACTCGATAGAAGTCACGCAACACGTCGCTTTCATTTTCGTGGGCACTCCCCAGAGAGTATTCTGTATTCTCTTGTCGGACACTCTTATCCTCCCTCAGGATAGAAAATCCGTATGATCGATGGCTATTTTTAGATTGCTTTCATTACTTTCCGACATGTTTGAATCATACTAATGGGTCCTCTAACAAACGAAACGCCATTTTGCGAGTCAGTGGAACGGATAAATTATTGTTTTAGAAATACCTGCTTCCATTACTAGAAGATTTTACAATGAAAGAATTATTTCAACAACGTTTGGTAAAAATGGAAAATGGTATTGCGTATGTGTTGTATAAAAATTTTTTCAAGTATGACAAAGTATGGGAACACTTTTTTAATGTTCCGAGCAACAAAAATGTCGACAGACTTCGTTAGAACCGGGATTATTCATCATCTCCAAATATGTCGCGCGTCTTGTCGTAAATCAGGACATCTATTTTGATCGATGAAAGGCGTGGCGTATGCGAGCCATTAGAAAGTAATTCAAAATGACGAATTAGGCGAACAGCGTTACGTACCAGATAACGAGGTTACCGCATCAAAGTAACCGGTACGACAGGGTATGTCCATCACATTAGCAAAATTCCGTAATATCACTTACGCTCTCCACGTGTGCGAGAGCTTACTATTATTTCAGGAAACTTTCATCGAACGTCTGCAAGACAACGTTCCAAGCGTACCCAATCGAGTGCTCTAAGTAATTACGTTCTCTGTACCGAGTGCACAGTAGAACGAATGGTCATTGTCGGAACAAAAATCGCCTAGATCATTTTACACAGTCTACACAATCAATTTAAATATTACTTTAGAACTTAGAAAATCAATTTCAAGATGTTATTTCTCATTGTTAGAATTTCCGTGAATGTTTAATGAATGAAGAATATTCGTGTTCGAAGCAGAAAAATAATACTACTCTGCACTGGTACATAGTATAGTTCGTTGTAAAATTTCTGGAAGCTTACTTTTTTGCAGGGTGGTACCAAATTTTCTGGAGGTGAACGCGCTTCCGTCTAGCTAAGCGAAATTTTATACTAAACCACCTTGAATGACCTCGGAAGATGGAAATGTGGTAGACCAATGAATTCGTAGGATAAGCTAAATCCTTACTTAACTACTAGCTAGACTGAGGATCTTTGTGCAATTATGGCTTCAAAAGATTTTCAAAAAATGCTGGAAAGTAAAATGCCACAGAATTTAGTACGATTTTTATTCATTTCAGATCTACAAAGACGACTACCTCTGAAAATAATATTCTACATGATACTAATTTCTCAAAATTTGTCTAGAAAAATTGAAAATTACATAAACATCTGCAGTCTACTAATAGCATATAGTTCCATACAGATACAAAAAGTTCCCTCTTCCTCATTTGACACACTTTTTACAGCGAGCTATAGTATGAGATATAATTGCGTGCGAAGCTTCAAATCGGATACCTTGTATTTCACTTTCAAGAGTGATACATTAAAAATAAATAGATTGAGAGTTACATGTATTTGTGCGAAGGACGATCAGATAGAATAATGAAAGCCACAAATCTCTGTCCACCCTTATTGTTCGGTCAAGCGTATCGCGGCTTCCGTGAAAAGTGCTCTACACGCGTCATTGTTTCCGCTAAACCATCATTTTCCCGAGTTCCAGTGTTTCCAAGGTGGAAAAAGGTCGATCAACCGTTCTGACTCAAAGGCAGCCGAGTTGCGTGTTCAATTGGCCTCGGTGCGGATCGCTCGGAGAAGGTTGCTTTATAGTGTTAACCGAGGTAAATCTAGTTAAATGGAAAGGGATCCAAAGAGGAAGAGAAAAAGCCGTCGGGTGTGTAGTCGGTTTTAACGGGACGCCCCGGCATTTTGTAGACTCTCCACGGTTAATGTACTCGATGGATGCAAAAGTATCGATAAAAGAGTTACTGCGTGCGGTTCCGATGCCGTCCGTGCTAAGTGCTTCCTGGTACCCAGACATCGATACGGGGAAAAAGAAAATGGATTGTTCCCGTAATTTGGTAGCATACTTATTGACAAATATCCAAATGATTATAGATTTTTACGTACTTGGCTGATCACAGATTCATTTATATTCGAGCCATGAAAAGGTTGAACTTTCGCTCGGGGACCAAAAATGCTCAACTTTTCTAAATGTAATCTTACACTGTTCGAGGAAAAAAAGATGAAACTTTAAATTCTAGTACGAGGTATCCAAGTTTCAGAATTTATAGAATTTAAAGTCTCATCATTTTACGTCGAATTGTGTATTACATTCAGAGAAGTTGAAATTTTTTAGTCCCCTCAGTGAATAACCCATAAAAATATGCGTCGAAACAATAAAGGGTGTCCCGGAGAGGGTATAGGGTCCCTGAGGTAATTCTAAGCACCTTTTCACTTCGCGAATTCGCTATGTTTTCGAATTATTAACGAGAAGGTCTTTAATTTAATTGGCTTATGAATGAAAATTCAACCCTTGTATCAAACACAGATGCAATAAGAAAATCGACACATACCTGTGGGCATGCTATGCTATTGAATTTCGTGCAATTCTGGAAAACGATGTCCGTGCCATTTCTTCGTACAGTTGCGCGAATCTGCGGGCAAAATCCAGTGGTTCTCGTCAAGCACCACTCCCCGCAACTCGCCCACCCACAATTATTAGCTAAGGTGGTATCAATGGTTTGGCACATGACTGGATCCGGCTCGATTCCCGCGTGAAAGGCTCTGAAATTAATTGCATTGGCTTCATTAATATTTCGTCGACTGACGTTTTGATTTTGCACGACGGAACACGGTATTCCGTGCATTTATTTCGCAAATTACTAATACTACTCGTGGGCGAGAGATACCATCGAAAGTCTCAGCGAAAATATATTTGTTATGAAATGATTTCCAATTGTAATGAATGAAAATGCGTTCAGGAGATATTTAATTTAGCATAAACAATGTGCTTTTATCAATAAATTCCCGAGACTTGGGAAAGTAGAAAGCATGAAAAAAATACATAGACCTGATCTCACAATGATGAAAGTATTGTATATTAATAATAATCATTTATATTTACATGCGCGATAAAAAGAGGAATCTTTTTTTCTATTATTTTTATTATTGAACTACGCTGCAACTCCGTTCTCGACATAATTGCGAGAGAATCGATTTGCTCGATGGCTCTCGCCGGAAGTCTCAACAATGAATTTTTTCGTCGGACAAAAATCAATTACTAAAAATAATCTGCAGCACGCAACGGATTGGTTGTAAAACAGCTGGAATTAGATGGTTCACAGACGGCGAGGAGCGGATAGTTATAGATTTCCGCGGAAATAAAGGTCGGATGAGTCGTAACTTAATTACTATCGGCCTTGATTAAATTAATCGATACAGCCTTGTCGTTAACCTGTGGGAGGGCATGTAGATTGCCACACTTAGATAAACCAATGCGACGCAGCTGATGACAATGGTGAACTGACACAAGCAGATGCTGCCGCATATTCTGCGATCCTGTTCCGGTATCAGGCGACGCTTGTGCTTCCGTCCCATCGCGAATATCCAATGGAATCGCTGCTTCGGTTGCCCTTCTTTCCCTTGTTCCAACGATGATTTCGAAACTGGACTAATCCAACAAGTTTCTGCTCATTCAGCTCGTGTCATCAAACCACGCTCAAACCCATTTCATCCAAAAGTGGATTCTATAAAGAAAATATTGATTCTGTTAGCGTGCTCTTTAGATCTGAAATTTACATCATGAATAGACGCCAACCAGACGATATACATCATCTGCATGAAGCTGAATAAAGATTTATTTCTTGTGTGTAAATCATTTTAATTGATCGAAAACAACGTCTTCGTATTTTCATATGTTCTAAATGTTTGTACGGTTTTAATTTTCACCTACTGATTTTTGTTATAAACGCAACAAATTCGCTGCCTGATCATGCAACACACATTTGTTTTCAATGAATAAACACTAACCAAATCCAACATAGTTTTTTTAGGACAACAAATTCCATGGTTATGTAAAATCTTAACCCTCCACTGCATGATTTTTTTAATTGGGATGAAAAAAACTAAAGAAGGTCAGTTTTTTGTGTTTATTTAAGGGAAAAATATTTTTAAAAAATTATAACATTTCCAGAAAAATGAACATAGTAAGAAAACACATTCTTAGTTTACTATATACCAGATTTGTTAACTGTATCAGATATGATACACTATGCAGCAAAGGGTTAATTTTAGTTTTATCTTAGTGTCTTACTTTATTCTTATAAATTGATCCAAGTTATTTTCCGCAATAGCCAAAATTTTGAAATTCAAAGAGGGTGAGGACAGATTGATAAACCGTGTAAATTTGATGCGCGAAGATTCTTGATCGTCATTTGCTTAACGTGAAAGATTTTCGTCCGAGTTTCCTGGTGGTCATCCTACGTCTGTGCCATCAACGTCTTTTTTAGTGATGTCGTTTGCGTGTCAGCCTTAATGCACTTAAGACAATTACCTGTTTTAACTTCATTAGGCGTCGTGCTAGTGTAAACAGGCGCGCTCCTCCGGGATGACGTGCAATTAGATACTTGTAATCCCATTACACCGTAAGGGACGATCACTTAACGGCCATTCGAGAATAATACCTATCGATTCGGGGAAAACTTTCACGCTTTGCTAAACGCGCGGCCGCCGCTAAGAGCTTTCTTGAATGTTTCCTGAATGTTCATACAAGGTGTTCGCTGCCGATGCGTCGTCGTTTGATTTGTATTGGCCAAGAGTTTAATGTCATTAAATGGGTCGATGGCCACAGGAGGTTACAGTACGGTGGACTGCAAAACAGTACTGTTCTATTAATTCTGTTATCTTGTAATTGTAAAAGTATTCGTTGGCGAACTTGTATGAACTTCGAAACATTTTCAAGTTACTATAACATTTTATTTCATTTAAAACGAATTACTAAAGTAGAGATCCTTTGTACATAGGGAAAACGAGGACATACCATTTTTATATGCGAACACGATATCTTATTCTATGAATACTATTAATTCTGTTATCTTGTAGTGGTAAAAATATTAACTGGTAAACTTGTCTGAAATTGAAAAAATTTTGATATCATTGAAATTTTTATTTAAAGATACTTCACAAAGTTACACTTAGCAAGAATAAATTTATTTTATTTAAACCGAATTACTGAGGTCCCTTGAGATCCCTTATTTATTCTGCTCATGTTAGTTTAACTCTGTTTCTATATACTTTAACAGTAAGATAATTATTCTACTGAAGGTGTAATTACATTGTCTGAAAAATTGAATATTTTATAGAAAGAACAGAAAATTATTAAAAGAAGATGTCTTCCGTTTTGCGCAATCGGTTTCGACAATTTAGATCAACAGTCTAGCGATAAGTAAACAGAATATCGAGTGTGCGGTACTAGATCGTAACTTCCAATTTGCTGGATCGTCGATCTAAGGCGCGCACAGACACGTCCTCCAGAGAATGCGAAGCGAACACTTAAACAACTAACGCGGAACGTACTTGCGATAAAATCGGCGACTTTTACCTTCAGCGCTATCAAGGGCTCCGCTAAATGTCTCCGATGTTGTATCTTCGATCGAGGCCAGTCGCTTAAATATCACTTTCTTTCATTTCAAGAACTCGGGCAAACACGTTATTGAATTTCTAATGCGACTAAATAATAGTTCATAGAACACGATTAATTTAAACGAATTTCAATACCGTACAAACACTCGTAACAACAGCCTCGAAGTCTCGGTGCAATTCAATCGAGGACAACGACTATTTTATTATTTGTCAATCGAATCGTATATTTTTATAATCGTTTCCAATAGTTCATCGAACGCGACCAATTAAAACGGCAAACACTTGTTACAGCAATCTCGATTTGATCGATTTTCATTGATAGATCATATTCACTGAGCAAACAACAGTTCATCGGTATCGAACGTGATCAATTCAAACGAATTGTAACACTATAATTGCAACAGCAATCTTAGTCTCAGTATAATTGAACTGTGGAAATCGATATTTTAATATTGGTAGATCGAATTCACTGAGTAAACAGTTCATCGGTATCGAATGCGACCAATTCAAACGAGTTGCAACAGCAATCTCGAAGTCTCCGTATAATTGAACTGTGGAAATCGATATTTTTAATGTTGGTGGATCGAATATTTGATTTCTGATCAAATTCACCGGAACTGATTTTTCCACTTGAAATGAAATATTAAATACACCCGTCGGCGAACGTAAGCGGTCAATGGAAGTTCACTGTATTCACGGTTTCATTTCCATCCATGTTTCTCCGTGTGGTATCTTTTCGTGGTTCGTTGACATCGAGGAGCGTTTATCCGATTCCACGGCATCGAACGGCCGCGAAGCACCCACGCAAACCCGACGACTGTTTGAAAACAGGGCTGGTCGTCCGGTATATTGCTCGCAAGCACCCCCATACTGAGCTTGCGCTCTGAACAACCGTGACGTTTATGGGCAGATGCCGACCGAAGCTCAACTCCCCTATTTCTATGTAGCAACATAGTGGAACCGCTTCAAGCTACGACTGTCCTCTAGTCGGCAAATGCGACTACACATTCGAAAGCTGATTAATGGCGAAGGACTTCATCCGATGACTAACGCTGCCGCTACGTGCATGCCTTCGGAGAAATGCTTTACGTGGAATAAAGTACAGTGACTGGAATTGATATTTCTCGTCGCAGGAAAATCGTTTCTTTGGAATTCAACCGAAGGATTCGAGGAATTATTTTCAGTTGGGAGGATTAGTTTACTATTGAATTGTGGAGAAAATGGTACTATAGTTGCACTTTATAATTTTTCTGTTTAAAGGTTTTCAGAACCTCCCACCTCTTATAATAATTTTATAAATTCTAATATTTTTCCTCGTCGTTGCATTATTTGATTTTGATCACGTTTTTAGGATGTGACTAACACAAGTTTACTGTAAAAATTTTTAAAAAATGTTCGGTATAGGCTCGGATAAAAAAATCGTAAATAATAACTATTATAGTTTTCAATACGAATTTGACAAATTCGAAATTTCTACAAACAACACAAGTATACAATAAATTTATAATTTTTTACATTTTTCTGAGTTCTCTGTATTATTCGATCTTGATGAAATTTTTACTATGTGACTAACACTTGTTTTCTGTATGGATTTTTTAAAAAATGTTCAGGATTGGCTAGAATACAAAAATTATAAAAAGCACTGCTTTTTCAATATGAATCAGACAAATTAGAATTTTCTTCAAACATTCATGACAAACCGTTCTCGGGAAAATTAGTTTGAAAGTTTGCGGAGTTCGCGTTCTAACATTCGCAAGTAGAATTGGTTGGATTGGGTCCGACGCGTCAGCCAATTCCTATTCAACAGCACGCGCAACCAAAACAATGTTATTTCTCTTTTTATCGATTTATTTTAATCAACAAAAAAATTAATATTATTAAAATTCTTTTAATTATTTATGGACAGTTTTATTCTTGTCAATATTTTCATTCTTCCAAAAAAGCTCAAGAAACATATTTCTGCTGTTCCTTCTGATATAATTACATGAAAACTAAACATTTAACTTCTCTCATCAACTTTTAAGAGAAATTCAACGACATCGTTGATGAGAATTAATCGATGGATTATCATAAAAATAGTGGACGAACAAGGGCAAAGATCGAACACGTTGAACAGAAAACATATTTCTATATATTTCAAACGGAACCGTATAATGTTTTATTTACAATAGTCCGTTAGTATCGCAAAAACGAGTACGTTACTATATAATAATATGTTTATGTATAGTATTCAAGACTTAATAATACGCACGAAGCAACATCCTTCGACAAGGTTCTTTAAAATTCGTGAACAAAGAATTTTTCCTGGGAAGCGTTCTCGAACAGTGTTCTTTTACTTTTAGTTTTGGCTATCTAGAAAATAAAAAAAGAACGAGGCAAGACAGAGAAGAGACGAAGGGGGTATTAGCGGTCGAATGAGAAACAGTATTTTAGTACAGTTTCTCGATGTGATGAATGGGTTCGTAGATTCAAATGAAAAATGAGATTGAAGGGGAATCGACGTAGCGGAGCTTACCTATGATAAGTGCAGGTACCGTTAGATTAATCAAGTAACATGCGATAGAGCGTTATTATACATAAGTATCGATAGAAATAGACTTTACGCTAGTCGCCGATTTCTAATCTTGTTAACCGTACGCAATTATTTCATTCTCTTTTCGGGTCTCGTTTACACATGTAGTATGTTACAATCAAATTCATTAAGTTTCTTTGGCGTTCTCACGTTCCCAACGAATCAATCAAATTGTCCCAGCGATCGATTCTACGATCGACGGACCGTCCCCTAAAATTTTATAATGGGTCTATCTAATTGTATCGACGTCTTCTTACGCGACTTCTGGACTCGATGATCGCTCGCGAGGCGCTAATCGGCTAACGAATTGGCACTAAACCGACTTGATATGAGAGATATGGGAGTGCGTGCAGACGGACCAGGCCACCATCAGTTTTTCAGGATTGTCCGCGTGACGCTTCATGGGCTTCCTGTACGATTCTCGTGAACGCATTATTCAAGTATACTGACACAGTGTTCGACCTACATGTCGTGCAAAACTACGGTAATGTCTCGATAGACGGAAAATGTCATTCTTTGCTGGCTTCGAAATTGGAAAAGTGATAACGAGCAAACAGCAATACTTTTCCATTTTTCGACATTCCTTCGTGAAACATTTACCAACATATTTCCGACTCCACTCCAAGGTAATGGGGATAATCGTGTGGTAAATATCGTGCATATCCTTTCGCATAAATCGAGGCATTACCGTACTTCGTGGCTTCCGATTATAAACGATCGATTCTATAACACTAAATCTCTTTCCTTCACTGCGTTGGTATAACGATAGGCTCACTTTACGTCTCGCTTCGTCGTATGCGTTTTTACATCTAATCTAGCATATTCTGTGTACACTGGCAGCCAAAGGTACGAGACCAACGTCCATTATCGCTTCTCTGTGAAAACTGTCGTATTCGAAGTGCACAATTTACTTTTCCCTTGCAACCTATGATTTCATAATTTTACAAACTGTCTGTTTCCGTGCGAGAAGTACTTGAGAACTGAACATTATCGTGAACTATGCTCGATATGTGCCGCAGAACTCGCCGCAAAATAATGGCAGTTCAACTGATTTGGCGTTGCATCAAATTATATGCGTACGGTCTGATTGATCTCGTTGGACTTGTAACAGTGTCCGCAATGTCCGAACTGTTAACGGCAGTGTAAAAGAATGCTCAATAACGAAGCATTGAATTTCGACACGTGACTTCAAACACATTACTCGTGAAGCAACCACTTTCCCTCTTGATCAGTACGGAGACTTGGCGTCATACTTTTGGTCGATAGTGTAGTTTAGAATTATTAATACATCGTATATCACGTTACATATTTATTCTCTAGACAGACTTAATGTATTAAATTTTTGTTAGTTTTCACAAGCACGTACTGATAAAACGTTGAACGACATCGTTAAATAGAATTATGTCCATGCCAACAGTTAATATCGATGTTTCACCGGTGATCCTCCGTTTCATTGATTTATACTCCGATTAGTGTAGAACAACGTACTTCTTATTTTACACGTTTTATTCTAGTTAGTTACGTTTTTTTTAAAAAACTGTTATTCGGTAACACTCATTGGCTGAAGGTATTCTTAGAAAACATGGCAGCACCAGTCAGTCACGCTTCGCGATTGACGATAACGTGAGAAACAAACAAATGATCGCGAGAACGTTATTCAAGCATGTTATTGCAAATACAGATGCCTGTGACGATCATCGGTGGACTGCAGATTTTATGCATTTATAATCAAACTGTGTGTGGTTTGATGAGGAACACTGGGGAACAGTGATGGGCACGGTAGAGACTCTTCCAACGCTAGCTTCCCCCACCAACCTCCCTTTCCCTGGTGGGGGACAGTGGGCGCTATGGTGGGGACGGTCTCGTCTGAATTGACAGAAAAATGCCCATCCCTGCACCAGAGAAACCGCATAAAAACCACTAACTTCTATTATTATCATTTATCATTTTCACAGAGTACGTTCGAATAAGTGTATCCAACAAGTGTTCATAAAAAGATCTTTGCAATCTCAACAATTGTCTCAGATGATTAAACAAGTTCGTGTCCGATTTGATCATCAAATTCAATAGTCAAATTTCAAAGAATACAACTTCATTAATGGATTGTCAATAATCACCATTCTTTTCTACAATTAAAGCAGCACGGTGACTATGCAATCATCTAATACAATAATGAATCAAGAATCTAGCGTTGAAACAAAATGTTGAATATTAAATATTATTAGTGATTCGACAAATCATTGAGAGAAGAAAGGAATTTATTGAGGAAAATTTGTTTTTCGCGTAAAGATCCGCAGTCTCATCATCGAATTTGACATGACGGTATAATGCGAGCCTATCCTAATAGCAACCAGCAATCGTTAGCAACTCGAGAAAGTTGATCGTTAGTTCGACATGAATAGTTGACATTCAATTCCCCGATAGAATCTAACGTGAAATTACGTGACTTAGCATAAACTTCGTTCGACACATGCACCGTCGTTCTTGTTCGTTTCGTATGAAATGTTAACAATCACACCTGATCGTCCCGTGGGTCGAGCGTCTTGAGCAAAGGTTCCACGTGACAGAAGGCGCGAGAGTTCGCTGAAAAATGTAGCGCTCGATAGTTCGATTACGCGCACGCTAACAGAAATCGATTAGCAAGCTTCGAGTGGGGAATGAGTGCCGACACGCAGGCTCCAGTTGGAAACCCCTTCCCGGCGAGGAAGGTAATTAGTCCAACATGATGGACGCCTTGAGTAAGGCCGAGTAAGGATTCACAACCATTCTAGATGTACCGGGTTGCGACGTGGTTTCCGTACGCTTCGAAACAACCGGGCGAACCGTTCCGATCCCGCGTTCACTGATCATTAAAGTCATCAATTCTCAACGATTCAATATAATATAATCATTTCGTAACACATAGAACTACTCAACTCGATTAGTACTCTCTAACAAGTCGATACTCCGTCTCGAAATGGTCAACCTTTCGCAACGTATCTTCGAACTTGAAATTTGTACAGGACGTTTCACGGCAGCGTTTTCTTACAATTCTTTGATCATTCAATCTTATTTTATGCAGCTGCACTTCGTGTTTCGCAAACATTATTTTGAAATGAATTATTCAAGTTGGAACTTCTACGTGTGACTCTCAAGTTACCAAATAAATAGTTTAGTTGAATCTCCAAGTACGTTTAACTCGATTTATAAAAAGTATTGTTTTAAATGTTTTAATTTTTTAATGTTGAAAGAAATTTTTAATAAGGTCAGTGGAACTTGCACTCTCAAACTTTGTAATGAATTACTTTGTGAACTTATTTTGTGAAACAGCCTGTACATCAGCAAATTATATATAGAGATGTATATATAATTTTACATATATATATGTATGTATCATATGGTACATATAGATTTACAATACTCGAGTGCAATCTGGTAATTTGGTCTAGTCAATTGGCTAACTATGGTCTCGCTAGGTCACGTTGTTTCGTAGCTTATGGAACAAATCGCTGATCCCTTCGAAAAACAGAACTGAAGTACTGATCACTACAGCTGTAAACTACGCACGCACGACGCGTGCATATTATCTGTGCATCTGCGCAAATCTCACGCAAATATGTCGTCTTTTTTGTTAACTAGGGCCAAGACGCGATTCGCGTCCGCGTAAAAAACTGGTAATAACCGTTCATATATCAATCTTCTATAAGATTAATTAATCGGATAATATTCACAGACCTTAACTTACACTCTATACCTTAACCTACGAATCTTATTTTTTTTTGTTTCTTTTTGGTGCGAAGACAGATCCTGGAGGCGATCGCGTCACTTTTCTCGGAATTACAAATCAAAAATATAGATTATCGCAATAATTAATTACGGACGTGAAACTTACCAATTCAAATTGATATATTCTCGTTCAAGAAATGATTGAAACAGGCAGGTTTTGATATAGTTCTGCAATTTGCTTTCATACACTCAAGGTATCCGACTTTCAACGAGATTTTCAGAAAACGATTGAGAAAGAGAGAGAAACGGAAACGCGAAAATGGAAATCATCTGAACGCGTGTGACACGAGCCTTCATAGGAATTTGATTATTCCTCCTCGAAACGCTCGATAAATCGATTGTTGCTTCTGTATTATAACCAGAGTTTCATAATATGTGAAACCTTCTTGCGAATCACATTTCTACGTTATTCATTTTACACATGTCGGAAATGATTTCGGACACCTACTTTCTCATATAAGTTCTCAAACTATAAGTGTTTTCTCCATCACTCATCAATTTACTAATTCGTTCATAGACTTTCTTAAAGAATGACATAAGTGTGCCAATAATAACATTTCACTTATATTGTTACTCATCAATTTTCTAGTTCGTTCATAGACGTTACATTTTCAACTAATGATTTACTATATTCCACTAATTAATACTGTAACAGAGAGAACGACATATAAACTCGCTAATAAAAACATGTTAATTATAACTTTTACAGCCTCAACTAATAATTTACTGTATTCCATTATTGAATACCACAACAGAGAAAAAGATGTATAAATGTACCAATAAGAATATTGTAATGATAATTTTACTAATTCGTTCATCGAATTTTACTATAAACGTGCCAATAAAAACATTTCACTTATAATTTTACTCAGAAAATTACGAATTCATTCATAGTTTTTACATTCCCTAGTAATGCTTTACTTACTGTATTCCATTATTCAACACCGTAACAGAGAGAACGATGTAATAAAAACATTTTACTAGTAGCCTAGTAAATTAGGGAAAAAACGGCTCACTTATTATGAACTCCTCTATAGACTCTCAGCTTGCTTTCCTCGAAAAGCCTAATTTTCTTCGGTACATCTCGTAAGACACATCCAAAGAAATTTCAGTGAATACAATTCGAAGCCACATCGAGATGCCGACAAACGTTTCGTTAGAGTCGAGATTTTATGATTGATTTTCATAGTTTTTTTGCAATTGCTTTCTACTTGTTCAGTTTCACCCGAGCCTGAGTAAACACGACTTACGAGTATGGTACACGAGCTGATCCGCTTATCATATTAGAAACAAATGCTGCGTTAAAACATGCCACTTGACGAATATTGATTCCACACGCTTACGTTTATCACGTTTTAGAAAGGCGCACCTTTTGTTTCATTTTTTCATCGTACTTCTGAACCACATTTAAATACTGGTAGATGATCGAGCTTCTCTCCGCTGAAATCAGCCGCAACCCCGTTTCACCCCGTTCGATTCTCGCGGTCCATTAACAACAAGCTTATTGCGATCCGTATAAAAATCTGTTCGCGGGGCGTTTCCATTTCGTATTTTTTCTTTTTAATAAAAACCACGATCCGAAATCGTTGTACGACGAGATTATCTGTTTCTTGGTTCCACGTTGCGCGGTGTAAAAATATCGCAGACATCTGATTTAAATTTGTACGAGCAAGTACATACTTCGAGAAATCACGGATAGCACTTTCGACGCGAGTCCAAGCGTTTCGAGAGTTTACGATTCGCATAATCGCTTACGAATGTAAATTTCCACAGGGAAACATGTTTTCTTTTTTGAAAAAAAGCAGGTTTATCGTCATTTGAGAGAACACAGTACTGCCCTGAATTTATTATAATTTCTTGAAGGAGCGAATAAACCATGTGATGATAAAGCTGTTTTCTTTTTTGTTTTCAGCGAAAGCGAATTAATCTTGTCGATTGAATAATATTGATTGGAGATAGACCGATTCGAAATCATTCCGGTGTAGCTTCTCTTCGTTGACGAGATCCACTTAACGCTGCTATTGCTTCCGAAAGGACGCTTAATAGTTAAAACATAATGTACGCTGGAGACTTTCAGTAGTTTCTTCGGCGTCACTCCCGCGCTGGGGGGTGAGCCCTTGGTAGCAGTCAGTATTCTTCCTCGTCCTCCTCGAACTCGTCCTCTCCGAGGATACTGTACGAGCACATCAGAAAACTTTTGATAGGAGAGACAGAATTGTTGTCCGCGTCCCGCTACGTAGCTAAGCATTACTTCCAGGAATTATATTGAGCTCTTCGATCCTTGATGTGCAATTCAGAATTGTTTTAACGGTGTTCATGAATTTTGTGGCAAATTGTAGCAATATATTGGTACAACGTTTTCAGTCATTTCTGTGATTCGTGACTGAGAATTTTTTAATATATCGTAAGATCTTCCTGAGCATTGATATTCAATTCAGAATTGTTTTATCGGTGTTCATGAATTTTTCGGCAATTTTTCATTAATTTCTATGGGGCTATTACGATACAAATAAGAATTGTTTTCACGGTGTTCATGAGTTTTGTAGCAAATTATAGCAAATACATTGGTACAACGTTTTCATTCATTTCTGTGATTCGTGACTGAGAATTTTTTAATATATCTTAAGATCTTCCTGAGCATTGCTATTCAATTCAGAATTGTTTTTCGGTGTTCATGAATTTTTCGGGAATTTTGTATTACAGGTACACGTTTTAATTCATTTCTATATAGCTGAGAATGTTTTAATGAAGTCTAAGATCTCTGGAAGCATTGATATACAACTCAGAATTGTTGTAATAGTGTTTTCTTTTTGGAAATTTGAATCCAATACATTGGTGCAACGTTTTTATTTATTTCTGTGGTTCGTGATTGTGATTTTTGATTGGAGCTTAAGATCAATATTAACTCCTCGAAGCAATTATAGAGTTTTAATAAGGTGTTGAGGTTCTTCTAGCCGCACTGGGCACTGTATACATACACATTACTTACTCTTCCTTCCTGGCGTACTTGTCAATGAGATTGCGGCCTGGTCCACCGCAAGACTTGCCCATTGGTGGACAATACCAATAGCACAATACAGCGACTGACACCACGTACAGAACTATGGGTACCACTAATGCTAGTACCAGATGCCTCAAGTTCTCGTCCCAGGAGTACCTATAAGAATACAAAATATTATTACGTCGTAAAAGACACTGCTACCCCTAACAGAAAATATTTATTCGCAAATACCATTGTTAAAAGAACTATTTCTGTAGTTATGAATGATACAATTTTTTGATCAATCTCAAAAATCACAATTTTTAATGAGATGTATTGAATAAATCAAAATTGTTTAGAATCGTTTGTCTTTGAAGAGAAAGAAGGTTCTCAGTCTCATATTGTTGATCATAAATTCGTTCATTGAATAAAAATTCTTGAATACCGTATTTTGAACAACCGATATTTCCCTGTACAGACCACTGATAATTATTCTACACTCTCTTCACACAGAAATATCCACATCTGATGACGATAATAGGTTTTAATCATGCACGATTCACGATTTCAGCGTGAACGTGATCTAAACCGATAGACACGAATACGAAGAGCTTTTCCAGTGACATGAAGCTAATCATCTATTCATAATGTCCTTTCGGGCAGCCACTATTCCGCAGACAGAAAACGAACTAGCGAGATATCCCATTAAAGTGTAATTTCCAATGCAACGAGAAAAGATCGATACCGTTCCAGATCGATATCTCTAAATGCACGTCACGTGTTGTATCGTTTGTAATGCGCATCGGACATGGCACGACACGGTTTGCACGGTTGTCCCCGTTCTTTTGCAGGAATACGCAGAATAGTATAATTATACCTCGCGACGACAGTCTCGGGGTATGTTCTGCTGTAATAACACGGGAATATCTTCCCTATGTTCGAGAATCCATATTTCCTCGCGAAGTCGGAGCAGTTCACTCGAGGCGGGTAGCCACAGCCTTCCGTGTTCACGAAGAATTTAGTGTCTGGCACGTCCCACGGAATCGAACCGAGCGGTTTCGCCATGTACTCCTCGAACGTCAGCCTCGTGTAGTTGACCCTGATTTGGTGACAACGTAGGGCGGCGCTGGTACAACCTGTAATAATATTTCATTTGTAACAAGACAAAGAATAAATACAAGCAACAAAGCCCAAGAATGAATACAACGAACAAAAACAAAGAATAAATACAAGGAATAAAAACCAAGAAGAAATACAACGAATACAGACAAAGAGTAAACATAAGATACAAAGACAAAGGATATACATATACAACGAACAAAGACAAAGGAACAGATCCAAGAAACAAGGACACAGAAACAAATACAGGGAACAAAGACAAAGAATAAATACAAG
The DNA here is from genome assembly GCA_028455595.1 of Lasioglossum vierecki. Classification (NCBI taxonomy): domain Eukaryota; kingdom Metazoa; phylum Arthropoda; class Insecta; order Hymenoptera; family Halictidae; genus Lasioglossum; species Lasioglossum vierecki. Next base: position 29,042,347 of record CM052336.1, on the reverse strand, counting down.
GGACAAAGACAAAGAATAAATTCAAGGAGCAAAAACAAAGGAACAGGTACAAGAAATAAGGACACGGAAACGGATAAAACGAATAAAGGCAAAAAAAAAGATGTAAGAAATTAAGACAAAGAATAAATACAATGAACAAAGACAAGAAAGAAAATGGTTCCATTACCTTCCCTACAGCTTGCCCAAGAGCAGTTCTTCAGTCCCTCAGCGTAAACGTGATCGGTGACAACGCAGGCAACGGCGTGCGGTGAAAAATCGGCCAGGATCGTGGAAATGGCTGGCTCGACGACGAAAGGAATCAAAAAGAGGAAGGCGAAAACGGCGAGGATTGCTGTGGTGCCCAGGCATAGGGATGTGTAGAACTTAGCCTTTTCAACCAGGGATGCAACCTCCACCACTGGTAGCACCCCGCCCATGGTACTCGATTTGGTATCCTCTTCCTGGGCACCCATGATCACCGTTGACTCGTCGGAATCAATGATTGATTAGTTCCGTGGGTCTCTTGGACCCACTTCTCCACTGTGAAATGATTTCTCCCGAATCGTCGGACGCTCCTCTGAGGCCTTTTTGTCTTCTCTCTTTGAAATTGCAATATTCTATCTCCGTGTAGATCGATCAGCGTAGCAATATGTTACTCGATTGAATCAAATGGAAGGAATCTCCTTTATATTTACCATAAAAGCCAACGTTTGAGCTTGGTTATCAAGAATATCTGTCCTCGTTCGGAATGGTTAATAGGAGTCAGCTTATAATTATACTTTCAAAATAGTTAACGAAGCAAAGCGACGAACTGTCGAGAGTGAGCCGATAATACAGGTTCGGCTGCTATTGGTGCGGAGATCGTGACCGATCATATACCAGCAAGGCACGTCCTTTGATACTGAAAGTGTTCCTGGTGTATGTACGTGTAGTTAGAATTATTAGTTTTAGTTTTAATCGATATACGAAGTGGGTTCTCGTGTTTAAGAAATGTTCCTTATCTATGGTCACGGCGAATCAATCAGTAGGGGGACACTTAAAAGCTACCGACGATTATTATCACGTGTATAAGAAAAGACGCCGAATATATTTTTTCCCCTTTTGTTATATTCCCTTATCGTTCCGTTCGAGTATTTCGTCGTATCCGAAAGTTTCTTTGAGCCAAAATTCAGGAATCACCTCCTCTTTCGTAGCAGGAGAGTAACAGCCGAGAGCAGTGCGCGTCTTTCGCGGAAACCTTTCTCTCGCGAAACGAGCGTATTCGTCCAGTCCCCGTGCCGGTGTGCGGAAACACCGGGACCCCTCGGTTTCGTTTATTACAAAAAACAAAAGCACGTGCGCTCACGAAAAATTGTCCGTGCAAGTTCGGGTGCAAATAGGAAAATTTCTTGGAACTTGGTACACACGCTTTTATCGTTTCTGTGACCGCTTGCTCTCCGGTCTGCCGTGTTTTTTTATCGTTTCTCGATGCTTTCGCAGAAATACATTTTTCTGTGTGTTTCGCTTTTGAAGTTTTTTATTTTTTTCTTTGCAACATGAGAATTTTAACCACGCGTTCCCCCCCTCCCCACACCTTTATTATGCCCGCGCAGGGAGAATATCTACTGACGAGCCGGACTCTCCTGCAGGAGGGGAATGCCTGCGAACAAAAAGAGAAAACGTTCTATCAGAAACGCGCGGCTACGTTAACTTTTCGATTAATTCTCGAAGAAACTTTGGAGAAAGATGCGGTGGACCAATGTCTGATCATCTTGACTCGCAGCCGAAGATTTAACCCGTGCGATTTTTACAAAAATGTGTAGAAAATCCTGTTTGTACGATCAACCACTTGCACTACAAAATTTTATGCATTTCTGACAAGGTTAGGTAAGCACAATTCGAAGCAGTGGAAATATTAACAAGATTTAGACTTAATCACAATTTTTTGCATAAATATCCGCAGTCTATTAATGTATAAGCACAATAAATATAAACTTTTCTTTTTCTTCCAGAAAATTATAGACGACAAAGTAGTTTTAATCGGTGCAACCATAAAATAAATCGTAGTGCAAGGGGTTAATTGTGTATTTATGTGAATACAAGCACAGCTATAGTCAAAATGATCTTCCATTAGCCGAACGAAGCACAATAGACATATTAAATAGATTATATACAATATTTTTAGGTTATTATTAACCTTTTGACTGCATATACGCGATAAATTTTTGTTAGTAACATTGACTCTTTTATGAAGCTACAGTGACTGAGTTTTAAGATTCTTTTCACTGTAGAAATAATTGAATCATGAATTATTTTAGCTAGTCGCATCTAAACTTAAACTAGAATTGCAGTCAAAGGGTTAAATGTTAATTTCTAGTTCTATTTGTGGTTTGAGACGCGGTCTCTCCATTATCGAGGTAATATTGTACGTAAAAATTGTACAAGTATTATAATATTGCTATGCAGTGATATTTTATATTATTGACTCAGGGCTCGTACTTTTGTTCAACAGTGTACGCAGGAATGAACTTGTTCGTGCAAAAATAGAACGAAATTGTCACGCGTGCAGATATTCAAAAATACAATTTCTCTCTTCGTTAAAACGTTATTTGACACGACAATACGACGAAGTAATCAAAAAATAGTTGAATATATTTATATATGTATTTAGTGATTACAAGACATGGACGAGTTTAATTGCAGTTGCACTAGACTAGACATTCACAAAAAGATTTATTAAACGGACTATAATAGTTGAAGAAGTGTTTAATGTTCGAGTAAAAATGAACTTCTGGCACAAAAGAGTTTAAGTTTGCCTAGAGGTGTGTCTATAGATAGGAGTCGTAAAGATGACAAATAATATTCAGTTCGGTTGAATTAGCCTAATCAATAAAATAGATTTATTGTATAACAAAAAGTGGACTTCCAGCAAACAAGTTTAAGTTACGTTAGACTAGACATCCAGAAATTGTTTAAAAGTTGAAGAAAAATGATTGGGCTGATAAGTGTCTAGTGCTCGAGTAAAAATTAACTTCTGGCAAACAAGTTTAAGTTTGCCTAGAGGTGTGTTCATAGATAGACCAATGACAAATGATTTTGTCAGGTTGAGCTAGCCTAAACAACAGAACAACTACATCTTGGATATCAAAAATGGACTTCTAACAAACAAGTTTAAGTTAGACTAGACTAAACACTCAATAATTGTCTATTAATTGAAGGAGAATTAAGTATTTAGTATTTGAGTAAAAATGAACTTCTGGCAGATAATCTTAAGTTTGCCTAGATGTGTGTCCATAGATAGTTCATTTAGGTTGAGCTAGCATGAATAACAGTTATTTGTTGTACAGCAAAAAAATAAATTTCTAACAGACAAGTTTAACTGAAGTTAGACTAGACACTCAGCAATTGTATCTTAATTGAAGAAAAATGATTGATCAGTTAGGTATTTAGTGTTTGAGTAAGAATGAACTTCTGGCAGATAAGCTTAAGTTTGCCTAGGTGTGTGTCCATAGATAGTTCATTTAGATTGAGCTAGCCTAAATAACAGTTACTTCTTGTACAGCAAAAAGTAGACTTCTAAGAAACAAGTTTAACTGAAGTTAGACTAGACACTCAGCAATTGTTTCATAATTGAAGAAAAAATTATGAAATAGATAAATATGTAATGTTTAGGAAAAATGAACTTCCAACAAAAGAGATCGAAGTCGGACTAGAGATGTTTCCCCGTATAAGTGTGGTATAGGTCCTTATGGCGCATGACGATTCTTACATGCCGGATCTCAGAGCGCCATAGCAGAGTTTCCTCCGCCAGCATCCCCTAGGTTACCCAAAGCGCTCTTCTCTTTCGACGCGAGCGCAGCGGCCGTGCCCTTGAATCTCATCTTCGCGTCGTCGCCGACGACCACGCTCCTTTGACAAAAGATCAACGTCAAGCAACTAACTACGAACAGTACGCTAGGCAAGATCAGCGCGACCAGGAACTCCTTGTAGGTATTTTCTAGGTTGAACCGGGACACGACTATTCCAGTGTTACCCTCTCCGTAGTAACAGGGGAATCTGGCACGGGCATTATGATCGGACCCATCTTTTCCATATTCGTGTAGGAAATCTCTGCACTCGTCGCGAAGAGTGTTGACGCAACCTTCGAGGTTGATGAGCAACCGACTCTCGTTCGCAATAATTAGATCTTGTTCAGGCGGTGCGACCATTCTAGTTTCGTCGAGGGGCGTGGTAGCGTATAAATTCAGATAGGACAGGTATGTGAAATTGGTCAGATCTGTTAGCAGATCTTTCTCTAAAGCGGATCCGTTGATGCAGTCGACTGCTTCGACGCCCATGGTCGAGTTGAATATTCCGTAACAGGACGCCATCATGACATCACCGCGATCCTCGTGCCAAATCTCTCGATTGGTTTGCACGTCTATAGCTCTCTCGCATTGGCTTAGATAAACCTTATCGCCGCTGAGTAGTATCATGTTTTTGTTCCTGGTCGGTATATCGACGCACCTACGGTCACAGTTATACGGTGTTCGGATCCTCTCGCATGTGCCTCGATTACAATTGAACAAACCGTCTATGTCTATGCAAGTGATCTTGCCGCGTCTACCGGAACACTTCATCGGTGGATCGGTGTCGTGGAATATGCACTCGAACGCGTCCGTGATATTGATGCACACGCCGGAGGAGCAATTGAACGTGCCGGTCAGGTTCCGGCACTCGTCCGCGATGCATTTCGATTTCTTCGCGTTCTCCTGATCGATACCGTAACAAGTCTTATTCGTAGTGTTCGTGCAGTTTGCTAGCAGAATCGTGGAGCCGTTTCTGCGTAGATTTACGTGGATCTGAACACACGGGCCGGACGTTTTCGAAAGGCACCACTCGCCGCAGCTACCCCAGTCACAATTATCCGCGTTCACCGCGCGAATCGTCGTACACATCACCGGCACCTCGCTGATGCCCGATTTGAATGCTCTGGTGCTCGGCATGTAAATCGCCACTGTCAAGTAAACCAAAGCGACGGATGATAGTACCGCCGTCATCTGGCAAATGCAAATCGTCCCGCATATCCGGCCATCCTGCGGCGGGATCACCAGATTCTCCACTGGCACTGGCTTCGGCATCGTGTCTGATTTCTCGTCCGAACAAATCAGTCTCTACTCCAACATCTCACATAGGCTTGCCCATTTTGATCGCACGCCACCCTCTACATCATCGTCGACGCTGATTCAACACAGTCTGTCCTATATTCCACGGTTGATCGCTCGACTCTATAACCACCCTGTAACTACGGACCTTGCGGTAGAGGACATCGACGTTTTATCGATAACTGCTGCTACAGATTTCGCACGACGTTCTATAGTATCACCAGAAATATGCCACACGGAACTTTTGTTTCATCAAGGCTGCAGTCCCATTGAAACCAGTTTACGATTCTTCCCAGCTGTCCGATCGACCTATCACCACCCAGAAGAGTGTACCATTCTCTGATGCATTCCACTGGTGTCCTCTATGGTGATGTTGGGGTAGGTCGGGCCGATGGACCGACGCCGATCGCGAATTCCGACGACCTCTGATGGACCCGGTGTACTACGCGAGATTTCCCATAGCGGTCACCGCGAAAATTTCACGAAATGTTCGAGGCTCGCAAGCTCGTGACGGCGTTCTTTTCACCGCAGGACGAGGCTAGCCGCACGCGTGTTCTGCTTTCCGTTGGTTTGCGCCTCGTGTGGGGTGCGCGGCGTGAAAACCTCGGGCGGCGACGCGCATCGATCACTTTTCCCCGCGCAAGCGCCGCGACGAACTGCAACGACGCCGTGCAACTGCCGCATTTGACGTCATCGAGCGCCGCCGCTCGACGCCCCGTGCCATCCGGAGCATCTCTCTGTTGCAACACAATCGTCCAGAGATGGCAGGATTCGCCGGAAAAACGAATCTCTTCCGATAAAATGTATCCGATCCTGCTTCCCGATCTTCGACCTCCTTCAATCGGAATTTTTACTTTCCGTAATGTCGTTTCGATGCCATTTTGCTTCTAGAACTCGAGTAGTATGTTTTTATCTATCCTAATCAAGTTCCTCGTTGGCGAGGGTCAGTCTAGTGGTAACCGGATTTTGTATCGTATGAAGTATCGATGGTCTTGTTTAGGTGAGATAAGCGGGTGTTCAAGTAGGTCGTTCTAGACGCGGGCTACTCTACTTAGCCGTGTTCTCGATCACTATCGTTTATTCTGCGGATCGTTTGTTAAACAAAATTTGTCCATCTTGTACAGTTTAATTTGGTTAAAATAGTAACTTTGTTTGTATCCAATTGGTTGGAAGCTCGTTTGTTGATTTAGCAGAGTCTCTCTAGAATGATGAGACAATGGGAATGCAAGACGTACGTTACGAGAAACCGTTTAATGAAACAAATGTTTTTCCAGAGACACATTAATAAAAAAAAGCAATTAATTGTCTATTTATGTTTTCATACAAAACGTTATTCATAAATCGTTAAAATAGACGCCACGATCCGAAAACAGTGCATCAAGACAAACTACACAAGGATCTAAATATGTTTCTTCAAGAAACATTCATATTTCCATAAAGAAAACAAGTGCAACACTTTAATACAGACAGAAACGATCTGTAATGTTTTATCGTCGCAACACTGTAAGTAAGGCAACACCTCTTGAAATAAATATTATTCGATATCGCGTCAGGTGGAAGTAGGTTGAAGATCAGCCGTGTTAACTTTCTTTAACCGTATCATATGACGCTTGATGTTCTAACAAGGCTGGATCAGGTTACGATAGTTACGAAACTCTAGGAACTACGGGAATAGGGATTTTCTATAAATATTACATGAACTAGTTTGAAACATTGTTCCTCTTTGAACAATAAAGTGAATGTCTGTCACGAATCAAGATTTACAGACAACCAATTAATTTCTTCGGCAATAATTCTTTGCATTATAAAATATTGTAACATTCCTAAAAATTTGTACTCAATTCTTGACGATCATCTTTCAATAAAAGATTAATCAGGAGCCACACTTGAACGTAGAGTTCGCTCTTCCTTGGGTAATAGGTGAAATTGGAAATGCATTGAATTTTAGATATTCCGAGTTCTCGGTAAATAAATACTGTTACAGTGTAAAACTGCGGAAGAAACCGAAAGGGTAAAACATACCGAAAAACATGTTACACAGCTGCATGTTTCTTGCTCGATATTTGCATGGATTGCGTTAATTTTTTTTCCGGAGACCATCAGTAGCAAACACGAACCGCTGGGGTAACTGTGACACAGTTTTCCCTACCATAGGCCTTTCAGAACGTGTGACACAGTTTTGAGAGTAAAGCAACAGTGGTGTAGAAGACAAAAAGCGCGGAGCTTAAAAAGCACTGAAGCGTAATTAATTGCGTGGACATTTTTTCCAAGTGTGAATATCCTCTTCAATTTCATCGGATGGACATTCGATCGTTTTTAGAAATGATCGTGTAAATAGAATCTTTGATACAACGATATTCCGTTGAACGGAATTATTTGACTTAATTTATGATTAACGAAAAAATTGAGTGGGTGATACACGAAACTTTTTGATTTTGGTACTTTGGGTTAAAATAAAACGAAACACAGAGGGTGAAATGGAAATAACAATTTTCTATTCTTCTTTTTTTAGAGTTAGTTCTTTTATAGATCTTTCTAAAAATTCTTTCTTTAATAAAACTTTCTAAAAATTCTTTCTTTTTTATAGAACTTTCTAAAAAATGTTCGCTTTTTCAATTTGATACGAACGTTTAAAATATTGTTCTTCATTTACTATTTATGACGTGTCCGAAGAACATTTATCTGTTCAAAGAATTAATGACAGAAGTGCAAGAAACACAATTCCCCTTTGCGAGTAAACACGAAAATTTGTAGTTACGCGATTACATGGATCAGAATCTGCGATGAGGTTATAGTACTTTGAATACATAGTGAGCAGGGAAAAAGGTTTCAAGTGGCCGGATAAGTGCAGTGGGTATGTACAATGCAAATGACGTTCACGCGTGCGTACACGGGAGTAATGGCAACGAGAAATAGAGAGAAAAAGAGAGAGAGAGAGGATGAATGTATGTGTGTGTGCACCTGTGATCACGGGATTTTTAATCGCGAAATTAAAACGAGCAAGTCGGGATAACGTTCCCTTCGCCGCGGAACCACTTAATTATCACCAAGCATTTTCCATAACATGTACGCTCCAGTTTTTTTTAATTCGCGACAACTCGATGCCGCCATGAGGTTGCGACACAGTTTTCGGTCGGCGTCGTCGTCAGAGGAAACATTTGGAATGGGTTGACACGGTTAGGCGAACGGGAGGAATGGCGATGCAGGGGGGGAAAAAAGAGGAAACGAAGAAGGAATTGGAGGCTCGACGCGTTAGCACGTAATGTAGTTTATCGAGCGTCAGCCGCAGACGGTGCGGCGCCGCGCGTTCTTCGCGACCCCCTCCGTCATGCGTGTCTCGCCTGCCACTTACAATTCCACTGCATAGATTTCACCGGCATCGCATATGAAAATTCAGTATGCACTCGAGACACGGCCAAACGTTGCTCCAAGGGGAGCATTGGCCTGGCTTCGTCGAGATCCGGAGTAACGAAACCATACCTACTCAGCATTCTCTGCGTGCACGCCGCCGCGACATAATCATAGAACGTCACTGGATTTCTGCGTCACTCGAAAACCGACTCGCAAACGCTCGGTACTCGGGTATGTTACTTAACTGTACCACCTAAGGCGGGATAGGATGGTCAGAAATAACTGTGGACCAAATGAAAAGGACCATTCTATACAGCATCGAGAGAAATCATCACGTGTAAAAATTTTAATCCTTTATCTGAACCAGGTTCACGAATACTCGATACTCGGGTGCGTCACTTAACTGTACCACCTAAGGCGGGATATGATGGTCAGAAATAACTGTGGACCAAATGAAATATACCATTGAATATGGCATCGAAAGAAACTATCACGTGTAAAAATTTTAATCCTATACCTGAACCGGGTTCACGAATACTCGGTACTCGGGTGCGTCACTTAACTGTACCACCTAAGATGGGATAGGATGGTCAGAAATAACTGTGGACCAAATGAAAAGAACCATTCAATACTGCATCGAGAGAAATCATCACGTGTAAAAATTTTAATCCTTTATCTGAACCAGGTTCACGTATACTCGGTACTCGGGGTGAGTCACTTAGTTGTACCACCTAACGCCGGACCAGATGATCAAACATATAATTTTGGACAATACGAAAAGGTTAATAGACCATTAAATACGGCATTGGGAGAAGCCATCATGTGTAAAATTTTAACCCTATAGCTCTATCGGGTTTACTAATATTCGGTACTCGGAGTGATTCAATTAACTGTACCACCTACTACCGGATAAGATGGTCATAACTAATTTTTGGATCTACTGAAATGATTTTAATGGACCACTTAATTGTGCGTCAAGAGAAATCATCACATGTCAAATTTTAACCCTATGTTTAAACCGGGCTCGCAACCGCTCGGTACTTGGGCTGAGGCACTTAACTGTACTAAAGCTGGATCAGAAGGTCAAAAATAACTTTGGACCAAATGGGAAGGTTAATGGACCATTCGATAGGGCGTCAAATTTTATTGTGGCCTGTTTTCCCTAGATAGACATATACGAGAATTTTGCAACAAACCTAACAGATTACGAAGACTCAGGTACACATGCCTTAATTAATTCAGCTTTCTAAGGGGAACATCTTGATTGTGAACAATCAGAAACCTCAAAAGAAAATCGACAATGCAGTTCCCGTTGAAGTTGATGAATTTTTGCAGATTTTTCGTGAGGCTTGTCGTGGTAAAGAAAAAATAAGAATCGTTCTTTTCGACGATTTATTTCCTAATAAACGACTAAATTATTTGATGTAGATACCCGTCGTCGGTATCCGAACTACTGTACCATTGTTCCGGTGCTTTTAGATGTCGTAACTTTCCAGCAACACTCGAAACGATTCACAACAATACAATAACTGATTCGTGGGAAGTATTCTCGTAAGTGGATTGAATGGCCATCAGAAGTTCAGAGGATCCTCAAACCGGGTTCTAGTGTCGCGATTAATTTCGCTCGATGCCACCCACCCTCTTTTGCCTTCTTTGTCTTACGCGCTTCTAGTTAAGCAAGCGAGCGAGCGCACAGTACCTTTGTCTCCTTTCCCTTTTGTTTATACCATTCGTTTTCTGCGTTCCCTTTTGTCGTTTCATACTGCTCGTTAAACGAGCACGACACTCCCGCTAGGCTCCGCAAACACGGTTATAAATATTTCGGGGCAATTCCGAGTTCCCCTGATTTACTAGGCTCGTAAATGAATACCTACGCGCGCGCACGGCCCGAAAGAAAAACGTTCGAGCGTTTTTCGAGTGCGTTCGCCTCGGTGGCGTAAACCTCCGTATTTCGTACAGGGTGCCTCTCTGTACACGTCAAGTGCCAAATGCGAAGCCCCGAAATTCCCTGAAAATAATTAAATTAAACCGAAACTAGAAAGTGGTAATTTATTTTGCTCAGTTTATTTGAAAACGATTTTACTCGAACTGTAAAAATACCGCTTCTTTAGTATATGTTATTTAAACAGACAAACCAATATCTTATACATGTAACAGAAAATAATTCCTCTCTATACACGTCAAGTGCCAAATACGAACCACCAAAATTCCCTGAAAATAATTAAATTAAACCGAAACTAGAAAGTTGTAATTTATTTTTCTCAGTTTATTTGAAAACAATTTTACTCGAACTTTAAAAATACCGCTTCTTTAATATATATTATTTAAACAGACCAATCGATATCTTATACATGTAACAGAAAATAATTCTTAAGGGGTTCCAGAAAACACACTACAACGAATTAAGAAAAGGCAAGAAAAAAATGTTGACATAATTTTGACTTCCACAGAAACTCGCACGAGCAATAATCTGCAAAATGATTAGCGAAACGGTAAAAATCCATATTCGGTTTTCGATGCTCTTATTAGATAGCATGACAGGTCGCATGCAAATGTCGTCCGCATCAAGAAGTAGGTTTTCCACAGACGAAGTGCCATAAAAATTACATTTTTAACTCTAGTCGAGTGGAACGCAAAAATTACTTTGCGTGTTATGTAATATAAAAGCTAGTTTTTTGTTCACTTGGTACAAAGGAAATGTCATAAAAAGTCTTACAAAGCATTCGCGATAACATGGCAATGAAAATAAAAATTGGAAATTCGTTCTTTTGGAACGTCTCGGAAAGCTTTCTACAAAATTTCTCGTACACGGAAAATGTTAATTAATTTATCAAATGAAATTGTTTAAACGGAGATTTGCTGAACAAACACTGTCCACATAATTAAAGAATTTTCCTAGAGTCTTTCGAGTGGAAAGAGAATATCCAAAGTACGCCAGCGTGTTTCATCGAAGTAAGCAAGAAACATTCATTAGTTTATCGAATGAAATCATTTAAACATAAACTTTCTGAACAACCATTGTCCACATAATTAAAAAATTTTCCTGGAGTCTTTCTAGTGGAACGAGAATATTCAAAGTACGTCAGTGTGCTTCATTGAAGTAAACAAGAATAGGAAGCACTTGTGCCACTTCCATTGACATCACGTGTGGCTCGATCTAATCAAGTTTTGATAGCTAACAAGGTTACTATGAAAGGGGAATCGATAAAGCGCGGAAAATAATATGAAACAGAGTTCCATCCCGTCACTGTAAATTTGGCCGCGTGTTTCACGAGATCAATCGTCACTAGAGCAACCGTGTCACTGCAGATGCGGTGTAGCTGCATTTCCCGCAACACGAGGCCATGATTATAATCTCGGTTAAGCGAGAAACCACTGTCACAACCTCGTATCTACGATATTTTATCGCCACGTGCTTAGTCTAATAATAGACGAGCAGATCAATCGTTCAACAATCATTCTGTTCTACACTATACTCGTCGCACACGCTACAACTATGACTTGGAACTCGAGTGTTTATACGAAATGAGTTATCTACGGTACATTGTTAACTTGAGTTTTACCGAAAAATTGTACGAATCGAGGAGGAAACGTTGTCATAGGTTGCGCAAATCGTCGCAGGTCCATTTCATGTGGTGGCACCGGCACCGGTATCTAAATCGTGGATGACAAGAATCGTAGAGTTTTACGGGGATCACTTAACTCGACACAACCACCTGTCAAGCGGTGGTAGCACGTTGTTTACACGAGCCCGTTCGAAGTTAGTCCCGCAGCGATCGGCGACATCCTCCGCACAGCAGTGTCATGTGTCCGTAAACCCGTCAAACGAATCGGCGAACACGAGAGACACTCGAGTAAAATGGCCGCTAAGCTTCGGCCGCGAACTGGTCAACTGTTTCTACTTACGTTAATGAACGATGAATCGGCGACTAGAGAAGAAGCCACAGGAAAATCCACTTTCCGCAGTCTCTCTCTCTGGTCTTCCTGGGGGAAACAAATATGGCGGCGCTACCGAATGGAGCTGCAATGGCTCCACCTCGTTGTTGCCGTATCGTACCAGAAAATCAATACTCCTGTTGCCACCAATACCGAAGCTGTTTCCTCGAAACGCGGTCTCGCGTCCACTGGTACGATATGTTCGGGAAGAACGAGGACTAGAATTATGTATAGAACACGCCGGTCTCACCAGCATGTCCTTTCGCCCCACCAACCACCCTTCTTTTTCGATTCGTTCAGCCCCCCCTCTTCCGCCTACCGTCCCACTTTTCGTCTTAATTCGTCGCACTTGTGCGATCCAACCGCGGGAAAAACTCGGCTCCATGGACATCCGGGAAAATCAAACTTCCCGATCTCGTTAGCGGAACCGAGTATAGTTTCTATCGTCGACTCGCTTCGCCAATGTTCTTTCGAGACTTTCACCCCGTTGCGTCTTCATCCGTTGCCCTCTTGCGATTTTTTGAATCTGGAAAAATCGGATTTATCAATCTTGTCAACACCACCCATTGTAGCTTCAATTCTTGAGTTTCTTTACCAATTATTTTCGACTCATTCATCCCCTGTTCTATTCTGATCCAACTCCCCGAAATAGTGGGCTGAATGGGAAACCAGGAAAATCAAATCTTCTTCTCGTTAATCCGACCTGTTATTGTTTCTATCGTTGCCTTTATTTACCAGTGTTATTTTCAACTCCTTCGTTCCCTTTTCGTCTTAGTCGCGTACCAACTCCGGAAAAAGTGGACTGAATGGGAAACCAGGGAAATCAGATTTCCTTCTCGTTAATCGGACTTATTATTGTTTCCATCGTTGACTTTGCTTATCAGTGTTATTTTCGCCCTGGTGCCTCTTTTCGAATACGGAAAAATCAGATTTTCCGATCTCGTTGACGGCACCTATTATATTTGCTACTATTAAGTTTGTCTACCAGTCTTATTTTAGATTCATTATTCTCCTTACGTTTAATATGAAAGAAAAAGCGAGCTGAATGGGAAACCAGGAAAATCAATTTCCTTTTTGTTAATCGGTTCTATTATTGTTTCTATCGTTGAATTTCTTTATCAGTGTTATCTTCGATTCACCCATTCCCTTTTCGTCTTAATCGCGTTCCAACTCCGTAAAAAGTGGGCTGAATGGAAAAGCAGGAAAATCAGATTTCCTTCTGGTAACAAAACCTATTATTGACTGTGTTTAGCCAGTGTTCTTTTCGAATCATTTACCTTTTCGTCTTGTTCCGTCGGTTTTGTGCGACCAAACTTCGGGTAAACGTGGGTTTAATCAGAGTTCGGAAAAATCAGATTCCTCGATCTCGTTAACGAGATCCACTATAGTCACTATTGTCGGCTCGGTTTACCAGTGTTTCTCGCTTCCTTTCAACTACGCGATTCGGCGCCCCCGGCGCAGAAACACCGTCCTTTTCATGCCTCGATCGGAATGGCGCAACGATCGATCCACTGATCACTCGTTCCACAGCCTGGAACGGCTCGTTTGATTTCGACTGTGACGAACAGGCACACTGAGAACCGGCCTGATTAAACTTTCCGCAACTGTACTGAAACTTGCCTCCTTCATTCTACATTCTCCTGTCGTCGCAGTTTTATTGGATAATTCCCCCCGTATTCGGCGATATCGATCCTTACGGGTTCGCGAATTCCATTCTTCTGTTTCGTTCGGTGTTACAGCAGAGTGGGCGCAGGTAATTACCACCCCCCTCGAAATAATCATAGAAATTACTTGGCGGTGGACGGACGGCGGTTCTTCTAATTAATTAACCTCGCCCCCGATTGGTTTAATTAGTTGCACGAACAGAAATCGAAGTAGCTTTCGTTTAAACGGGCGTTAGAGTGGAAATCTTTGGAAAAATGTGTTTCTCGGTATTTATATTCGGCAATTTACATTCAATATCGATTTTTCACTTATTAACAAAGTATAATAAAAAGACAATAATTATTATACGCTATTATTTACAAGATTACGTAGTGCCACCAATTCTCATTAGTTTTTGATGACGAGGATCATAAATATCTTTAAAATATGTATAAATATATCCTGAAGTGTCAACAGTAAACGTATTCTATTTTTTTTTTTGTGAAAAGTTCCCTGAATAGAATAAAAATTCGCCGGTTACACGTGGATGCTCCTTTAAGTGAATTTCAACCGCACCTGTAGTCGGTCCGATAACGCGATGTCATCAACGAAATGTTTAAAATAGCGATGTACGGATGGAAAATGCAACGGAATATTTAGGTCGATGCAATTCGGTATTTTCGATGCATTCGAGTATCGAGAAGGATTTATACGCGTGATGATCGACACAGCTCCCCGCATTTACCAAGAGATGTTTTTAAAAGCTTTTTCCGTGAAAGCATCCCGCGTTGTTCCTGTATTTTCGCGGGTATCTTGAAATTCGTTCGCGTGTTCCGCTGAAAACGAAAAAAGTGAAATAATTCGGAAAATTTGTTTGCTAGCGAAGTTCCGGCTAAGAAGCCAGTTATGAATGAAGGCACGAGGAAAGCTTTATTGCGATTACCTTTCTTCTTGCGACCTTTCCTTCGTGCAACGTGGATAAATAAAAGAGCTGAAAAACCAGCAGGCGATTAATCAACGTGGTTCTCTCTGTCGTCTCTTTCCTTTTTCGTTGCCGGGAATGTACAAAAGAGTCCGTTATTGTTAACGCGTCCCCATAATGCAGAAATACCGTGATTGCATCAACCTCCTCGTTATTACCAACTGTTCTGATATTTGTACTGTCTCGCGTTTCGGTCACTCATTCTTGTTACAAATTCATAAAATGTCCAGTCTATTCATTTGTTCTTTAGGAAACCTTCGAATGCAATTCTGATCGGTATTATTCGAGGACTGAGCCATTTGTCTTAGTATGAAAAAATGTTATAGAATCATTTCTATCCGAAAAATTAAATTTAAGAATAATTAAAATTTCCTTGTGGTGTAGTGAAACAATTTTATATTTTTTATTATCTAAATAAGGTTCCACCAAATATGATATTGGCTAAGTATTATTTACTTTGAAAATTAATTTTCTTTAAAATTGTAAGATACATCTGAATAAATCTGAAGTATGAACTTTAATAGATTCTTCTAAAAATTTTAAATTAGTTATTTAAGTTTACACAAAATCGGTTAATCTCTTTTAGACACCACCTCCAACGTCACTTCTAAATCGAGAACAGTATCGCTCTATCGATTAATCTTTTTGTGGAAAAAATACAGAAGTGTCGATTAGGTGAAACCATGTAATTCTACAGCAGTCTGGCAGCGTATCGTACGTCAGCGTACCACGTCGTATGCGTATCACAGTCAGTAGAGTAGGTACGTTCGCTGCCAGACCAATGATTTGTAGTACAACACTATCGAAGCATGATTGGTGTTTGTCATGTTAAGCCTACCGAGCCTTAAAAGTAACTGGTACATATCCCCTTATAATAATGACAAGATTAATTTTATTTAGAATTTGTGCAGTTCCTATTGTAATATGTGCTCCACTAAAGATATCCATACAATCATTTACCTATGAAATTATTTTCATTGTATCAAAGTATATTGATTGATAATGCATCGTTGTATCGTAAAATATAAAATCTGGAAATTTTGACCGGTGGTGGTAGGTGTAGTGTTACTCAAATGAAGGAAACGATGGGGCGGAATTAGGCCGACGAAATCAACGTGGAAAAATGTAGATTACAAGAGAATTCTCTGCATTCGGTTTTTTCCAGTTTTTGTACGACGAATAATAACTGCCTGGCAAGGCGAGTTGCTCCTGCAGTGAGTAAATTAGAACGAGTGGTTGGCTTACGTGCCAAAGAAATTGGCGTGCAGTCCTGAAACCGCCTGGGAATTGATATTTCCGTAGACTCTCTGGTGTAGGCTCACACACACACACACTTACCTTGAAACGGTAACCGATATATCGTTGGTAATACTTTCAGCATTACTAAAACGTAACAAAGTGGGGCGCACCAATACGAAAATAAGCACCTGTCGCGGGCCTCTGCATCAACTTTCAATATTCCCGATAACTTCGATGGTGACAGTCGAAAAAATGATACTTCCGCCGTTCCGCGTTCAGAGGTATCGAATGTTCTAGATTATTGCCGAAGAACGATTCGCGAACTGTCGAAATGCGTTCTCGTTTCTAAGCAAGTTATTACTCACACGAAGTAACTGAGTTTTAACTGGTTTAATGACCTTACAAAGAATGCGAATGAACGACGGAAAAAAATAAATGCATAACGACTTCCGCAATTTCTTCGTCCAGCTCAGGTTATCAATCATGTTCTTTTGAGAAATCAGGATAACCTTACTTAGTTTTGACAATGATTAACGTCGGATCCGCGTCGTTGGAGTTTTTCTCGCTGTGGGGACTGGGTGAAGAGTAATTCTATAGAAATCTGTTCGAAGAAGATTTGCATAGTTCAGCACTATTTAATACAATTAGAAATTGAGGGTAATCAGTAGCGATTCAAGTTTAAATTATTACTGGAATTAATCTTTTTACAGTAAGATCGATGCCTTCGATGAGAATAAAAGAATGATTCTATGGAAATCTGTTCTATTAATTCTATGGAAGTTTTTAATGTAATCATTCTTTCGATGGGAATGGAAAGTCATTTTATAAAATTGAGAAAGATTGTGTAATTTAACGATTTGTGTTTCATGAATAGCATTTAAATCAGTAAAACGACGAGTTGAATCATTTCAGGAATAATTCTCGAGGAAACAAATTTTTAATAACGTATTGAATTTTCTTTTGTGTTCGGATGATTCCACTTGAGCTCGCTTATGTATTTCATAGAATGCTATGGATCTTCCATCAAATCGTTCTCTCTATTTCGTTCCCACTCAATATTCTTCACTCTTGTCTTCGAGGCATTCAAGGAGTCAGTGAACCGAGAAGAGATAACGACTGCAGTTCCGAGGACGTCTATTTCCCGGATAATATTTGCGTCGCACTCTCGAATCCACGAACATTAAGCTGGCAATGATATACACGGTGTCATAAAAACTTACACATAAGTTTTCCGGAGGTCAAAAGCCGTTATAAATATGGAGAAAATTGCTCAGAGTATTTTAGAGTAGAAAGAAAGACACGAGAGATAACTGTTTCCATTGATCCCTGCTGCTGACAAACTAAGCTCTTTGATTTATACCACATTTGTGGATAATATCGGCATAATCCTCCAGCGTATTACAGTTGGTTGCCAACGGATTCGAACAACACCTGACAATCTCAACCGGGTCAGAAGGTCAATGGTAAAACGTTTAGGAGCTTGTATGCGAGCCAAAGGTGATCACTTCGAGTAATTTTTGCGACTGAACAGCTGGCGCAATACAAAAAACCCTGTAATTCGGAAAACGGGGTCACAACAAGCATACAGTGAACCACATTAATATTGGGACTCTAATAAAATAACTCTTTCATATTAAATGACTTGAATATTTTTTCAGAAGTTGAAGCAATTAGTTTGCTGACAGGTGTGAAAAAGATTTTGTAATGTCTCAGAATATCGTTATGTTATTTTCAACGTAAAAAGACTATTAAGGGATGAAATGAATTTTTTTAAGTGAAGATTGTCTTGATTACATACGAGTCAAATTTTATTTCGTTTAAAAAGGAAGGCGTGACATTCGTATTTGTTAGTCTTTGTTTAAATCAGAAAACGTCTCAAGATTCAAATATAAAAGTATAAGTCGTATAATGTACGTGCAAGTAAAAGTCTCCAAATTCAAAAAGTACAAATTTAAAGAAAAATGTATAAATTTGTTTAACCGTCTCTGAAGCTAGGATCACTGTCACCGTTGGTAGAATGGTGTGTCTAACTTCATCCGAGAGGGAAGACGGATCGTATTAAAAGTTTCGCGGCGCAGAATTAAAACTTGCTGAAATAAGGAGGCCACCCGTGCCAGGAGCTAGAAGAAATAAAATGGCCGGCGGATCGGGCCCGCGAAAAAGTTCAATTAACGTTGAAAATATACGGTAGTCATTTGCATCGGGCATTCCGCGGGTACGGGCGGGAATAGGAATTATCAGCTAGCCCGTGGCATAACGTGCGCGGATGCGAGTAAGACATTTGGCCCACATTTCAGTTCATTGGCTGACGGCCAATTTTCCTAGAGGAACTGTCTCGCGCTAAGAACAAACCCGGCCCTGGAACGACACCGGCTAGATTGCTAAGGTCAATCTTTCTTCTGGCATTATAACTTCCGGAGACACCACCGACAAAGTACTAGCTCACAATGGCGGCACGTCTTTGACGCCTTTCTCTTCCACCGAGCACAAAGCGCCATAGCGGAATTCTTCCTTGCGATTGCGAGCTCCCAACTTGTAAACATCGTGTGCACCTGTATACGATAAACTCGTAATTTCAATTTGAATGTTTCCTCGATTGATAGTCCTATACATTTATTATCTTCTTGTATTTATCTAATTACTAGTGTTTGAAAGAATTGCATAAAATTCAAAATTTTTGTTTTTTTTTTAAATGTTAGTTTTAAGTCTGAACGAGTAGCGCCTTAAATGTCTTTATAGATTTAATTTTGCGTTAAAAATCAATGAATATATCCAATTTTGTGTAAATGTAAATGGATCCCGGTTGTGCATTTTTTTTGCTGAAGCAGAAGGTGTTGTTTCGAAGTTGACGTTGCAAAACCGCAATAATTTTTGTAGCAATATATTTAGAATTGTTAGATGAACATTGAAGATTCGTCATTGGTCATCGATCGAAATCTATATACCTAGTTTCGTTCGTCGCGTGTAGAGGAAGGACGAGTATAACAGAGACGGGCGAATACTCGAAATTCATCGTGGATTATTACCAAAATTCCTGACATCCTTGCCTACAAGCCTTGTTGACTTCCACCTACGTGATTCGTCGTGAGCCGCGCCCGGAATTTCGGTCAGTATTATATTAATGCGTCCTAAGCAGCTATTCGGTTTTGTACCTTGGACCTTTGAATTGAATTTTAACGACGCGATCGATCCTCGTTGCAAATATTAATACAAGATGCCACAGTTTGATTTAAATAACCTTTTTAACTGTTATCAAAAATTTTTTTTAAGAAAACGTAGCTAAGTAACTGGTTAAATATTCTTTTTAAAAAAGTAACTGGTTAAATATCATTCTTAAAAAAAAGAATTATAACAGATAACCAGTGTTATCTTCATTCTTAAAATTAAAATATTTTGGGTCGTAAAGTTCCAGCGTTATTTTGGCGAACTGACAGGAAATAAAATTATTTAATTTGCAAGAAATTCAGTTTGTTTCAATCCCTGATTTATTCCCAGATGGTAATTTCACCTGAGCTAATCGAACTTAAGAAATTGCAATTAGTTCTTGACAAATCGATTCCTCAGAGATTTATATATCCGTGCCGTGGACCTATTACGTGCCAACAGTAGCGACAGGCATTTTGTTTGCCAGGGATAGAATAAAAAAGAGAACGAAAGGAAAACTTTGATTCATGACACGACACTCGGAATACAGACCAATTTTGCTGGCAAGGCTAATAGAGACGACCCGTTGCCTTCTTCGTGCATATTGAGGGAATCTCACACCGTTGCCATGACTGGAGTACTCATTTCACGGGTTCAATAGGGGAACCGAATCGTTGGAACGTTGTTCGCGGCTTTGTCTAGTTCCATTTTTCACGTTGGTTAATGACACATGTCCCCCAACACTGGCTCGCTTCCACTGCACAATATCAACGACGGAATAAGACTGAAAAAAAGTCTTCTTAGTTTAAATCTTCTATCACTCATGCATTTTCCCGGATATAATGGAAATTTGTTGTGCAATCGATATAAAAAAATAAATAATAATAATATTCGTAAAAAAATAAAAATAAATTATAATTATAATTATTATTATTAATTATAATCGTGTTCACCTTTTTATGTTGATCAGAAGCATATAAATGGCAGAGTTAAGGAAAAATTAATCCCTCACAACTTCTTTGTCGTTCGTCATTCTTTTAGAAGAAGAATCAAGTCCATTAGCAACAAAATAGAATTTTGGTATGAACCAATTTACAACATACATTTGTAGTAGATTGTGTGCGACATCCTCAACGCGAGTCTGATTCTACACAGGTGAATAAATTCGACTTGTATTTCTATCTAATAAACAAATTATTAAGTAAAATTGAATATTTGTTATCCGGTAATCTTGAATAGTTACAAATGTATAAAATCCATATAATACATATACTACCTCAACATAAAAAGTTTTTGCACGATTTTGTTGTCGATTGAATAGCGGTTCTCGTGAGTGATTCTCGAATTTCGCGGAGCAGTGTAATAAAGTCTCTCCAAGATGAAGCGCACCGTGAAAAGTGGTTCATATGTAACCAACAAAACGCTATCATGGCAGTCCCCGTAATCTGGGTCCGGTCTCATCTCCGTTATCGACGTTTATACTATTTACTCGATCCTGACTGGCATACGCTGGAACAAGCGTGGCTGCGACAACTAGCGAACATCGGCAGTCGGAAATGGACATCGTGCATTCGCGTGTCACGAGCTGCTAGCCGTGTTTTAGCGCGGTATAATTTCCAGAGCTGAAACTTGCGAAAACTGTAATACTCTGAAAGTCGTATTACATTTGGATTCGTGCACACTCGCGGACCAAACACGAAATTATGCGGATTTTTCGGAAAAGTTTGTCGTCGCGTCGAAAATAATTGCGGCTGAAGAACGAATTATATGGTCCTTCAAAATAAACGGAATTCAATGGAAGAATTTTATGGACAGTTTTATCTCATATCAATTGTTAAAACACAGACAAAAAAAGTTTCTTGGACAATATGCATAATTGGTCTGATCAAATATAAATATATATTATATATACATTTATATATGTACATATATTTATATATATTATATATATATTATACATATTATATAAATATATTATATGGACTGGGTAACGGTCTAACTCGGTTTTCGATTGTATAAAATAAGTTTAATAACGAATATCAGAAGTTAAATATGCGCGTATAATGGATGCAATCCACACAGTTCGATCGTCGGCGAAAGACTGTCGTTTCGTTCGTTCTTTCGAACGTTGCTCTCGTGTTGCGCTTTGCATCTGTTTCCTACGTTCGCTTGTCGCGTTTGTTCGCGCGTAGCCATGAGCCGCTTCGATTCCTACATCTATATATAATTTAAATATATCTATATATTTTTACCTACTATTAATTGTGAAAATGCTGAAAAAGAAGAAATTCGTTCGATAAAACACATAATCGATCCGATAAAATATACTTAGCGACATTTTTACCGACTATTAATCGTGAAAATGCTGAAAAAGAAGAAATTTGTTGTATAAAGCACGTAATCGGTCCGGTTGAATATACTTACTACGATATTTCTCCTTCTATTAATTGTTAAAACGTAGAGAACGTAAAAGTTTGTTAGTCAATATGCATAACCGGTCTGATCAAATGTACTTAGTATGGTACAAGCAGCGAGATCTTTGGTCTAGTTGGGACTCCGAGTGGTTGGTGATTGTATTTGCAAAGGATTGTGAATTAATATGAAAATTCCTATATAGCTTCCATTAGAGAAATGGCCTTCCTGGAAGAACCGATTAACCGTGCCAGACGAATTCACCTAATTTCGCAGGTTCGTCGCGAGCATCGCCATACCGACCAACCTCGTTCCAACGATTTACAACTGTTCCAAACTCTGGCTAGACTGGTTCTTATTGGTTTCTGCCTCGGAGCACTGAGCTGCATCAGCAGTGAATCGTTAGCGGGACCCTGGAGGATGCATACACGTTCAGGAAGCTCACTCTTTTCCTTCGTTCTTCCTGCGGGTCTCGTTTTTATTAAAATTACCATTTTTATCTAGTAATCCATCATTTACCACTAGACTAACAAGCCATGTTAATTTGATTAGTAAATAAACTCAAAAGCAATGACCAATTTTTAACTCAGATGACACCGAACTTAGCCTTTCAACATCGTTTTTTTTACTGATTCTACTAGAGTATATACTTGACTACAATTTACTGACGGATAATTATGAATTCTTGAATTGTTACATTCCAAGTTTCTACAAGGTATTTTGTACAACGTCAAGAGTTTCTCTCCAGTTTTGTGAGATTATAAGTGAAATCAGCGATTTAAGGGTGCAGAAGTTTTACTTCCTTTTCGTACGAGCGATCAATTTTGTGGAATATCATATAATCCGAGCTCAATGTACGGACATGTGTAAATACATTGTAATTCGGCCTTAAATGTTGTAGATCTATTAAAATCCTCTGGCCAGCTTCCAAATCACGGGTTACACCTCCCCCATATAGAATGATATTCAATATAAATAGTAACCATACTGTCACAGCGTAATAGCTACAAATCTGTGACCTTCTGAATCACTGGAATCGACTAATAGGAATTCGTTAGGGAACTGGACAGCTACATCGAAGGATGAATCATTTCAGACAACTACGATTAGGGTCGCAGTTCGTACTAAATCATTCGACATAGTTTCGTGAAATTCGGCGGAGTTCGTAAACGAGTTCTGAAAAGTATTTCCGACCCGCTGTAAAAACAAAGTTACCGAGCTTCCGGGATGATTCTCATTGAAAAGTTCCTATCAGTCAGTTCGGGAAAAGTTTCGACAATTTTCGCGATATTCACGTTCCGGGTGTACTTACAGCGAAATTTTATTACCGATCCGCTGAAATTAATATTATTTACTAATTATTGAGATTACTGAAAGACAAAAGCGGGTGTGAAAAAAGGTCAACTAGGACACGTGTCCCATGACCTTTCTCATTCTATCCATGGCTGCTGTCCAAAAATTTTAAGCCAGTCCCACCAAGTACTAACCATCAAGCAGTGGCAAATCTTCAACTATGATTCCGATGTTCGCGTAACAGGATGCATACTACAAACTTTTCGCTGCTAATTATTGAAATCCATCACGGATCACTGAAAGACAAAGAAGAAGTGGATGCGAAAAAGGGTCAACCAAGACACGTGTCCACATGACCTTTCTCGTTCCATCCGTGGCTGCAGTCCAAATTTCTTGCAAGTCCTTAGTACGAACCATCCACCGTAAAACTGGTAATTTCTTTTGAACCGGAGGCGTATATTCAATGTTGAGACATTCACCACGTGGTCATTCCCTTATTCGATTCAGCTGAATTGCCGGATCGATGAGCAGGTCAGTAGGCAGAGTAACTCCGGTGAAGCGAGTAAAGAACCCCGAGCGTCCCATAACCGAGCGGAAACAAGAAATCGAAAAGGCAGGTGTCCTAGTGGCGGGAGTGAGAAAGAGGGATGGTGTGGACACGAGTAGGGCAACAAAGGGTCAGGGAAAGCGCGAGATCGGAGAGTAGCGAGCGGAACGTAGGTGTACGAGGGTGAAACGAACGAGGGTGGGTTACGACAGGGGACGCCCTGAACGGTGGTGGTTCATCGAGGATGTCGTGAGCGTCGTTCACGGCGGTCGATGCCACCAGATGCCACTATGGCGCTGTCGTCGCTCGAAAATAAGCTCGCCCAAAGGTTCCACCGACTGCAGTAGCCCGGCATCCGTCGGCGCCGCGGCCAGGACGACAATTTCCCCCGGGGTTGCGTGTTTCCGCCGTGCTAGGGGCCCAGCCAGCTCGCCGATGGAGGCTTGAATGGAGGCTGGCCGATAGTAGGGAGGACCACGGGCCTCGATAGCCTTGACAGCGAGTATGGGCCACCTGTAACAAACCGACGAACAAAAAACAGGAAAAATAGAGTAACCGAAGCAGAACGGAAAGAGAGAGGAAGGAAAAGGTCATCGAGGATGAGGTGGCCACCACGGTCGGACTGAGAAAATCGTGGCTCGACACACGACCGCCGCTTCTGACGGCGCGGTTTCGATCGAGGCGCGGTGGTTTTGCGAGATCGTGAGACAAATGTGTACGGTGGACAGTGTGACATAGTGCGGCGAAGTAGGAGACGAAGATCACGGAGAGGGAGGAGGAAAGGGCCAGTTAACGAAGAACGCGGGAAGAGAAGGAGGTGGGAAGACAGGATGCGGGGGCACAGGAAAAGGGCGCAAAGCCCCGACGATTTCTCTTCTTCTTCGTAGGGGGTACCTACATTCTTAGTTTCTCAAGGAAGTAATCGAGCTTTCTCGTGGTCGAGTGAATCGGACAGGACCCACCTTCCTCGTCCCGATCACTCCTCGGTCAGGATGCCCTTTGGAATGGGCACACTGCTCCCGGATACCCTAGATTACCCACCAAGTGTTGCTTGATCCTTTAACACGTTATTTGAATGCTTCTTCGTTGATTGAACAGTCTCTGGAACGCATCAAGTGTTACCTTCTGATTTTCTTGACATTTACCGAGATGTATTTGTGGACACGTCATTAATCCTTCCAAGGAAATGTTTCAGTCGTTATCGTACGATCAGTAGAACATAATTAGAAATATTTAGAAACACTTATTATGACCAATCGAATTTAACGGACACCTTATGTACGAGGGTTAACACCTTCGTTATTCAAGTACACGATCTCCGATTTCCTTCAAATTTTTTGAAAATTATTTGAAAACTCTTCGTCGAGATTCTTCGGGTAAAGTATTCTAATGATTATTTTTCGTCGAGTGATAAAAGATTAGAACCGAATTTGTTATCTCAAGTTTCCAACGAATTGAACCGACCGGGAACACGTACAAGGCAAGGTTTCCGAAGAAACCTTTGGCCCACTTTCAGATGGCAGCATCCACCCCACCGATGTTGCTTAAATCCCCAAGAAAAAAGTACAATTGTTCGAACGAACGATCGCTAATTGTGTACGAGATCGAATTCGTCGGAAATTCTACTTGATGAAAATGTTGATTGTGAGAAACATGTTCGTCGCGGAGATATTCATGTGCGTGCAACATTTTCTCCGCGGATTAATAAGCGCATGGCGAATGGAAATGCTAGGAGTTGCTTGAGGAAGCGAGCTTCTGATTTGGTGGAAACGAAGGCTTTCTTCTGCGCCGGAAACTCTAGTTTTTAAATGAGGCGATTGAGTCGTGGCCCGAGGGGATCGCCGTGGTTTCGAGTCGCGTTTCGTCGGTGTCTTTTCAAAGGATTCGAGCCCCTTTCAATGGGCGGGGAGACATCGAGGGCAAATTGAAAAGTACGAGCGTGTATACACTAATTGCTGATTAACGAGACTCGGTCGGTGCCATTCGTGATCTCCGATGCAACGCTCTTTCCTCCATGTAGATTGGATACCCCCTTTCGTGGGGACGTGGCCGCGTAATCAACGCGGACACTTAGCTCGACTTGTGTTGATGTACGTCTAGTGCCTTTGGGAACGCAAAGCGGACCTACTTTCTGTCCTAAAGGGACTCACGCGAGACAATTTCATCGTTTCAGACGGGACGAGCTCTCTAACTGCTTCCACTTTCTCCTAGTCTCGCGAAATCTTAGACCTCGCTGTAGTATTCGGTTTCCAGAAGCCGCGTTTAAAAATAGATTCGTTTGCAAAATAAAAATTGTGTCATTCTTAAGACGCAGGAGCCAACTTTTTTTTATTTATGAAATATTAAATCTTTTTTTAGAATTCGATTTTTAAAAACCACGTTTAAAAATCGCTTCTTTTCATTTTAAAAGTAGAGTGTATAGCTACACACATGTGCAAAATGAAAATTGTATGATTCTTGCGAAACGGTTTCTATATAGCTATATAGGATTCGATTTTTAGAAGCCACGTTCAAAAACCACTTTATTTGGATTGTACAGCTAGACTGTGAAATAGAAATTACGTAATTACACAGTTTTGAATCTGGAGATAGGGCTCGTCGATTTTTAAAAATCAAATTCAAGATCCACTTTATATTTTATAGCCAGACTGTGAGTCTTTACCCAAAATGGAAATTGTCTGTGTCAATTAGATAGGGTGCGTTGATTTTTGAAGACAGCATTCAAAACCCGCTTGTGTGATTTGGATTTTATAGTCGGACTGTAGTAAGTCTTTGTGCAAAACAGATATTGTCTGCATCAATTATAAGAAATTACATAATTTTTAATCTGGATATAGGGTTCGTCGATTTTCAATAATCACGTTAAGAAATCAACTTATCTGGACGGACAGGCAGGGAGGGCATTCAAATAGGCAGTAATCGGCTTCAAGTTCAACCGGAGGTGATACCGATGTCTTTGTTCGGTGATACGTTGAGCATGTAAAGCCGAGAAAACTGTGAAATGACAAAAGGACCCAGTGCGAATGAGTTCACAGAAAACGCTCCTTTGAGCTCTCGACCCCCCTCCCTCTCTCTCTCTCCCTGTGCAGCATCGGTTTGTTCTGATGTAACTCACCGGTACGAAACCATGCCGAGTCAATAAAGGAGAACAGCACTCTGTGGTCATGAAATATAGTTTCATTGTATTAAAGCGGCTCAAGTAGAACAAAACGCAAAGTTTACGAAACCGTGTCTCGCGTTCCGATTCTTTTTGCTACCCGAAACAAGCGTACTATTCCGAGTACTCCAGGCGAAAATAAATTCGATTCGAATGGAATGCTTTGGCTTCGCGAAGAAAAAGATTTGACGTTAACTATTCGAGCATATCACGATACAAATTAGTTCCGGTAAGTTTAAGAGCTTATGGAAACTTCTGCCTTGCCTCCCCTTAATTAATTGAACCTTGCTTACATCGAACGAGATTACACAATTTCATGAGCTAAAATCGGGAAGATTGCAGGGGTTGCTTAACCGTTTTTTTTATCGAAAATCTTCGCCGCTTTTTTATCGTCTTACGTAAAGAATGTCTAAAAATAGGCTGACTCCTCGATTCTCCTTAAGAAATTAATATTTGCTATCGTAGCAAACAGTGATAAGCAGACTGTGGATCTTTGTGCTTTTATGGCGCAATTGAGTAGATGAAATTCAAAATTGTTGTATAATTTAAAAAATTCAAGATGTCCATCTATGAAGAAAGAACATTCGATTTCTATTATCAATCGCTGCAGAGAGTTTCGTTTTTATTCCCTCGAAAGAGAGTCTAGTTTGCGAATAAACATATAATAGATTTTGTCAGATAAAAATACCACTGTATTACTGCAGCAAAACTAAAATACAGAAAGTTTCTATCGTGATGTGGCACTGTGGAAAAGTTGGGTTTATGTACTCGCGTTTCCCTTGAGTTCAAGCGGTTATCCACCTTTAATACTTAGGGTGCATCACAAAAGTGTGACTTCTCGTTTAGTGATGTTCAGCTATCCAGCTACAGGCACGCGTTAAACTCGAAATGGGATGACGGTTTATCCACACGCGGATATTGCATGGCTTCGTGCGCCAGACGTAGTGAATATATCGCGGCTTGTTAATTTTCAACTAATTCCTTGACATAAAAATGTCTCTGACACGTTAATCGCAGCGTTGTCCATTTTTCACGTCGATCTTTAATATTGAAACAAATTTTACAAAACTTGAACCGAATTTATGTCAACTCATGATTTTCTAAATCAATTATCATTAATTGTTTTATGTCGATTAATATTGAGCCTTATTTTACAAAATTCGAACCGAATTTATACCAAATAATGATTTTCTAATTCAATTATTTTTTGATTCGTTAATTTTTTTTATATCAATCGTTAATATTGAGCCAAGTTTTACAAAAATTGAACCGAATTTATGCCAAATAATGGTTTTCTAGATCAATTATCAGAAATAGATAAATTTTCAATTTCTAGTAACGGTTTTATTAATCGATATGTTCTTATTACGCCGATATCTCGCCGTTTACTGGTTTCCGAATAAGACTAAGCTATCTGGGTCCGGAATTACGATTCAGCGAGCTGTCCCATCATTCATTCAACCGGCACGTGCCAATCTCGTAGTATTTAGACGTATGAAATTATCATGACAATGAACGAACGCCGCGATACGCGAGCCACTTCTCATTCAAGTCTTCCTGTAATACCGCCGGCAAATAATTCTATTTCGATGCCATTGCGGTCAGAACTTTCGCGATCCTCTGCAAGGCGTTGCTTCTCTTCCCCGACAAAGTTTGATTCACACCGTGAGAGTTTTACAGAGATCGAGAGCTTTTTTCCCGCTAACGTATTCCGCCTGACTTTCTGTCCTCGGGAACTATTTTCTACGTATCATCGTCAGAGACGTGACGTTGAAAATTTGTCTCTTCCATCCGTGGTCCTGGTCGGTTGAAAGTAATATATTAATGCTCTTGTTCTGTACTTATTCTAAATTCTGGAGTACTGTGTGTAAATTCTAAAATAAAGAGTTAAAACTAATTCTAAATTCTAAAATAAAGTACTAAAGCTTATTTTAAATTCTAAAGCAAAGTACTATAACATATTCTAAATTCTAAAGTAAACTACTAATACTTACTGTAAATTCTAAAGCAAAGTACTGTAACATATTCTAAATTCTAAAGTATACTACTAATACTTATTGTAAATCCTAAAGTAAGGTACTAAAACTTATACTAAATTCTAAAGCAAAGTATCATACTATAACTTATTCTAAATTCTAAAGCAAAGTATCATACTATAACTTATTCTAAATTCTAAAGCAAAGTACTATAACTTATTCTAAATTCTAAAGTAAAGTGCTAATACTTACTCAAAATTTGAAAGTAAGGTACTAAAACTTATTGTAAATTCTAAAACTAAATTCTAATAGACTTTCCGACCGACCTAATGAAACAAAGGAGGGACTCAGGAAATCACGAAGAAGCGTAGCGAAAGTGATGGAGTGTTAAACAAATGTTGAAACCGTCGACCGCAGAAAGCTCGATAACTTTAATCGCGATAACGAGGATGAAAGAAAAGGGGAACGTTCTTAGATCGTTTCGCCTCAACGACGTCCAACGTGACGACTGCCAGCGAGCACGCCGAGGACGCCGACGACGACGACCACGACGTCAACCAGGTGCACCACTGAAACGAGCACTGCCGTTTGTTCTCCGAGATGGCGGACGAAAAGGAGAAACAGACGTTCCTGCAGAAGCTGCTGTTCTACACGACCGCGTTCTTCATCCTCCTCAGCACCTTCAGCCTCTTTGCCTTCCTCTTCTTGGTCCCCTTCGTCATCGACCCCGCCTTCACGACCATCTTCATGCAGTTCGACACTCGGCCAGCCGAGTGTATCACCATCGACGTTGAGTCCAGGAGAGGTGAACAATCGGTCCTTTCTTCCTCACAAACCGTGTTTATCGTCTATTTTATCGATGTCTCGTTTTCGTTCTGTGTCGTTGCATGCGACCCCCCCACGAATCCTCTTTTTAGAGGTCACTACTTTTTTCTCTATCTCTTCCGGATGATTAGACAACTTAGATTGACCGAATCGTTCATAATACATACGTTCATAGGATCCGCATATTCAGGAAGTTGTCGTGATGCACGCTCGATTGACGTTCCTTCGATTCGACTGACCTCTGGCTTTGACCTGGACACCCACCTTTAGGGTCTACGTGATTTCGAAGACTGTGACGCGTGCACATCGTTTTATAATACCTCGGTCAATAGTTTAATCATTAGAATCTTTCTTTTTATTAAGGAATTTTAACTTTCATAACACTGTTCAACATCAAAGATGTTACCATATAACTGTTGGGCGAATCTGTCCTTAATTTTTCTTCTACACGCACAGTTTTTAAGAAACATGACTGAAAAAAAACGTATTTTTCAAGTTTCAAAAAATATTGTGACGTTATTATTAAAGATATTGAATTGTTCTTTGCTGCAGAAGATTCTATAGACTTTCTCGAATACAGTGATATCCAATACTAATACATTATGATTGTTTAACTGTACCTTGAAGTAATTTTTAAACAGAACACTTTAAATAGTAGGGAATTGTTGGCAACAATTGCAAAATAATTCTTTAAGCTTATGAGTGTTACAATCACATTTTTAATAACTTTTGAACGTGCCAACAGTAGAATATTGAAGGAAATAAAAATATTTGAGTTTTTATAGAATGATGACTTTATTCAAATTGCCTTGCAGCATCTGCACAATATTTTCGTCGAGAAATTTCACGATACAGACATTCCATTAACATAATTGAACCTCCATCGACGCTTTCACGACTGTCGTACCTCGTTCGCTATGTATTATAAATAATTTTGTCTTCGTCAAGTTTATACACTTCTGTTTCTCGAGCCCTTTGATCTTTAGAAAGCAACATCTCTGATGGTATGAACCGTGTCTTCTGTGTGCTCGTTACTTTACTGTCTTTCTGCACTTCTCTGAAAATTCTCGTTTGTTCGGCCATGCAACCCACCTCATGTGTGATCGTGTGTGCGTTCGATGCGCATCCAATATTCAAATAACCAATGCGGACGTGCGGAAATAAGAAATTGAACTTTTACATATAAAAGATTTCATTTCACATTTCACTGGAGAATCATTTCGAATTATCGTCGGATAGCTTGCGAGCAAAAATCTTGTCGTAGCGGATGAACAAATGTTTGGTAGACAATGAAGTATTCATAGAAAAATATTTGGTATGCAATTTCTCAGAAATGAATTTCATATTTAATTTGAAATTTGGAAGTCAAAGAAAATACACATTTACTTCATAAAATATTTTATCAAAATAACTAGAATTCATTTTAGCCGTAATTTCACTAAAAATTCAATTATTCATGGTTCCAATAATTCGATCAACTATTACGCTTCTGCCACTTGTTCTAAACAGATAATATACAATGATCTTCTGTCGAAAATTGCAATTGGTTACAATACCACAGAACGCGGAATATGCATAGAAGGAACTGCGGAATAAATAAATCGATTCGTTCCAATTTACCGAATAGGGTCACCGCCAGAATATACGATTTGCATGAATGATTGAGAAAACTATTTCGAGATATCGAGTGGATGAACGAAGGTTGTTTCGATAGACAATCGATCCCCGATTCGCCACAACGAATACAACAATCCCGTATCTGGCCACGGACATGAAGGCAATGACATTTAATTTCATATTTAATGAAAGATATCTCGGATTCGCAGCCGAGAAACGCTTGTCCTCTGTTCATTATTTAAAAAGGATGGGCGCATGTATGAGCTTGACATTTCGTCGGAACGTCGCTCTGACGTACGAATTAAATATATTTATGTTTCTCCGGGTGCACGCATCCCGTTTTAATGTACTTCTCCGAACATAATTTATGTTTACCGAAGGAACTGTGAAATTCGAACCACACTGCATCGTGGAATAAAAATCACATAAAAATAAAACATTATCCGAATCATATGACGAACGCAAGCTTATACAGTCTTATACATCCACATGAAACGCCATATTTCCGTAATAGTTTTGATGGACGGATATCAGAACGTTGTTTACACAGGAACTTCTATATTTCCATTACGACCATGTTGATTTTGATTATACGTTTGATAGTTCGATTTGTGCAATTCAATATTTCAGTACCGACCATACGTATCCGATAAAGTATCATTCGTATCTACAAACGTAACAGCATACTATTCAACGGTAGATGTAGTTTCTATCCCAACAATTTGCAAGAAGAAGTGGAAAAGTATGAAATAGTATATCAATGAAATATAGCTTGTCACAATTCATTTTTTCCGGAAAGTAGTAGGATCAAATAGTAGATTGTGCCAGTTAAGTATGCTGTAAGTAGAAATGGTATGCAATAACCAGACACGCCAGCCAATTATTTTCAAAAGTTCTGTTGCAATTACTGTACGACGTAGAGTTTATTCAGGATGAAATTTAAACTACAAATAAATGTTTTACCGTATTTTTCATTTTGTATTTGCTAAGAAACTCGCTTGCAGTAAAACTACGAACTGCGCTCCACCCTACAACAGCCATTACTTTTTATCGATTTAGTTATCATACGCTTACTTGATTTTTCCCAACAAAGAAAAACAACAGAGAAAGCGGCGGATGAACAAAGTCGGAAGAACATGTGCGCGTATTATCGATTTTATGCAAATAAAATGCTAAACGGTGAACAGAACGTTTCATCGCACAAATTACGACTACGCCACGCGCGGCCAAGAAAAAATGACGCTATGCACGAACGTTGTTCTAACCGAAAAAATATCAGTTTCACGTTCTACTTTATGTTTGGAAACTGCATACTGATCGCTGCGGAGGTTTCAATCGGCGTTGCACGGTGGCGAATGTTGGCAAAATTAATATTTTCCTTTGGAAACATTAAGTTATATTATAGTGACATAACTCTATGGAAGTAACAGTGATTTATTTAAGTTAATATTGAATTTTGATTTATGATACTTACAAAACTGAAATAAATATTTGGTGATCTTCAAAATTACAAAGAAATTCGTATTTTTTGGTAAAATTAATATTTCCCTTTTAAAACATTGAGATATTAAATTTTGATTTATGATATGTACAGTGATACTTTCCAAAAAATAAATATTTGGTGATCTCCAGAATTGTAAAGAAATTCTTATTTTGTAAATTTGTCTCGAAGCTAAGCTAGAATTCTGAAATTGATGAAAGCAATTTTAGTTTGCGGAGCATACGAGTGACAAGGAAATGATTCGTATGTGAAAAAATTTGCATGACAGTCATAATATTTACCAGCGTGTGCCGGCACCTCTATGAATCGTCAAATCGCATTTACCAGAAAATTGCGTTCTCTGCTTTTCGCTCGGTTCAAAGTGTTTGTCAGTCAAATACCGGAATTCACTGAAATAACAAAAAAACGATAGGCACAATGTTTATTTGATAAATTTCACATTGTTAATTTTCCAGTGACAATTTGTTCGATAGTTAAATATTTCAAGAGGAACGATCACGATTTCATGATCGGTGTGGAATTGATAATTTCGGAAAGATAATATTTGGATACAAAGAAAATTGAAAATCACGAAATCCCTTTCGAAGGGATTGTAAACTATTTGTGGTAGTTGATATCGATTACCAATGATGTTGCAGCTGTATAGACTCTGTAAATATTTAACAACTACGAAACGCTTGATCGATCGCTGTCGTGTCGTTGCTGCGTTGCAAAACTGATTTGTAATGTTTCGCTGTTGATTTTTGGATAATCACCGAGAACGATTTCTTGGATTGATGTCTAGACGTGTCACTGGAAAATTATGCGAGCATTCGCGGGAGGATCGATGCGAATGATCGCGATAAGAAACGATGCCGTAAATTGGTCTCGTCGCTCGGTGCCTCGGTGAACCACACCGTTATCGATATATCGATGTAATAGAGCCACTAAAGAGGCACTAGACGGAGACGTGCTAAGATCGACGCAACTGGTGTCTTTGTATTCACGGTATTCGAGCTGGTCTAGAGCAAATCGAACGTATTCCTAACCCGGTGACACTCCTTCGCTCTTTCGTCACCCCTCGCGCTTATAATTAAGGTTCTCTATCGAACGCCAACGGCAGCATGAACAGGTATTCTACGATTCGAGTGCTCCGACTACTCCGTGACACTCCTCAACAATTCGGATGCTTACTGACAACGAAACGAGCCTGTACCATTGTTAAATCTGTCGAGCATTCACAGTGACATATTTCAACAATAGTAAATATCAATAATAAAATATCATCACACATGGAACTGTGTGAACTTGTTGAACTTTGACGAGAAAAAAATATGATTTAATAAAAATGAATAATATTAACATTTAGTAGATTCTGTTTCAAATCACAGCAAAGAGTTTATGATTTAATGGGGAGAGACAGGGTGACAATAAAAAGACCACCATTTTAGTTTCTTAAATATCATTCAGCTTTTTATAACACGTGTTTCGAAACACTGTATTTGAAAACTAAATTTATTCTACGATTTTCATTCCGGTGCTACTCTTTCGGTGAAATGTGAAATGAAATATTTTAACTTGACTTATCCACCTTAATGTAATTACTTTGGTAACTAACCTTGGATGTGTATGAATGCTGTTGTTTTCTAAATTATTCCACGTTAACTCGTGTTCGTATTTCATATTCTATTCGTCGTTCTCTCCTTTTCTCTTTCTAAAGCTACCCTGTGCACTATTCTTCTCATAGATGTCTTGCATTGATACCCTTTCGAATTAGACTACCTGACTGATTATGGTCGTCTTGATACTTGTTGTTAAGGAATAGAATGTTTTGTTAGTCTAGAATTTACATTAAACCTTTGAATGTACTTGCTTACTTCACTCGTTCACAATTCAATTTTTCTGCAATGATACACATCGAACAATCGCTAAATACGGTTGAATTAACAAATGTTGCTTCAAAGGTTTAATTCTTCCAACTGTACAGCGTTTCATGATATTAGTGATGATCTGCTCCTTGTTCAATAGGATTTCTGTCAAATTATAATCTCAAAGGCGAAGTTCGAAGCAAGAAAAATGCACGAGGCTACACTATTTTGAAATTGCTGTCGCATTTCAACAATTTATTGAGAAACTCTCAACCTCTGATTTTCAATTTTAATGAGACCATTATAAATGTCCGATACTTAAAGTGTTAACTAATATAACTATATTATTATAACTAATATAACTATAAAAAAAAATATAGTCGGACAGAAAAGCTAAATACTTTCTATTCCAAATGGTACTAGAAAATCCATTTGTTTAAAAAAGCATTGGGTCATATTTAAATAGAAGTTAAAATGTAGTACATCACACTTCAGAAGTGCTAGTTGAAGAAGAAGACTCAATTATTCGAAAAATCCGTAAGATTTGCATGTTAAAGATGGCGAAGAAATTGGACGTTGTCCAAAAAGCGCGACTCGGTCCGTCACATGGCTGCCGGAGTTTTCATCCGTGAAAGTTTTAAGAGGGGGAAAGACCAGGTCAGGGCGAAGAATTTCCCAGCCTGCCTCGGGGACTATCGTCGCGAATTTCGCAACAGTTTTCTTGTTTTCGAGAATCTCGAGGAAGTCAGCGTGCATTTTTCTTCCCTCGTCAACTTTGTCTCCCTGTCTCTTGCGTCTCTTCTAAGCGATTTATGCGTTCGATCCCCCAGGTCGTGGTTCTTCCACTGTATATAGGTACAGTCCTTTTGGTTACGTTCTGTGTTCTCGTCTCTGATAAATGATGCACGTCGAAAAATCATTTTCACCGTGTCGCGAACAGATCTTGCTGAAAGTTTTATAACGTTGAGGAAATGCTGCTATCTTCGAACTTACACTAGTTTAGACACATACGGAGTGTCCCATTTGAAGTGAACTATGCAGTTGTTTTTTTTTAATAATTATGATATATTATGTTCAAATCTGAAAATATTCTAAACTGTGTTATACACTTTTGGTTTGACGTTTATTAGTTGTGAAAAATTAGAAAAATCAATAATGAGCTTAATGAACAACAGATACTTATCGCGAGTGAAAATAATCAGAATTGGTCAGTCGCGGTAGTAATACGTATTTAAAAACACGCATACAAAGTCAATAGTAGTCAGTAATACCAAAAATATTATAAACTATATCAGATAATTTTGGTTTACTAGTTGTGAATAATTATAAAAATTAAATGCAAGATTAATAGATAAAAGAAAATTCAATGTATACTATGCTGAATATATCTCACAAGTGAAAATGATCGGAATTGGTCAGACACATCACTAAAACGTATTTAAGAACAAAGTCAGTAGATTTTTTATAACATACGACTAAAAATGTAACTTTGTACAGCAATTCTCGATGTAGTCATTACATTATAATTCTCCCGTTAAGCGTGTAATTAGCAGTCAATTTCTCGATAATTGAGGTTTATCCACGCTAATTGATTTTAACAACCACGGTCGAGCATAATATTCCATGGTATTATCTTGACGATTATTAGCTGAACATAATTTGTCTATATCGTTCCTTGTTAAATATTAATTTTCACTATGAATGTTCACTACAACTGAGACACGAACATCGATCATTTATTCGCTCAACACTTTGGTGTTCACGAAACCCATAGTACACAAATTCACAATCGTCGAAGCATTACTGAGCCGCTTTCGATCCACGAAACAACACTTTGTGTCAACAATTCATGAGCCCTCGGTGTCTCGAATTAATCACTTACCCACTTGTACGACGATGTTCACACACGAGCTTCTAAAATTCCACTTTCAAGCGGATTGTGTCTTCTTCGCGCGACATTCTAAGCGATCAAATATTTCAAGTACTTCTTCGATTTGTTGTGGAGCTCTTGACACGCCTGGTTTTCACGAATGGGTACTTGGTTACTAGGGGTGTGCCAGAACCCGAAATACATATTAGGAAGAGGTGGAATCGGGACGTGTCGGGTTCCCGAAAAGTTTGAGACTCTAAAGAATCGGGTTTCCCGACAATTTTGAGAATATATATGACGAAAAGAATTTTAACAATATTCTTATAAATATATGAATACTAAATTATATGTATTTCGAGAATTCCGATTTATTCGAGAATCCCTATTTTTTGGAAATCCCGATAAAATTGAGAATAGCTACTTTTTTGGGAATCTCGATAAATTCGAAAATCCCTACTTTTGTAGGAATCCCGATTTTGAAAATCTCGAAATTTTCAGATGCGCGTCTCGAGTCTCAACTCGATATTTCGGGTTCTCACACACCCCTGTTGAGTTTTAAGAATTAAAAATTAATAAAAAACAAGAACTAATCAGAGTGTTGCTATAACGGACAGATTCCGTCTCGATGATAAGTCCCGTTGCGCGTAGTGTTGATATTGTCCGAGCCGGAATTGGCACCGTGTAGCAGCGTTTCAATTGGTCCTTCGCAAAGGAAAAAGTTACTTCAAATGATCTCAAGGAAGTACAAAATTTTTGGGACGTCCTGTAGAACAGGCCTGGGCAACTTGCGGCTCCCAAGCCCTAAACGACTCCTCTTCCCACCCCTGGAACCACCCCGCTAAATTTCTATGAAGAGTAGAAGGAAGGCAATACGAAATAATTGGTAGTGGTAGAGGTAGCGGGAGGTAGCGGAAAAGAAGTTGGCCGGGTCTGATGTAGAGACGTTACATCCGTATATAGGGTATTCGCGATAATTTGGACCAGCGCTTTTTTCGTAAACGATAAACATTAGAAAAGAAACCGAAGAGGAGGAAGTTATAGTATATTTTACTAGCAATATGATAGCGTATCTACATTTTCTTTATTTATAATATTTTTCTTAATTTTAGGACTCAGAAGTGCATTCTTGCTAATGGAAATCACATTGAACATGAGATGTAGTCTTATGAATATAACATAAGTAAATACAATATTACAAAATGTTAAATTTATTTCTTATTATTTTTGTATGACCCTGAAGACTATACTATACTACATGATTGAAATCGTCTTAATGCCCGTTTTCATATGATGTAAAAATATATGTAGCATTCCATTTAAAAAAATGAAGGTGACCTCTATTTTAAGAAAAATATTACAAATAAAAAAAGGAGATAAGCTATCATATTGCTAGTAAAATATACTATAACTTCCTCCTCTTCGGTTTCTTTTCTAATGTTTATCGTTTACGAAAAAACCGCTGGTCCAAATTATCGCAGACACCCTGTATAATTTTAGTAACCAAGACCCGTGCAAAATAAAACAAGGAATCAAGAGCTCCAGGGGCTAGACTCGTGACACGAATTTTTCGACGTGCACCAAAACCCTGTTCGTGATAGTCAACCGGATAGTCGGCAAGTTGGTCTTTGTCTCCCCGTAAATCTCGTCGTTAACGAATCTCTTTTCAAGCATCGCGTCCATGAACGATCCGTTGAGTCCAGGTACGAGCAACTGCTCATGGACGTCCTGTAGAGAGGGTTGCACCAAGGAGCTGTACGATTGCACGCAAATACGCGTCAACTACAAGCTACCGACTAATGTGTCTGAGGATAGCGACGGACAGGTTGAGGGAGGTGGAGCGGTAGGAGGTGTCGAGGATGACGAAGACAGCACGACGATGGGAAAACCGCGTTACGAGCGCTCCATTAGGAGGGAGTACGAATACGACGAAGACGACGAGGACAACCCTGAGGAAGATGAAACTGAACTGCG
Source organism: Lasioglossum vierecki (assembly GCA_028455595.1). Taxonomy (NCBI): domain Eukaryota; kingdom Metazoa; phylum Arthropoda; class Insecta; order Hymenoptera; family Halictidae; genus Lasioglossum; species Lasioglossum vierecki. Next base: position 29,003,933 of record CM052336.1, on the reverse strand, counting down.
GAAACCCTTTCCTACAGGTATAAGACGACGTCCGGGTGTGTCTGCATCTCTCTTTGTGTAAACCGAGCCAGCGCAAACGACTGGTTCGGCCCAAAATCGCTTCGTCATATTAAACGAATGCTGAACCACACCTGATAAAAACTGTTGATCTTCCCGCTCAACCAGAAACATCTATTTTTGCTACGATAAATTCACTTTGAATGTTTTGCACCCCGCCAAAAACAATGAAACAATGACAAATTTTCTTCAGTCCGACCCAACTCAATTTTGAACATTCAATAGGAAAATTAAAATTAAATTCGTGGGACAGAAAGGGGCGAGAAACCCCTAATTTTTAAGTCGCTCTTACCACGTAGATGCCAAATATTTGATGTCTAATTTGAAAATCTAATTGGTCACAATTCGTATCAGGACGGAACAGTTTGTGCCTGCTCTAATTCGCAAACATCAAAGAGCAGAGTTCTCTAAAACTGCAGTTTCGCGAGGGGTTGAGCGGTGAACGACGTTATAGTAGCCATTACGATTGCATTAGTGGAAAGCACTCGACACGTCCCCTTTAACGGAATATAATAGGAAAATACCTCAGTGTTCAGATTACGGAACCTTAATAACCCAGTCAGGGGCCAGTCTCTCTGTCTCCCTGTTTCTCTTCAAGTATGTCCCATCCTCTCCCCTATCTTCTCTCCCATTCCTCGCACACGTGAGACACTCTGACAACGTCCACTTTCTCTTATATGGAAATCTGTTGGAGGACATGGTCCGGACGATAACGAGGCGAAGTTCGCAGGTCTCATGGGCAACGACTCCGAGTGGTATTTCACCGGGGCCAAGCTGTTCCCCAACGTAAAAGGCTGTGGATACCCTCCAATGCTGAATTGCAGTATTTTCTACCGGCAGTACACCATCATAGGGCAGAACTTTACCTGTTACTACTCGAAAGTGGACCCCGGGATAGTCATCAGCGACCTCGACATGTGGCAGGTCTCGACGATTTTATATGTCATCTTTGTCTCTGTAACTGTTTTACATTCTATGCCGTGCGTGGCCCGGAAACTTGTTCACGTCCATGCGAGACACGGTCACACAATGTGCTCACGTGTGTAATTTAATTGGCTTTACTTTGCGTTTCACATTTGCCTCGTAATACTCCCCAAGGGCGGCACCCCATCATCCTATACCCTTCCCTAATTCGATCTACTGGTACGATGTTTCACTAATTAATGGCCGGGCGCAATAACTTTTCAAGCATTCGTCGGAATCTGGGTAACACGTCCTCCCTGAAGGATACAATCATCTAACGTTTACTATGAATACGATCGACTCGGCACACAAACTGCCCATGCAGAAAACACGACTCGCTTTCGAACGAACCTGATGTTTTTTAAAGTAGCTAACACATCAGTTGATCAGATGCTAACCCTAAATGCAAGAATGGGTGCAGAAGCACGACACCAATGGGAAAGCAACTTCATTTAAAAATTGCTGGGAGCTTTTGAACGAACCTGATGTATTTCTAAGATGATAGAGAGAAGCTCAAGTTCGAGGAAGATTATAACAGTTCAAATAATCAGGTGCAATCCAGGACAAATTCGAGCAACATTGAATGGCCAGATGGAATAATGCCTTTTACTTAATACTTCTTAAGAGTTTTCGAACGAGCCTGATGTTTTTCAAAGATGATAACAGTTCAGGTGAGCAGGTGCAATCCAGAAGCTCAAATTCGAGCAACATTGAACGGCCAGGTGGAATAATGCCTTTTACTAAATACTTCCTAAAAGTTTTCGAACGAACCTGATGTATTTCAAAGATGATAACAGTTCAGATGACCAGGTGCATTCCAGAAGCTCAAGTTGGAGGATCATCAAAGGACCAGGTGAAGGATAAGAATCGAATCACTCCACACTGACGTGTCTTTTGGTTTCGAGCGTAACCGGGTTACCGTGTTCCAGACCTCGCCGATTTACGCCCATAGATCGTACGTACACGAGTCACGCGAAAGTGGTCTCTACGTGTGTGTCTTCTGTACGAGTTTATTGTCGGCAGAAACGTCGGCCCGTGAATCGATACTGCAGGTACCTATTGAGGTCATAGTGCATTATGCAACCAAAACCGTGTCTCCTCGCCCGTAAATGGTTAAGTACGTAACAGCGCTCATTATTCACAGCGATTCGTATCTGCTTTAATTGGGACACATAGATTCCGAGTCGCGAGTCTGAAGTAATTGATGACGAATTGCTTCGCCTGTTCCGCTAGGGAGAAAGAACCGAGGAGCATCGATGGGGAGGCATTTAACTTTCGCAAACTTGTTAGAAGCCTGCAACGAGTCGAAGAGAACGAAAGTGAACAATGAACTGATGTCTACTGTCACAGAAGTTCTCTTCGGGTTCGGAGTTTGTCAGAATATTTCTGCTGCACCTGAATCTCGACTGAAGGCGAACCGGAATTTCGATTCCTATTTTATACGGTGCCAAAAGTTTGAGAAAATATATATCCGGATTAGATGCTAAAAATTTCTTTAAAAATTGATATCTGCAATCAAAAATTCTGAAATAATTCACTGTCGTGTATGCTATCAGGTAGAATGTTTGTGAATTTCTTCGTAATGTTTTGATGAGCATAATAGAAGATATAGAGCATAATGGATGGTCCGACGAAAAATCAATTTGATCTAGGTGCACTTTTCAGCATCTTATATAAATGTAAATTAAATTGCTGTCGCTTTTGAACAATTAATTGAAGAATTCTGCGAATCCGTGGTTTCGACGAGACAAAAGGGTTGGATATAAAAAATTGACAGTGAACTGTTTACAAAGCGACAAAACTGAATTCGATGCTGAGCGCCGCGGCGCCACATTAATCAGACACGAGCAGGATGAATTCTCACGCGGCCAAATTGAGCCGTGTAAATTTTTATTCGGCGCGGCGCGAATTGAAACCGAACGAAGTGAAAAGAGAGGAGCGAACGGGAAAATCGAAATGCGGTAGCGTCTCGACGTGGAAAACGATTTTCCGGTGTTGCAGGCAGAAGGCGGTACTGGAATTCCGTTACGTTTACGGAAACGTAGCTGTACGTTGCCGCGATGACGAACAATGCATTTCAAGCCTGTTGTATAGCCGGCCCGATGACGAAAACGGAAACCATCGTGCCCAATGAAACTCGTACCGTTGCCTGGAAGAAAAGAAAACTCCTCTCACCCCAACGTTCTCCACCCTCGGAATTGAATCCAGCCCAGTGGCTGGCTAGCTATTATATAACTACGATAACATCAGGGATCCGCCGGAAATGCTTGCCACTCTATACGATACGTGTGTCAATTTTCTAAATTAACGGCGCCCTCCAGCTACATTCTGACAGGCCGAACTATATCGCAAAATGTTATTGGAAAAGTCAGTTTTCGTGCGGCGAGCCAGAGTTACTTACTCCGGGATAGATCGCATTCAAAATCTACCAAAACGTTCGAAAGTGTGAAACGATTTGTACAAAGAAACAATATAAAAAAATAATACAATGAAAGTTTTACAGAAATTAAATTATCGTTTAAAGAGATTAAGAATGTCACTGATTCCTGAACACAAAAATCAGGCAAAATAGTATAGGTTCCTTCGAAAAGAAAAACCAATGTCGTCAGTTAATCCTAACTCTAAACCGTCCCAAAAATGGCACTCTAGACCACAGTATTCCTATAAATTACATTATAAAGTACAAATGAAGTTTGCAATGTTCGTATTTCTATAACTAAAATACATTTAATGAAGAAATAGTTGAACGCGCTCTAGAATAAACGCAACGAATATTAATAGCCACTTGTTGACTTCCGCAGAGGATATATAGCTCGTGTTCGCAACTGCGTAATACATGAACGAATAAATTTCTACTCGAATTGGAGAAACGAGGTATTTTCAGAGTTGCATATTGCGTCTGATTGATACGGAGTCGCAACTTCTGCCAGTAGATCGAGTAAAAAACATCCAATTCTGACAGACCTGTTCCGAAAAAAATCTCCGACCCTGATGATTCCCATCTCTAGAAAGAAAACAGCCCTTGGTGTAAGAGACAGGGTGGTTGGTTCCCAGAAAGAATACGTGCGACATGTTCCCCCAGGTGTACATGAATCTGGTGTACGCGATGGCGATTCCGATACCGTCTTTCATAATCTCGGTGATATACCTCACCATCGCCTACTTCAAGATCTACAACGAAGAGGAGGAGGTCCTCGTGCCCGGTGAGGAGGGAGAGGACGGTGGAGATGGCGAAGGAAGCAACGGGGCACCACCATTGACGAGCAGCGCCCTTACACCCGGCAGTGAGGCTTTCAGGGAAGACCTAACAAGCTTCGGGTATCAGCTGCAAATCGCCATGGTCGACGACGTCAGCAGGGACAAGCTAGACGAGATATCCAACTCGTACTCCACTCAGGGGTAAGCGGACATCTTTACATTTACTGCGGCAGAAATTGTTTCGTACAGTCACGGAAACATACAATTTTTCGAAACAGTTTTTCCATCGCATTATGCGAAAGAGTATTAATCGTTATTCTTTCAACAAAAACACCAATTTATCCTCTGGTCAGCTATTACTAACCATATTCATAACTGAACTCATTGAAGTCGGGGCTCAATAAAAACATATTTTCTCTACTAATGGTTTTTAAAGATATGAGATTATTTATTTAAAAATTAGTGCAACATATTACGAAAATAATGCTGCAGCTTCGTTAAACCGTATTTCCTGTAATACCGGAGGTTAGAAATCGTGTACTTATCACACATCGGCTGAGCATGTGAACTGGATTTTATATATTGGATACTAAAAACCAGGTGCTTCGCTCGTTACAAGTAATAACGTTACACCGCGGCTAATGGCAAGCTGGGTTCAATCGAGCGAAAATAAGCGTAGTTAACGGGACACTTGGGTGGCTTTGAGTGGTGTTCACCTCGGCACCCGGAAAAGCACGTTATTTCACTGCGGGGCTTCCGGTCAATCCGCTAACAGAAAGACGCGAATTTAAAAGAATCATTAATTCCGACGAGGTAATTGTTTCAACGACCTGATTCTATTGTGTTCAAGCAATTTTCCCGGCGATTGATCGGATTGTCACGAATATTTTCAGACGTTCGCCGACTTCACTAGCTTCGATTCAAAATTGTTCCTCTACAATAATGCTATGAACAAACACTAAAGAAGAACACTGCAATCGTGAAAATTAGGTAAAATAAAATTAGATAATCTAGTAACGTAAAAATTAATTGTACGAAGACAATTTGATCAAAAAATAAATATAAATATAACATGAAATTTACTAATTAAGCGAAAGATTTTTATATTAATCTATTTTTTTAATGCAAATTATACTCATGAATGGCTTTCATTGCCAATATATTGATGGATTTCGTATTTCTTGTACTTTGTATCCCATTGTACCTCAAGAACATCCTTAAACTTAGTTTAACTTGTGTACGCAGCTTTATTCTAGTTGTATAATAGTATATTAAATTATTATACTAATACTCACAAATGTAAACGTTTAATGAAAATTTCCTTTAATCATCGTCGCAACTGTAAATGCTGTGTATTATTATACGTGTGCAGTGTATACTACAGGCTACACGAAAAAAAAAGTTACGTTATCCAGGTAATAATAGGTGAAAATAGAACATTTAATTTCCAGCTCGAGCTGTTTGAACCTCGGACAGCTGAGCGCTGGGTCACACGTATGCACACACAACGCACACACACACAACCAAAAAACAAAGGGTGCTGACCCCAACGTCGGCCACTCCTTGAGTGCTTCGCTGCTATTTTTTCGCCTCAGTTAACGTATTTTTACTTTTACCTTTTCGCCAATTATGTTCTGCAGACTTGTCCTCTATAGTATTCTGGATACAGTACGAAACTGTCACGAATGCGAAAGAGTTTTATTATAAAAAAGCGAGAACTTTCTACACGTCTCCATTCTGCCAAATTGAATCCATTTTTAACGATAATCAGTTATGTTTCTGAAAATTATAATTTTCTTTTATTAAATCATTATTAATCATTATTTTAAATGTAAAATTAAAAATTTCTTTTATAGGTATGAAACTGGAATAATACCTAAATTTTTAGTAATTGATTAGATACCGATATATTTAATAATGTAAACCATATTTTTGAATAACGGCACAGCAATTTTTAGGGATGCTTCAGAGGGGACATCCGAGTGCAAAGGGTTAAGTATAGTATATCAACTATACTTAAACTATACTTATACTTGGTATTATATCACAATTTAATTTTCAAGTTAAAATAGTTCCAACTGCAAACGTTTAATAATCATGTATCCAAAACGACGTGTATGAATATTTGATATATGGGGATATTTCTTGCTAGAATAAATGAGCTAAAATTGCGCATAAATTTACTAGATTGCATAAACGTAAGTGCGCACTCTGTTCTCAGCGAAATAACGAAAAAGAAACAAAAACGATAAAAGTAGCGAAAAAATTGCAGCAAAGCGCTCAAGGAAACGACCGCAGTCGGGGGCATCACCCTTTGTTTTTTGAGTGTGTACGTGCGTACGTGTGACCAAGCACTCAGCTGACTGCGGTTTTAAGCAGAGCACGCGGTAAGTCCAATTTCCAAGTGCTTATATCTACAACAGGTTCTGGAAAATATTGGCAAACTTGAAATATTCAATTTTCGAAAAATAGTCGACATTTAAACCGTTCTAATTCTGTGAAAAAGAGTCATACAATAAACCCGAACCCATTTTAAAACTTGATGTAGTTGGTATACGATCAATATAAATGTTTCTCTGTTAGCATATGAACAGACTGTAGATACAGGAGCCAAATAAAAATTGTATTCTTCATTTAATTATCCTACTGAGCTGAAACTAATACATTAATTAAATATTTTTACACATTCACGGTTTTAAATTCTCCGTGTCTATTTTTGTCATACATGTAAAGCATCAAATCCGCAGTCTACTTATGAATGAAATACATTTTCTTTCGTAATATGGTTAATGGGTTCGGATTGATGTAACAGTTGTCATTAATAGTAATTGATAAAATCAATCATGAAAATTTGATGTTTCATTTTCCGTGCAACATTAGTAGAGCAAATACAAAAAGAAATTCAGAAAATACATAATATACATGCTGATTTAACGTGACACAGTATTTAAAATTTTTATATTTGATTTTATAAATGCACACAATCCGCTGTCTACGGATAACCGTGAATTCTCGAATTTTCATATTTCGAGTTTCTGCGAGGTTTTCGGCACCGCGACCCCACTGTGCAGCGCAATGCTACGGCAAGCTTCCTATAGCACGGCTAGCTCGATTAATCGAAGAAACACTGACCTCGATCACTTTCGCGCATTCCGCGATATATGTAGGTCTAGCATCGTCGCGCCCCGTAGTAGGCTGATAAAAAGCCGAATCCATTCCCATGGTATCTCGCTTCCCATCGATCGGATCGTTGTGAAACCACGGAACGGGGATTCTGTCGCCGGCAACAAAACCCGTTCCTCCGGTTGCATCCGAGGCATCGAATGGGAAGATCGAGTCCGCGGGCATCGGGAGCGGCTCTTTGTGCGCGCGGGTATGGTTGAAAGAGAGCGAAAGGTGTGTGTTTGTGTGAGAGCGAGAGAGAGAGAGGAACGTTTGTCGCAGATTGTATATAAATATCGCAGGCCGACCTATACACGCTCGCCAAAGCATCGATATCGGATGATTATGCGGTCAATTTCACCGGTGGCCCGCGACAAACCGAAGATATCCGATGACCCGGCTGCGCAAACACTGCGGCGTGCGCGCGGAATTCGATTAGCTCCGTAGTCCCTATCGAATCGGATCTATGGCTTCGAGATTTCCTGAGCGACGATCGACCAGCTTACCTCGTACACGATTTAATCCTTATGTGCGACAGTCTTTCGACCGCATGTTGCGGCGTGCATTTCACAGCGTGCCCTACACTCCGAGACAACAGGCACACACGTGTGTCTCTTCCCTTGAATTTCTCGGTGACACGTGGACAATTTTCGTTTGGTTAGGGATATACCGATATTGTTTACTGAAAACATACCGTGTCTTACTTGAAGTTTATCACGCAATCGTTTCTCGGAGTGTACATAGATCAATATATTCCTCTATCGATCGTATTTATTGTTAATATAGAATGGTTAATGTTTTCATTATAAAGCAATTTTGCTTTTCTTCGTTTGGATCATTTTCAAGATTAATTAGAATTGCTTCTGTAAAATATTACACAATTTTCAAAACACTTGATGAAATTAATTATTGCATGTGTTATTCAGAAAAGGTACCCACTTGCTTCGTGATGAAATTAAATCAATTTTTTAATACTATGAGGCAAATGTAACACATGTACATAGATCGCTGTAAAAAAAATACTATTAAGTGACCTCGAATTTCTCGGTGACACGTGGACAATTTTTGGATTTCTAATTAATTATGATTATACGCGCAGCTTGCGATTTCTGCGTTCTGGGTTAGAAATAAATCAGTCGGTCTCACATAAAAATTCTTAGCCGACGTCGAGTAGAAAATACAATGAACATTTTGTGGGGGTCACCTCGTAGGAACGATCTTGATACTATGAAGAAGAATAAAGCGGAGACAGAAATTTAATGCAACCGGGCTGCATGGGAACGCGTTCAAATGCCTTTGCTCGTGGCAATTCAAAGGCGGAATAATGACATTACCTCGGGAACTTCGCAGCGCTTCGACCTGTTTGCACTCTCTCAACATTTAATGTATTTGAGTAATTGTCGTGCACGGTTAATGGGAGAATTTCCTGCACATCCTCGCGATTGTACGCCCAATTCATCTTGGTAACTTGTTTGAATGCCGCGCGAATGGACAAAGTTCTTCTATGATCGATAATATTCCGAATTCGCAAATAAAGTGGATATACTTTTTATCGAAACACTGGTTTGCTAATTACACCGCTTATCGTGCTTGCCGTGTATAAGCCTCTCAATGAACAGTACCTATTGATGTTCAAGCTATTTCGAGACCGCTTTTACTTTTGTTCGAAACACCCCTGCAGATAACTTGAATCGATGTCTCGCGTAAATACTCGCGATATCATCTAACTGTGTAAGTACTTTAATTATTCCACTCGAATCGGCCGTTTGAATAAGCCGATTCAATTAATACAATTTCCAGTTACTTGACCGGTTTTACTGTTCCAGCGTTAGTTATATCGCTATTCTCTCTTTCTGGAGATAGATCCATTTGAAAGACTACGAAATTAATCTGATTATGGATTTTCACTTACTGTCACTGAATCGTTTTTACAAATTACGAAATGGTTCCATTTCTTTCTCGAAAAGTGATAATTTCATCGTGCTTCGATCGTACTTTTTCAATATCATCCCTAATTAATCATGAAATAATAATATGTATAAGCATTTCAAAACCTAATACAACATCAGAAAATGAACAGCAGTCCTTTGATCATTGAGGCAGAAGAAAAAAAAATGATTATCTTCTTATCTTTACTGAGATTATAAAAATATGAGAATGATTCACAATTTTGTTTGCCTCGTCAACATAGGTATAACAGTAATAGGTACCCTACCAAATAAAATCGCAATTCACGTTTGGTACACCTAGTAAATATTATTTAAAAAATCAACACCGCGTGTCTCGTACTATGTATAAAAATTAATTAGCTTCCGACACGTGTAAAAGTTTCCAAAAAATTTATTTCAGCATTTCAATTTTATTATTCACACTGTTTGCACGACAACCCGTTTAACCGTGAAGTCCCCTTAAGGAAACGACCACTTGAAAGCACCGGCAGCAGTTTTTGGCAAGCCGACAATGCCATTATCTTTTCCTGCTTTGTTCGATGGGCTCCTTTCTCCGCGATTCCACTTTCTCAATAAAATGGAACAGCCAACAATAAACCCGGAGCGGGGTCTCTCTATTCTACTTCGCTTCGAAAAGCGCAACCTTCGACAATAAGCTGAACACAATGTTACACTTTATTAAATATTCACCCGGTATGCTTGCAATATTCGATACAGAAAATACACCTGACTTGGCTAAACAATTGTCAATATGCAACACACGCGCATAGATGCAAAGGAATTGTAAAAGGTGTAAATAGTAGCAACGTATGCTACCAAATTCAATGATCGAGTTTTACGTTCTTCTATCGCGCAGATTCCAAATTGAATATCGATCGCTTTCGTCTTGTGTGTTCATAAGCCGTGCTATCTTGATTTTTCTTCGGAAGAGAAAAAACTTTCTGTTTAGTATGTGTCTCTTACAATTTCGCGGTTATATGTAAATATTTGGTTGTTCATTTTTGGCCTCTTGTAGTGCTTTCTAACTATTCAAGTGCTTTTGTTTGTCATCGCATCGAGTATGCAAAATCAAAGTATGCATTTCCATCGCATTTTGCTGTTTTATCGCCGCAAGGGTAAAAATGCTAAAATACCATTCTTTTCGTTTTTTTCAACATTCCTTATGCGGTGCCAATTTAATTTCAATTACAGTGGTAAAGAGTTGTATAAGTAACTCAATTTTCTGCTGATAAAAAAGAGAAATTCTCCGAGCATGAAAATCGCAAGGGATCATAGGTCAAAATGTCATAAAACTTGTAAATGATAAAAAATTGGCTTTCGAACGACCTAATAAAATAATACTCGTTATCAGTGGGAAATAGTTTTTCAAGAATTATTGTGCTTGGTATTTGAAAGAACTTTATCGAATACTTGTTTTGAGAGAGCCTGTAGGAACGCAGCAGTTCCGTCACAGACTGCGAGACGCCATGGCGTTCTCGTTTTCTGCAAGGGTGACTTTACTAGACACCATGTCTCTTGTCATGGTCAAACAGCTGCTACACGTAACAGATGTTTCGATATTTTTGAACATACATGTTTCTCATCCATTTTTCTTTCATTCTTTCACTACTAATCTGATCTTAAATAAATGCTAGATTTGAAAGTGTTCTAGAAACGTTTTAGAAATTTTCGAAGACATGATTAAAATGAATGGGGAATTTTATTGTATTTTATGAACACAGTGTGTGTCGAAGCAGTTCAATATTTTGATCGAGGGTTTTCGATATATTTTTCATACCCGAACTGAGTAGAGTATGTAACGGCTGTTGTTCTAGGGTTTTCTGTATAATTCTTTCCACGAGTCAAGGAATTTCTCATTTATAGCGTAGCACGGGAAAAACTTTGGCGACTGGTAGTCTGGCAAATAAAGTTTTCTATCTCCGACTGCTGGAACTTTTCGTGTTTTCGCGACCTAAGTAATTTTATACTTCTATAATTTCTCAAGCAACGCCGAGAAACTGATCGGTGACTCTCGAGCGTATATCTCGTCTGGAACGCGGGACCGTAACCGACACGAGAACAACTTCGAAAGTTGGATATGTTGCGAAGAAAAATGTATTGCTCGGATCATCAAGTTATGCACAATAATCACGGAGTGGCGTGTTTAATAGCTAGAAGTCGAAGAAATGGTTTCGTTGAAATTCTCGAATGAATTCTTCTCTCACAATTACATGGGACATTGTACAATTTTCTTCTTTCACAATTAAATGGAATATTTAAATGTTCCTCATCGATTGTGGGAAACAAAAATAAAACAAAAATTGATTTTACTCGAAGTAAATTGATCCATTTAATTGAAAACAATAATTGATTTCATACTCCGATGACTTCGTTGCATTAAAAACAATATTATAATTTTCTGATCTTTCACTATTTCATATTTCACCCAACCCATTTTTCCCCAAACGAATCAAAATCCTCAGTCTAGTTGCAATAAATTGTTTAAATGGTTTTGATCGAACCGAATAGCTTTTACTCGAAGTAAATTGATCCGTTTAATTGAAAACAATAATTCTTCGAATGAAACGGCCTGTAACAATTGATTTGGGTCACGTTATTGGTATCATTGAATTCGAGAAAACAGAAACATCCCTTTAGCCAATGTATTCGTTTTTGAAAGTACCTCGAATAAGGAAAAGATGAAAATACGAAAATACAGAAGAAGGAGCATTAACAGACTATATAGAATGTCGACGTATTTCAAAGGCAATATTCAATTTCGAAGACGGAACGTCCACGGGAAGTTCGGGACCGTCCACTTATCATTTTAAAACGCAAACTTCCGTCGTTCGAGGCAATAAAAGCGGCAAACTTCGGAACGGAATGACCAGTAAATGTTTCCTGACGCGTCATTTCGGGACGTCGGGACGATCGCGATGAAAATCGACATGAGGTAATGCACGAAGCAACTGTGTAGTTGTCGCGCAAATGAAAACTTGGTGCGCGATAGCTGGATAGGAGTCTCGAATTGATCCGCGATAGACTGCGACTATGTATCCGTTCGACTAGTCTATTATGTTGCCGATCGAGTATTGAATTCCTCGTAATGCAGTGACGTTATGATGTTACGACCGTCATTTCGATGTCAGGGAAATGCTTTCTATCCTCGCGATACATCGACGCTGAAACCATCGCATCCCATTGTAGCAAGATCATTTCCAATGGAAACAGTGTGCCTCGTAGATTAGCGTACTCTAAACCAAGGCAACATTTAATCGGCAAAATTAGTATTCAGTTTAAACAATCATATGTTTCGTTACACAGGATGGTCCACCTTTTCAACTGCGGGATGTTTTCGTTTCTGGAATTTTTAGTATAGGTGAAAATGTACACGTTTTCCCCAAAGAAATTAAAAATTTTCACAATTCAATGAGATTGTATTCTCCTTGGTTATCGATTTGAACTCCAATTTTTTGTACTCAGCAGTGGCGGATTAAGCAGTAAGCGGACTCAGGGTCCTCAATGCTTCTGGGTGCCCCGCGCTTGCATCAGAAAATATTTAGCTTGTCAAATTGTGTAACAGCGCTGGCTGCCGCGGACATGTTTGCTCAATAGAAAAAGGTCATTCATTTTGATTACTTTTCTTCAAACTTTTTTTAGAGCTTAGGGCCTCCGCTTGTCTTGATCCGCCACTGGTACTCAGAGCACATCATTCTTTCATTAAGTGCTTGCACATATTGTTATTTCATGATAAATTAGGAATAACATTGAAATAAGGTTGCAATCAAAGCTACGATAAAAAGGACTACTGAAATTCTTCTACTGGGAAATTTCTATCCGCCGATTAGTATCCCAGGACGACTTGTTTATCTGCTAGGATCTAATCAATTTTCCTCAGAGTGTGCGTATCAGGATGCCAGGCACAGCACGCAATTAGCACCGCTCGAATTAATCTTCCTCCTCTCAGAAAAGCAACGAAATATGCTCTGCTAAGAGAAGACGTATTAAAAACTTTACCTCGAATTAACACGTTGTTAATTTAGAGGAAGTCTTCGACTATCGTGTATCATGTATCGAAATACTTCGCTTCCAATTAACACGTTCGCAAAACCATTCGCTAACTTGTTTGCTGTTTGTAATAACGGAGGGTACAGTAACGCCGTTCCCACGTCTCCGACTAAACGGACAGTTGCATGTTTATTGAAGACAGCCAGGATCGAATCTGCTAGTCCTCCGTGATCTGCTGGTTTCGGCATACAGTTTCATGTCAAATGGAATAGCGATTAGCAAGTGCATATTAAGTCGCAGCAGCTATCACTTTACACTGCTTCTGTACCATCTTTTCTACAGAAATACTAGACTTTAATATTATTATTACTATTATTATTTATTATAGACGGACTGAAGTCCTTTTACATAAGTGTTTACAATAAAAAAAGAGACAGATAAAAGACCACTCGTCTAATAACAAAGAAGGGACATGCACAGAAACTAATGGTACAAACGATACGGTATTATTCTACACTCCTGCGTAGTTGCTTTTTAAAATTTTGTAAAGACTTAATAAAAAAAATCAACACGATTATAGGTAGTGTTTGAGTCTGCAATGATGCGATTCATTGCATTAATTGATCCATGGGTAGATCTTGCTTCAAGTGTTTGAAATCCAGCTCTAGTTCTCAATACATGTTCAGGTACATAGAAATTCATATTAGAAATACTAGATTTTAGATTTGAACAATAAGTAATGTTGCAGTGAAAACGATAAGTAATCAAAAATGAGGAAGCTTCTTTTGAGGTAGATTTAAAACAACTTCAGAGGAAAATTTAAGCCACTATATTTTACCTAACATTTCTTTCTACAACCTCTTTTTCTTTTGAAGAAGTTACCCCTTTCAAGGAGGTCTAACATTTTTGGGACACCTTGTATCCACTACTCCAGAGAATTAAGGAATCACTAAATTGTGACTGCAAGCTGTCGATCTTCGATCTTCCACTGGTACTTCGCGTAAAAAACATGTACAACATCCTCCCTGTACTCATTTTCAAGGGTGAAGTCGTAACCTTCGCACCCTTGAACTTAATTTCCTGAAAGACCCTTCTTCATCATGAAAGTGAGAAACCGACGTCGCTTTTCTTCATTTGCAGCTCTCCAAAGTGAAACATTCTACCGATTTGAAAGAGTTTTTTTCTCGTATTCGCTCCTGCGAGACTTTACGGAGGGAACTCTAACTCCTATGATGAGAATTGGCCTATAAAATTAATTTGTGATCGTTTGTTGTGGTTCTACCATTTAAACCAACGGTTTCAAACCTGGGAGGCGTTAAAATGTTTTAATAAAAAATTAATTAGTAGTTTTTACTTTTTTACACTCAAGTTTTCATTGTTTAAAACGTGTCTGATGAAATTAAATCGAACAAGCAAAATCTCGTAACGTTATCGAAGTTCCTGCATGTATATACTGAATTGCTCTAATCTCGTAGTGTTCAATATTTGCGGAATGCAATGATTATAGCTTTCAACGTGTAGATTGAATATTTTATACTATTGGACATTTCTATAAATGAACAATGACATACGCGATCTAATCGCGGTAGATCATAGATATCCGAACCAATATCCGCCGACAATAGCAAACTCTATATATATATATACGTTTTCGTTAGATGTGAATCGACGTTTGTATGGGATGCGTGAGGCTAAGCAAGGACACGAACATCGATTCTGGCCTAACCACCACCGCCGCCATAGTCTTATTAACTCCAACAACTCGTACCGTTTTTATTTCCAACCCCTTTTATATCCACACAATCCGTATATCCTGTCACTACTCTGTCACATTTGTTTATCATATTCTGCAAAATTAATGTACAGTTTCCCCGAAACTTGTCAAATTAATTTTTGAAGACCCTTCAGCAATAACTCACTTCGCAAGCACGACCCCATTCAATAGCAAAAAGGCGATAATATAATTCATTGGCTGTGCCCGCGACTTTGTCCACGTGCAATAACAAATTCTGATTGATTATTGACGTAACTAAATTTCCAATCGCCAAGGTGGTCTCAGGTTTTTCCCAAAACCTACCGTTAAAAAGCTACAGCTGTTTAAAAAATCGGTAAACCAGAAAGTTCAAGAAAAACGCACACTTTCTGTATTATAATTCGTAAACTATGCAACCTAGAGAATCGGATCAGTGGCCATTTGAAAGAACTCGGCGACCTGAATCCAATGAGTACCTCGAATTGAATATATGTTACCGATCAAAAGTTATAAACAGAAACATGCCGAAAAAAGGGCGGAAAAGTTGTCTTTGGTCATTAGTGACGTCTCAACTTTTGAACGAATGGACTTTTTTGAATGCGGATTTCTCCTGAACCTTCCCCAAGAAATGCTGCGTCTAATGGCTCAAACCCCAACTTTCTACATTCAGTCGTTTTCCGTTGATGCCTTTACAGACAGACGATTTTATTATACAGGGTGGGGCGCCACATTTACGTCATTATTATTACGCATAGCAAACCCCTCTCAAAACCATTCAACTTCATCTGAAAAAACATTGTTTGCTATGCGTAATAATAATTACGTAAATCTAGATGGCAAAATGTGGCGCCCCATCCTGTATGTAGAGATAGAGAAGAGATAGAAATATTGAAAATCACAAAAATAGTTTGCACACACTTGTGTAATTAGCGAAATTTCTGATATTCATGATCATTGAAATGGCGGTGTTAATACACTAAATTGCTCGTTAGTGTTACGCGATCGATAGAGCTGTCCCCGTTGGACTTTAGAGCGGCCTTCTGGGAACTTTCTTATACGCCGCCTTCCATCACACTTGTCTGGTTAATATAGATTCGCATAGATTTATTTGATCAATGTGGAACTACCATTTAATTGATATTCGTTACGAGACGACGTTCACGATGAATATCGAACACCGTATCACGCTAGTCTGGGTATCGAATAAACAATCGACTCTGCCCACAATTTTCATGATTTTCGACACCGAACAACGTGTACACTTTGATCAATAACACCCTACCGCTTCGCGTTGGATTGGTTTCGATGCGAGCGGCAAGTAGAGCATGCGCCTGATAAACATTAAGGCATCTGATGTTGCCCCTTCAACTACAAATCTAGTAATCGTTTCGTGTCCCAGCTGCTGTTCCGATCTCAGCTTGTTCCCGTTTCTTCCATTGATTTTATTCGGCTGGCGGGCAGATCCATTTCAATTCGGTCTCTCACCTTCAATAGCGGAATTGACTAATTAAGAGCTTATAAATTAATTTGAATAAATATGTATCCGTGAATTTCGATTATGTTCGAAGTAATAAGTCCACAAATTACATGCATAAATTCTAGAGGAAAACAGGTGGCTGATTTGTGTTTGAAAAATCTCCCCCCTAATTATGAAATATCGAATTTTTCCATTGATTTTAACAATAAACCCACCCCACCGGTTTCTGGTTTTATATTTCACAATTATTGAAATTATAATGATGCTTTCAATGGAAATGATCATACACGTTTTTTTATCGAAGATGTTATGATAAAAATCACAGGAAATCTGTATAAATTCTATGAGGTCATCTTTATGAGGCAATATATGTCAGCTATATTTTTAAAACTCGATAGGTCCAGTTTTAATTCTGACTTTACAAATCAGCAGCTCATAAATCAATTTGAATAAAATTGTAAGTCGAATGTCGACGATTTTCGAACTACTATGCACAAATTACAAATTAATATTGGAGTCCAGACCATGACTACACGTTTCTAGCGAACGCGCGTGCTGCTAGCTTTCTAGCTCCCAAATCAATAGCGATTAACGCGTCATAAACTTCCAAGTGTGTCACAATAGTCAATGGGTCCGTTTAACTATGTCGATGTTGGACCCAGTAAATTTACAAACCGCTACATGAATACCGTACATAGGATAGTATATTCACACCTCCCTCTTCCGATCTCACTAACGCGATGGTTAGTAAACATGGTCTTCAAGTGACTATCCACGATTCAGAATTCAAGTCCCTTATCGATGAGGTTGCTACTTGGCTGAAACGTTTAAATATAATCAGGAACAACATCATTTGGATAGATAATGCAAACAGAAATCAATAAAATTTTATCGAATTAATGTTACCGATATAAGTAGACGTCGGATCAGTATGCAAAATAAAAATTTTGTACCTGAATTGCAACAGACTGAAGTGAAACAGCAGTTTATTTTCATTACGTTGATTAAATTTTTCAAACTTTAAATTATGAAATTACAGAATTGTTTAACCGTTAAAGCATCAAATAATTGTATAGATAAATGGTGAATATGAAAAGCTTCAAGGAAGTGTATCAAATAATTCAGATTAAATAAATTTATATAAGTAATTAAAAGACAGCGGATGTTTATATGGAAAATGAAAATTTTGAACTTGAATTGCAACAGACTGGAGAGATATAAAAATTCATTTTCGTTTTTAATATGTCTAATAGGTTGAAAAGAATATAATAGTATATTAAAATTCTTCTAATGCTTTTACAGTTTTAAATTGCACTTACCCATTGTTCTCATAAATGCATCAAATCCGTTGTCCAGCTATAAGAAGTAAACGATCATGCAAGTAGGAATCAATGAAATTTTATCGATACACTGTTATTGTTTTAGTAAGAAGTTGTTTCAGAAGCGAGAAAATTTCGCTAAAAATTGGTCGCGCCCTATTGACCAATACCGATACATTTGTTTCAGAAACTCGAGCAAGCCGATGACGACGAGTATCTCAACTCTTCCTGGGCCGACGGCAGCAGTCTGAAGCGGCACTTTCAAGGTCTGAACAACATCTCGTGGAAACCGCACTAAAATGACCCAAGAACGGGAACGAGAGAGAAAACGAAGGAACGGAGAAGATGAAGAGAGAGCTAGATAGAAACGAAGAGCGGCAGAAGAAGAAGCAGAAGAAGAAGGAAGAGTGGGTAGGGGTTAAGGTTCTACGGAGCCTATTAAAGTCACCGAACAGCCAGTATTCTCTCAGCAACTAACAAGGAGAACGAATTGGGAGGGGAGGGGCGGGCGATCAAGGAAAACCAAGTATATAATAAACGCGAACTCTAGAAAAACTAACGTAGCTACAGGAATTATCACGGACTGAACCAGAGATAGAGAAACACGATGCTCAAAAAAATAGCATGGTACTCATGCGGGAAAACGGGCGTCGATTTGCGTCCAAATAAAAGTCCAGAACGGCGTTCTCTCCTCGAGCAGAAATTAACCGAGAGTAAGAAAGAGAAAAAAAGAGACCGGGAAGAAGTGATCCAGAGATCGTCATCCGAACGCGAACAAAGGAAAAATATAAGAAGAAGAAAAAAAAGAGAAACTAGTATTTAAAGAAAATATAAAAATGCCGCACCGCTGTCGCATAACTGTCCCCGTACGCGCGCTAATTATCATCCATAGAGATATAACGATATTTTGTGACAGACTTTTTTCTACTCGATAACCGCCCGTGCTACACGACCGTCTTTAAAATGGCGAGAACAACCCCCGAGAAGGTTCCGCCGATCGATCAAATCCGTCGAGGACTCGCTCGTCCATCTTGAGACCGATCGAGACACGATCGGCTCGTTTGGCGGGGATCCAAACAGGAAATATTGTATTTAGATTCGTTGCCGATATTCCGATGCCAGATTCTCGTCGTCTCCTAAAGGCTACTTGCTTCCGGTGAACATCGAAGGAGAATCTCGTTAGACAGTACTCCGGCGAGACGCGCGAATAACCGCGAGGAGGCCAATTCGGTAGCTGTTTTTTTCTTTTCGGAATTGTTCGAACGAAGGGGAACGTTCAAAAGCATTCTACTATCACCGGGAAAGAAAAATTATGAAACTCGCTTTACGTCCAAACATTGTCCACGATCATAGGAAAGACGTATAAGATTGGCTGACCGCGAGTGAGACCCGATACATACACGACGCCACCCTTGTGAAACAGCTCCTAAGCTATATCGTGTAAACCAATGCCTGTAACCTTGCAAATTCTCGGCCCGTTTTTATCCAGGCTTCCTGTAGCAGGTCGAAACTCTGTCAGCCATATTCTATACTGTCCGTCGGACGATCGCTTCGAGTCACTGCGACGAGTAGACGAATTTCCTAGCGTTCTTTCGAGCAGTTCTATTCGCGAATAAAATGCTTTTCGCGTGATTATTAGCGGAACAGAGCTCCCGCCCTCGTACCTTCAGCGTCGAATCGATTCGATCGCGACCGAAGAACGCGCACACACAACCCGCGAGAAACTTCCATAAAAATCAAGCTCCACCCGTCGCGGTGAAAGTCGCGCGAACGCATTCCTGCCGATTCCGATTTACCAGAGCTATGTAAAATACACACAACGCTCCTTTTTCGTAGCGATCAAACATACGTAAACATACTTACATACATACATACATACATACGTACATACACACACGCAAGTGTTTAATGACTCTGGTTCACTGGTCGAGGAGCACTCAGGTGAAAAAGATCACGAAGATGATGCCCGCTAGAAGAGGAGAGATGTCGAACGATCGCGTCGACTAGATAGCTTAATGAAAACGCGTAAAATTCACTAATTTTAAGAAGAAAATACCGTTACCAATTACCATGTATCGCTAAGGTTAATCTGCTTGCTGTGTGATCATGACGCATTCGAGACACGCCACAGTTTCGCCACGTGCATCGTAGACGACCGGACACATTGTACCAGGCACCGACACACACGTACTCTGTTCTCACCGTTTCTGATCGAGGGTTCTTCAGGGTGCGGAGGGGAATGATGCTCGCGCGCTCGTTCAATCGAAAATCCCACTTGTCGAGCGATACATACCCCTTCCCTTCCTTCACCCCTCAAGCTCTCTCGCGTGTTTTTATAGGGAAGAATAAACAAGACGGAGACATAGAGATCGTTCGAAAAAACAGGTGGCTGATTTGTGTTTGAACAAGAATCTTCTCCTTGCTCTTCTGAAATATGTTGTATTTTCTCTTTCCTGAGTTGTCGAGGTAAATGGAATTGACACTGATATATACATTATATATACACGTATACATCTAGGTAATAAAAGGACTTTTCGTAACCTACCGCTATTTACTATTAACGCGAAACGATATTGTAAGCTTTTGTATTCGTTACAGTTTTGAATGTCCATTTACTAAATATCACACTTGAATTGTAATCGAAAACGCTGGCTACAGCGCTGCGAGAAATACTTCGGGTTCAATCCGTTCTCTATTGAACTGTCACTGTAATAATGCTTCAGTGTTTTGTCCAGTAGTTGTTTACGATGCTAAATTTTCGACAATTTCGCGACATCCCTTCGACGTTTTTCACATGTTTCTTTGAGATTGATGTTGATCTTGACGCAAACAATGAGTTCGACCGACTACTAGACACATAGGATCTAGATAGAACGTTTGTAACTCTCGCTCAAAATGAAAACCTTGAACTCTCATTGAAAACGAACTTTCCCGATTCGTATTCACTGTTCGTTGGTGCTCGCGGGTGTAAGCTGTGTTCAGAAGGAACATTTTTACCAATGTTTGTATCCAACTTCATCAAAGCTCAAAGGACACAACTCACGTCCTAAAATGTTCACGAATAAATGAGCATTCATTTCGAACGATTTATCGCCGCGAGATTTCACGAAGAACACAAATCAGCCTCGTCACGTGGAGTCTTGTGAACTGCAGAAACTCGGAGAAGGTCCGAGGACTGTTCGGGTCAAGTTTGTCGTTAGCGACTAAGCGGAAAGTCGTTATTTCTGTGCTTTGCATTGTTTCCTCGGTTTAATGAAGAATGTGGTGGAGAGAGAGAGAGAGAGAGAGATAATCGAGGATTGTAAAGGTAGGTTACTGCGAGTCGAAAAATTTGTAAGCTCGAGATTACGTAAAGGAACCAGGCGCAAGTTGCGCAAGTTGCGCAGCTGATGATACGAGTATAACAGTGGTTTTTCGCAATCTGGTTGGTGCGCGAGAATCGATACAAGTGCCGCAGAACTGGCAAACCTTCACCCCTGAGATCGATGGGAAAAATTGATGGCTCGAGAAATGGGCGGCTCTTTCCAGACACGTACATTACGTAGGCGTTTCCGGTGCTCTCGTTTAATGTTGGCCCATCCCCATAAGTAATGCGAATTTTCGGTTGAATTTCATTAGTCCTGTATATACAGGGTGGCTCAGCTAAGACGAACCACTTGAAGAGAATATCCCATTACGTAGCATTCATTGTGAATTTACATTGAGTTGGAAAGAAAGTTCGTAGCGTTTCTAAATTCAGAATTGAAGATAAAGTTAAGCTATTTATATATTTTCACTTTAAAAGGAGCAGTAACTTAATATTCTACTGTTATATATTGTAATATATATTGTTCTATGAATTTGTATAAATTAATGGAAAGTATTCAATGCTAATGGTTGTAACATTGCTTTTGTACTTTATCTGACAATACGTGAGAATATTGCATTATTTATTGGGATGTTTATATCAACATTTTTCACTAACAGAGTTGTTTCATTGCTTGATTAAAAATAGCCATGTCGCGGATGTTTATGCGTAACTAAAATTTAGCAAATTAAAGTCCGGATAATATAATTATTTCGTTACTTATTAATCGCTAAATAATTATCGAACGAGTTGAAAGAAGTTTGCAAACAGCTTCCTGAAACTTGAACAACAAATCTGGATCGACTAAAGCTACGCGAAATTGATTTGCTATACTGATTCAGAGTGCGAAAATCCACGTAGTCCAGTCTCCAGTTCTAAATAGAAAAATGGAGAGAAATTAGAAATAGAGGGGACACGTCGAAATGTTTATAATTTTAGAGCTGTTCATATAATTTCTATTGTATCGTTAACAGCAATTTGGTTCTTGACCCGACGATAATAACCTTTCTATAAGAAATAATGGAATCATAGTATCGTAACGTTTGTGAGAACAGGATCTCATTCATCACGATCTCCCGCCATTTTACAATTTGCGGTTCACTTCATGTACAAAAAAGAGAAAAGAGGAAAGAAAACACGACACGTGGGAAAGACACATATACATAGCGTATAATACACAGATTTGTTACACATCTTCACAATGCGAACATGCGCGCACGTACACGGAACGCATACATGCGAGAAACACACATTGAGAACCTATTGAAGAAAATAATAATTGAATTGTTTTTATGGATTAAGAACAAGTTGTCTGTGATCTACAATAATTAAAAAAATATTTAATAAGTATTAACATGATAAATGCATAATTGACATGTCGATAATGTCGAACGAATCGATTTAGGAGTTAATAATAAATAAATAAATAATAATATTAATATTAATAATAATAATAATAACAATAATAATAATAGTAATAACAAAGAAAAATTAATGAAATGGAACGACAGTGGAGGAAACAAAATGTTGGTCAAATGTATCGGAGATTCTCATGATCAAGGTAGAGCAATATGAATAAAAGAAATGAATGGATCTGAAAAAAAGAATAATGAAATGAGGAAACGATTAATCGCATTAACGACATCACTGCAAAGGAATTCTAGAGAAGAGGTATATTATATAAATACATATATAAACATTATATAATGAATAGAAATTTACAATGGAGCACGCAACGTCTAAATATGTAATCGCTGTTGTTAATCAATAATTCGCGATATAAAAAATGGAAGTAAGAAATTGAAGAAGAAAAGAATGTGCGTGCTGCGTTCGAAGTACCGAGTAAAATACAAAAAAATAAATTATATGAATAAATAAATTAATAAATAAATGAATGAATAAATAAATAAATAAAATAAATGAATAAATATATATATATATATATATGTATATACCGTATACATATATATATGGCACTTGACCGTCGCGGCTAAAAGTACATAGAATAGATAGATTTATAGAGGCGTAAAAAAACACCAAAAAATCGTTCCTTCCACCCGCTCCGGCCGTGTATTTGATTATCGATTTTAAATATATCGCATCTCATGTGAAGTCAAAGGAAAGCTCTTTGAACTTGTACACGCACCTCCAGAACGCAAGTAGTATGTCATTTTACCGATGCAAAAAGAGATACGAAAACATAGTAATGCAAAAACGAGAACATGAACGAGAACGAACGAAAGAGAACAAAATAAAATGAAAAAAAACAATAGAACGACGAGGAACGAAGGATATATAAAAAATGCCACAATCACTGAGTAATAAGTTGTTCAACGAGCGTTTGCGAAAGATGTTCGACATAATTTTTGTACAGTTTTGGCACGCGAGAACGTGCAATATCGTCGTCTTTATATTTATGTACAACATTCACTTATAAATTTTCGATATTATTATAAACTATGATCGATTTCGTGTGAAAGTGTATATGGCTTTTTCTGCGGTTAACAATAAAATGTTGTCAAAGCTTTTTCACGAGATATATATATATACATACATACATATGTATATATATACATATATATATACAGGGTGTCCCAAAATTCGTGTACTTCCCGGAAATGGGAGGTTCCTTGGGTCATTTGAAGCGACATTTTCCTTTACAAAAATGACGCCAGCGGCTTTGTTTAGGAGTTATTAACAAAAAACACGGACCAATCAAAGCGCGGCTACAGCGGATTGATTCTGGATCGGCGCCGCCACGCTAAACGGGACCTGTCGCTGAGTCGGAGTCCGTTTGCTCTAGCCGCGCTCTGATTGGTCTGTGTTTTTTGTTAATAACTCCTAAACAAAGCCGCTGGCGTCATTTTTGTAAAGGAAAATGTCGCTTCAAATGACCCAAGGAACCTCCCATTTCGAGGAAGTACTCGAATTTTGGGACACATACATATACATACATATTTCACTCAACATATGATTTATCTATTAATTCGATCCTCTCCCTTCCAGCGAAATACTTGCTCGTTTGAAAGTAGATTATGTTCCGGTAGGTTTCGCTTTCTTTCGTTTTCAATTAAAAATCGGCCGTGTGATATTGATTGATACGTGAAAA
This sequence comes from Lasioglossum vierecki, assembly GCA_028455595.1. Lineage (NCBI taxonomy): Eukaryota > Metazoa > Arthropoda > Insecta > Hymenoptera > Halictidae > Lasioglossum > Lasioglossum vierecki. The sequence goes on along the minus strand of CM052336.1, from coordinate 28,979,613 downwards.
GTCATGGCGTGTACTATTTCATTTTTCTTGTTTTGCATTAAGTAAATACCCGTCTCGGTCCCCTTGCCGGTCCTGGTTCGGACATCCTAGGATAACTAGGGTCCCCACGGGGAGCGAAACGCGTGGCCCTGGTCGAGGGGGCGTAATCTTTGAAAATCGGCCGTCGCGAGTAAGTAAATCCGAACGCTGAATTAACCAGTAAAAGAATTTTTGATAACTGCAAATTCTCATCAGATGCCATCTATCGACGATTTTACTGACTCGCTAGTCAATCTGCAATTTCAATTATACGATAGAGGGCGTGCATATACAATTATACCTTTAAATGTTTGAAAAGCTCTGAAAGCAAGGACGAAGTATAGGAGTAGATAAATCACCATATGAGGATTTCATATGATCTCTCATTTACGAATATATTTAATTCGTCAGTGCTAGATCGAGATCTATAAGTATACAGAATCTCAACTAAATTGGTGTGACAATATCCTTGCACTCTCCTTTCAAAACCCGGGCGTGAGCACTCTCATTTACTCTCTGGTTTGCAGACTTTAACAATATCTTGTCGGTGCCGCAGCGAATTTTAGCAATTTCCGATGCATGGTTATATCGCACGAATCATCTGTTGAAGCACCGACGAGATACTGTTAAAGACTGCCAGCGCCCATGCTATTCCGCGGCACGCTAAGTGGGCGCAATGGGCGGGGTGATAACGGTGGAAGTTACAGTGACCTGAAAGACCACATCTCTAAAAAGTTCCACCACCGACGAGATTCAGTTGGTGGTTCAGCGCTCTCTACCTAAATAGATCATTTGTTCATGAACCACTTGAAACTGCGTCAGTACAGCAGGTAATAAATAAATGTAGACTCCTGACATTACCCATTCTGAAATTCTTAGAAAATAGATTACTTTTTTTATTTATAATTTCATTACGCACTCTTATTGCTTTCTTATAACCCTTATTGTTCACCATTGTAATTATTGTTTTATAATCATTATTTTATATCGTTGTTTTATAAATAGTTATTTGTTATTTATAATTAAAAGAATTTTTAAATAAATACATTTTAATAATTTGTTTCTATATTAATTATTTGAACTATTATGTCAATACTACTTTTATTAAATTAATTGTTTAAATAAATATATTTTTATTTATTTCTATATTTATTATTTGAATTATTATCCCGAGAAATTGTTTTAATTTCGCAGCATTAGCTCGATGTGATTGCCGATTTTTAATATTTTATAGAGCAATTCGTCTCATTTCCACGAAATAAAATATTATAAATCGGCAATCACACCGATTGCCCGGGTCTCACCACGTGGAGGTTGCTGCGAGTGAGACCCACCCACCCACTTGGTATATATTATAAAATGTATTATACAATTAAATAAAAAATATTAAAAAAAAGTATATATTATACCATTATAAATATATATATATATATTATATTATATATTATACAATCATAATATTATGTACTATAATATACGTTATACATTATATAATCTTAATATATAATATTTCTTATCGTCCCACCCGACGGAAAATTACAAAAATGCACAATTACAAAATAGAAAAAAAAGCCCGTATAAATAATTGCACTCTTCCTAATAAACATTTGATAGTGCTCTACTTTAGGCAACTATACAAATGAATATTAAGAACAGGATAATTGCTAGCCTACCCGTCCGACCCACTAAATCTTCTATACCATGGTATAGAAAAAGTTTTTTTCATAATCCCCATGCATAACATGTGACAATCACAATCCACTAACACCATGCAACAACATGCAAAACACACAACACAAGCAACATCGGTGCAGCACATGCAACTCATGCAACACATAAAACACATACCAATAATACATGCAACACATGCAACCATGCCCGGGCAACTGTTTACATACAAATTCAAATTTCTACAACTCCAAGTTAAGCTGTTTCTGCTTTCAAATAATCTGAAACTGAAACACACTAAATTTCGAATTAGTACATGAAAAAAAAATATAATTGGAAATGAATGTCCACTCGATGTGTATTTCAAACAATCGCGCGAGTGGACCATTTTCTCGCAACACTAATCTACAAAATACGTGTTGAACGTATAGAAAAATCAAACGCGAACAGTGCATTATTATTCGCGATGTTAATATGATAAATACAGTACGAAGAACTCCCGTGCACTTTAATTTTCTTGCGCAACTCTACATGGAATGTTCATGCTGTAATTTAATTTTCTTACCACTCCACCGGGACGGGAAGAAATATCTGAAAGAAGCTGAAAATTTGGTTAACACAATGAAAAAATAAAAAAAAAGATAAATATGCAGACTAGTGGTCCACTGAATATATTTCAAACAACGCGCGAGTGGGCCATTTTTGCGCAACGCTACTCTACAAACATGTACAAAGAACATCTGAAAACAACGCGAACAGTGCATTCTCTCTCGGCTCTAATTTATTTTATCAAAAACTAAAAACACCCGTGCACTTTTGTTTTATTTTGCGCAACTCTAAATTGAACCGCGATTGTAGCCATTTAAAATTAAGGGAGGAACCAAACCGCGAATTATTTTTTCGCAACTCTAAATCTATAAATAAATACCTTGTTCAAACGCGAAAAGTGCATAATTTGTCGCAACACTAATTTACGATAAATTCGGTATAGAAAACTCCCGTGCACTTTAATTTCTTTTCACGCCACTCTATGGGGAGACAATGGCTACGAGAATTTAGGATGATAAGCTGTAAGAAATAAAACACAAATATATGAGGGTGCAGTGTGGCATTTTATTTCATCGCAACTCTAAAAGGCGGGATTTTCTAGTAGTTGCGTATTGAAAAACTTTTCTATTAAACAATTCGCCACAATTCTGCGAATTCTCAATGTATACGCGTGAAAAAAAACTATGCTGCACGACCTCGAACATCATAATAAAATAGATTCGGATATTGCAGGAACCAGTTTTGCAGGGCGCAACAAACATTCAATTTCATCGACAAAGCTACACCACGAAACGTAAAGATACCCCGTCTTTTACCTTGCGGGCCGACGAGGCGTTCGATACGTTCAACATACAACACGGTGTGTATGCTTATACGATCGCGATCGAACCACTACGTTGTGGGGGGTTAGTCCCAAAAAATATACATGCTGGTGAACGCAGTGGTACGTTCCATGCATTTAGCGCTCACACAAATGGCGGAAGGCACACGTGATTTTGCGCTAACTGCTTTGCGGCAAAACTTGGCCTCAGAACGTACCAATACGTTTCTACTCTACGTAGTGGCCCGGTGGGCATATGCTCCACATTTTTACGGTATAAAAAACTCTAAAGTTACATCCAAATATATTTGGAAATCCAAAAAAAAGATCTCTGAAATTTCTGTTTCTATGCACCCTGCGCAACTGACCCTACAATGTCGGTCCTCTACTCACTAATCTATTACGAGGTCGCAACTCACAATTCATAACTAATATCTGTTATTACGGCGCGTTTTCCAATATACTTCTACTTTATTCCCGCCTTGAAACAACGCGTTGTTACTTTTTCGCAACACTAAAACAATCGCGACACAAATTCTCGCAACGCTAATTCAAAACAAAGATGGTGATGTCCGCGGAGTATCATTTTATTCGCGACATGTATGTATTTATTAGAAAAGAATAAAAAATAAAAAAGCCTTTTCAAATCGGCATGAAGTAGAGGCAGGACGAGATAGCTAGCGACTGGGTTTCCAAGCCCATTGGATCTACCCCGGATCCAGACGCTAATGACGACCATCCACCTGCCTGGACGTCGTAACGCCAGGACAGATGCGCCCCTTCGCTCAAAACGTGATTCCACCTCGCGAGTATACACTCCACGAGCTGGCCGCTTTGAGTATAGACCGAAGCCTAGTAACGCTGCCTTTATCAGACAGAGACGGTGCCATGCGGTCATGTGCTGCGAGGTCTTTCCTACTTGAAGAGTAGGTGGAGACCTCCACCAATCTCGTCCAAAACATTCCCTACTTCAATTTTGACTTTGAAAAGTACTATACTAATGCAACGCGTTGAGATTCTCACGCAACACTACTCGCAATCGCGAAAGCCTACACCACACCCGGCAGCGAGTCGTTGCAGCTGGAGCATGGGCGCCTGAAATATCGAAAGACTCGAATGCAAAAACGCGATTCTTTTACTGCGTAACGCTAATGCAAAGAACAGAGAATACAAAGGACTATTGTACATTTTCGTGAAAACAATATTACAAAAACTATAAATACTAATAAAAATGCTATTTATAAAATGTACAAATTATAATAAAAATGAATTTTAATTTAAAATGAAATTTAATTTAAAATGAATTTTAATTTGAAACGCGTTCATTTCATTCGCAACACTAACTTCTATATCTCTGTTCAAGAACAACTAATACAACACGCGTGATATTTTCGCAACGCTATTACAATCGCGGACGTGCCCATCTCCGCTGATCGTTGGGGCGGCGTGGCCAGCCCATATATTCAACAAATTCTACTTTTCTACAAATTCTACTTTTCTACAATTTCTACTTGCGACTCGTTGCAGCTGGAGCATGGGCGCCTGAAATGTCGAAAGACTCGAATAATACAAACGCGATACTTTGATTGCGCAAATCTAATTCAACGAACAGAGATCCAAAAGACTACTTTACATTTTATACAAAAGAATTATAAAATCTTTAAACTATTAAAAAATTGCAATTAATATTTAAGAAACATTCAAAATGACATCTAATCTAAATCGCGTCTATTTTATTCGCAACACTAATTTTCATCTCTGTTCAAAAACTAATGCAACACGCGTGATATTTTCGCAACGCTATTTCAATCGCGGACGTGCCCATCTCCGCTGATCGTTGGGGCGGCGTGGCCAGCCCATATATTCAACAAAATCTACTTTTCTACAATTTCTACTTTCTACAGACAAGTACAGTGACAAGGTAGTAAGGAAATGACTTCGCATGCGAAGACGCATCTTCAGATGCGAAGTCATTAATAGTTGCCCTCTTGAGCGACAGTTTGTCGGGGCCTCTTCGGCATATAGCCGCTTCTTTCTCTTCGGCGGACCGCCAAACATCTGCAACCCTACACGTGCTCGCAGAGTGAAAACGATCAACGACTTCCGAGACGAATTACAAGTCTCGAAAGAAGCCTATCGCTCCTCTGGTGCAATCGAGCCGGTATCGCAACGTTTCGAAAGCCCTAATTCCGCGCGCGTTCGCGTCCGCGTCCGCGAGAAGCTAAGAGAACAACACGAAGAATCGAGCAAGAAGCATAAATTCGAACGTCATGCTTCGTTCGATTTAGCTTCAAGACGATACTTCGGGCTCCTACCAGTGACTGGCTACCGTGCGAATCGCGGCCTACCCGAAAGAGAAAACGGTAGCCAGCCCCGGACCCTACCTACTTAGTATTAACAATCACACAAAGAAGGTAAGTTACCTAACCTGCCTAGCCCTATATTTAAAAAATTGCAAAACACAAGCTCTCCAACACATTCACAACACGATCTCCACACACACGCCAGGGTGCAATAACCTATCACACCTAGAGAGTACGTCCCGGGACGCCTCCGACACCCTAGCGTTCAAACCACAAGCACACATTCTAAATTGTACGTACCAGTTGTTTTCCTGAAATCGCCTGACAATGGCAGTGATCATTGCGAAACACGAAATTGACGAAATTGAAATAACAGTTTAATGTAATTCGGAATATTACTCATTATTTTTAATAAATTAAGAAAACTACAACACATTCCACGAAGATCCATGTAGCATGTCACGGATCAACAGGAATGTTTTATTCAACTGAGTTTAAAAAACCGACGCAATTCCACTGCCTATCAACACACACACACAAGTGGAATGTACGTCGTGCACGAAACACTAACCACTGTCAGTCGCCACATATAATACAAAACAATATTCTATGCCCGTTGCTCTTACCCTCCCGAGTAGCGCCTGGGCACGCGAGAGGATTCGAGCAACGAACACAGAATATCAATATCCTGAAAATCCTAGCTAAAAGAATCGGTTAGATTTTATGCGGGCTAACGTTCTTACATTTTCGAAAAATAGCTTAGAATTTAAAATTTAATCTCGACATAAATGATCATAAAAAATGTAATTTAAATTTATATTTTCGAGCAAAAAGAATGGTTTTAATGAAAATTTGTTTTTATTTATATATTTATTCATTCAAAAACTGTGTTTATTTAAAAAAAATCCTCGGATGACCCTTTCGACAAAGCAAACTTTCTAAATAATGAAAAAACTCTACTCGTGAAAGTAATATATAAATTAATTAATCCAGTAATTATGCTTTGCCGAAAGAATCTATCCGTCGCGAATCGTCTTTTTGTACGTAGTATCAAATATTTTCCAGCGATTCAAAATGATCTAAAAATACAAACAATTAGGAACGGAAGATTTTCATCTTCTCGCAATTTGGAAACTCAATTATTGAAATTATGTAATTATATTTATTAAAAAAAAAAACGCGACGTACAAATAGACCCTACCTAACTAAAAAACAACAGATTACTACCCGCGGAAAACGCCTGGCGTTTTCCACGGTCACTATACTTGTCAAAATATCAAAAAGTTCTACTCAAATGTAAGAATAAAAAACTGTTGCTTTTGCACTCACTACTTGTTGGGGGAAGAGAAAAATGCGTCACAATCCGCAACCAGCAATAATCGCACCTCGCCTCGGTAAAGCCTCATTGGTTACGATATCGCCACTGCGCAAAGCTTTGCAATCCTGGAATCAAAAAAGAAGCATGATATTAAAAAATTGATTCTTACTATACTAACGGGATATAAAGAATCGATTTAAATGATTTTCGAAATAAAAATATAATATAGAAAAAGTATTCAACTTGTGTAAGCTATATTATCACTTTGAAAAGAAAATGTTCAACAACAAAGATTAATTGTGAAAATAGTTTGCTGCTTACATTCTCTCCCCCTTGATGTAAGCACGACACGTTGCTCTCGATCTCAGCTGCCTCTGAACATCACGTATGTCTTTGAATATCCCCGAAATATTTGATGTGTTCGATGAGTTCTGTAACAGAAATAACAATTTCATTTCTTTTCTATCTATCGACTTTCAAAGACTATTCTAGTTGAATATTTATTAATTTGTCATTAGTTTGAAAGATTATGTTTAAGAACACAATGCAATTAATAAGATAGTGTTACTTACGCTTGCATTCACTGTTGCTCGAAAAAAAAGCACGACCGCTACCGTCTCGATTTCGTCTATTGAGTGACATTCTTTTTCTTCAAGCGCTGTAATAAAAGGAAGAAATTCATTTCATTTCAATCAATCGAGCATTAGAGACTATTCCAGTTGAATATTTATTAATTATTAATTACGTTTTGAAAAGATGATATTTGAGAATACGGTTTAATTGGTAAGATAATGTTACTTACGCTCACGTCCACTCTTGCTCGAAGAAGTACAATACCTTGCGTCTCGACTTCGTCTGTTCAGTGAGATTCTTTTCCTTCAAGCTCTATAATAAAAAGAACAAATTCAATTAATATCGATCGACCAAGCGTCAAAAAATAAATTTGAATTAATACGAAATAAACAATTCAAGTTCAATATAAACCAAAAAGTTAATTTGAATAAAAATTAAATAAACTTGACTTATATCACATGACACGAATTCGATTATTCGTCACGACAAAAGAGCAAATATATCGCGAGAAGGCAATACACGATTCACGAATAAATTTAAATCGATGAAGAATAAATATTTCCATTCAACACGGTATTAACAAAAATAAAAAAACTGTAGTAAATAATCCGTATTACTACCGAATGAAGAAATATAGAAACCGTACGCACCACGTAGAGATCTTTGTTGCAATAAGGGAAGCGGTAGAGGTAAGACAGAAGCTGGGAGACAACGCAAAACACGTCCGTCAATGTCGACTGTCACGTTTCGAATGAGCCGCGGTCGGATTTTTGGGACCGCGAAGGTTGGAGGGGGGCAGTCCGCAACGATCGAAAATTTCCTCCAAATTGTGACCATCTGGTGCGACGCGGAGGGGAGGGATGAGAAGGCTCGCGAAACGTACATCGCAATTCCTTCAATACAAAACATTTTTTTTTCACCCTGTTTTTCCATACACCAGTGGGACAACTTTCGAAACGTGTTATCAAAATATCAATAAACAGGATAGCTATATAGATAGTTGGTGAGTACTATGTATATTGCTTTGAAGGGTATATATGGTAAAACGCAGGTATAAACCTGCGTTCTTGCCCCGCTGCACTAATAAAAAATTCGATATAAAGTGACCGTTCCGTAAAAGGTACCGTTTTCTTGCTTCTATCCTTATTCTATTTTTTTTTAATATTATTACCACGTTTTTATTAGCTCGGTTTCTTGTCCGTTCGGTGACAAATTTTGAAATTGTTTTTAAACTAAATTTCCGATAAGCTACAGACTTGAAATTGGAAACATAGCTTAGAACTAGATGACAATGCAATATTCAAAAAAAAAATTTAAAAGTCTATCCGTTTTGGAGAAATAACAACTAAATATTTACCAAAAAAAAGGATCATCAACAACACAGTATTATTGAAAAACCGACGGATACTTACTCTCTCGCGAACGCCGCTGCTTGACGAAAGTACGAAGTTAACGTTGGTGTCTTGACTTCGTTTGATTTTTGCATTGCATCCATATAGAATCGATCTGGGTAGCATTCGATTAATTTTAACATCTTCCTCCAAACCTGTAACAGAAATGACAAATTCGTTAATTTCAGTTGAAAACACGCAGAAAATCAATAAAAATTAACAACAAATAAATAATTCAGTTGAAATATAAAGCCAAAATTAGTTTTAACGGAAGTTTGAGAAGCTAGACTTTTACCTCACGAAACGACTTCAAATAGAATTAACCATTACGAAACATGAAAAACTTTGAATTAATATGAAATATATCGTTCAAGTTAAATATTTATTAATTGTTTACTAATTCTTTCAAGAAGGATGATCAACAACACAGTATTATTGAACAAAACAACGGATACTTACAGTGACACGTCCGCCGCTTCTGATGAATTTATGAAATGATCGTTGGCGTCTTGACTTCGATTTTCGAATACATAGATGTAGCATCAATGTTTCAATCGATGGACGTTTTACTCGCGGAATCTGTAACAGAAAGAACACACAAGCTGTCAGAAATAATAGCAAACAATCAGAATGAATAGCTACTCAAAATGAATGTGTACCTAAATTCAATAAACTTTATTTCTGTACCACGGAACGAATTTAAATAGGTTTGATTGACACGACACACGAGCAAATTACCACGAGAATGCATCACGATTTGAAAATACATAGATGTCAATGAAAATTAAATAAGATAATACTCTACCTCCGACGAGCAGAAATTGTTGCCACTTTCTTGTGTAATTCTGTTAATTTTAGCGAGAAAATGCGAAAAATATATACGTGACTATGCTAAGCAGTAAGTGGCGGCAAATGGCGGTTCAAACTGCGTGTATGAAAGTTTGCAATAACCGTGCTCTCGTGGCGCCACCTAGCGACGCCACTCGGTAAGCGACACTGCTGGCTAAGCGGCGTCCAACGGTTACTACATTCAAACATGGCAGTTATTGCTCGGCAAAAAGATATGAAATGGGCCAACTCTAAAATGGCATAAAATTTAACTCACTGATCTCCTAATTTCGAAACTTGGATTTTTGGCAAATGAAAGAGACCAAAACTTCTGGTTTCGAGATATGCACAGCGGCAGCAAATAATTTGTTTGGCCACAGTATTAATTTCAATGAACATTCAAATAAATACTCTTGATTTAATTTTGTTCAATAGCATTTGGATGAAGCCGTAAAGATAGGAGTAAAATACAGGTTTTCCATTGAAAACACACAGAAAATCAATCGAAATTAACAATAAATAAATAATTCAGTTGAAATATGTAGTCAAAATTATTTTTACCGGAAAATTGAAAAACTAAAAGTCTACAGCACGACACGACTTCAAATGCAAGTGACCGTTACGAAACACGAAAAACTCAGAATTAATAAGAAAAACTTGCTTCAAGTTGAATATTTATTAATTATTGACTAATGTGTTCGAAAAGGATGATCAACAATACAATATTATTGAAAAAACAACGGATACGTACGGTGACACGTCCGCCGCTGCAGACCAATGTTCGCAATGACCATTGGCGTCTAGACATTGCTTCTCGGAAAGATAGGCGTAGCATCGATGTTTTCAATCGATGGATTTTTTGCTCACGGAATCTGTAACAGAAAGAAATAATACACGCAAACAGTCAGAAATAACAGTATACAATCAGAATGAATAACAAATAAACAATTCAATTTGAATAGAGAATCAAAATGAATGCGTACCAAAATTCAATAAACTTTCTACGCGTGACGATTCCAAGCGATCAGTGGCGGCAAATGGCGGTTCAAACTGCGTGTATGAAAGTTTGCAACAACCGTCCTCTCGTGGCGCCATCTAGCGACGCCGCTCAGTAAGCGGCGCGCAACGGTTATTTCATTCAAACACGGCAGGTATTCTTGTTCGGCAAAAAGATTTGAAATTGACCAATTCTAACTCCTAGTTTCGAAAGTTGGATTTTTGGCATAAGAAAGAGACCAGTTCGGTTCGTCAGAGAATGTAACATTTCATGCCTTCATTCGCCTTCTTACAGTTCTTACCAGCGAGATCTCCTCAGTGGTCTTCTGTACCGACGAAATGCTGTCGACTGCCTTGTGTTTCTCACTCCAGTCAGAATATATTCTAGAGGGCGTAAGAGAACACTGAACACGTAGTCCCGTAAGGGTGGCAGTCTTTAACAATATCTTGTCGGTGGTTGAAGCTAGTTCTGATTTATGCCATAGGCTAGTAAAGTTTCTGTTTTATGCTAAAACTGGTGTGCTCTCTGTTACATGGTAATAGTGGGCTCTACCAGGCTCTACCGCCGGTATAGGAGCTGTTCCGTGCTAAGCGTGAGCGTGCCAAGAAGTGGCTTCAAGTTCAGATATAGGCATGAGCATTCTCATTTCCTCTCTGCCTATATACACACATATATTTCGGGTTACCCAACCTTATTTATTGCATCACTTTGCCACACGGCTACTGACACCTTCGTCGGGCTAACAGAAAATTATTCGAAGGATTTTACGAAGAATTTTACGAATAAACCCATTTTATTTGAAAATTACATGGGTGGTTGGCATAGGGATAAAAGGAAATCGTTGACATTATGTGTCAATAACTTTCGATTAATTTCGACCAATAACGACATTATATCTACTCAATAGCCAATGAGAAACGTATTCCTTCCAGACCACTTTTTTCTAATCGTTGTATTGGCTAACCTGCTACTTTAAAGGGCTGGACGGAAATCAAATTCAACCGATTCAACGAAGAAATAACAAATAACACTGTGCAATGGAGTTAAATAGTTTTGAGAAGCTTACGCTTCAAGCTCGCCGTCTCGATACAGGTATCGAACATTTAAGTAAAATGAGTAAAGTTTCCAATCTCATTGGATGTATTGTAGAAGAGAGTAAAGAAACGAATGTTCACATTGAAGCATTGTGGAACAGTATACACAATATACAAGTATGAAACCATATCAAGCATAATTAATTATTTGAAATAGTAATAAAACTCTTATTATTATATTGTTATTCACTATGTAATATTATTATATTAGAAAAGAATAGATACAACAACACTGGAAGTAGATAAGTACAATATAGAAGAATTATCCACAGAACACATTCTTCAAGAAACCAGGAATAAATACCAGTTACTGAAGGAACAGTGTGAGAATATAGAACTTATTTTTGAACAATATGGTTACCGATATGACAATAACGATACATCAGACCAGTAAGTATTAATATTACTAATGGTGTATGCAAAAAAATATTAGTTAAATGCTAGTAGAATATGTACTTTTCTTAATAAAATGAATTAAACATATTACTATAGAGAAAAGAACAATGTTTGAATCAACATGAAACAATATAAAAGATATGAAACCACTTTAAAGTTCTAATCGAAAAATATTATGTTTAAAACAGTTGTTCATTGGTGCAGAGTATACCGATACTTGTGAGTAATTATACATAATATTGATGATTTTATAGACAAAGTGCAAATAATACCAATATATCCGAGCAAGAAATTGTCGAAGAAGCAACAAAAACTTTAGAAGATGAATTTCTACCGAAATGCAAAGCAAATCAAAAGGAACAGACAACTTCAATATCTAATATGAGTAGTACATCAAATTTACTTACATCACCGATACCTGAAAATTCAACATTAGTTTTAAAAGACATTTCTCTGTCACTTAAAGATTATTTATCTACATCAATGATATGCACACCAGTTAGAGAACGTCCAAAAGAAGCAATTTACTCTAAACATTTCTACAAATCCTTGAAGAAGTGAATTTTCAAGTTTTAGATTGTGAATAAGTGGATATATTTTTAAAATCATGCATTCTATGACGTGTGTAAATATTCGCACATAGAAAATTAATCTTTTACACATCTAATTATTAAAGTATGAAAAATGTATATTCAAATGCTTGTGGCTTTTCGCCATTGTATGATATATAGAAACAATAACTACGTAATTTATAATGTAAATATAGTCCAATTAAAGTAATGGTAAATGTGTTATGTAGAAATATTTATTTGTGGTGTGCAAGTTCCCGGGAAGTCCCGATGAAGCCCAATGGGCTACAGCGGATTGATTCTGGCTCTAGCCGCGCTATGATTGGTCTGTGTTTTTTGTTAATAACTCCTAAACAAAGCCGCTGGCGTCATTTTTGTAAAGGAAAATGTCGCTTCAAATGACCTAAGGAACCTCCCATTTCCGGGAAGTACACGAATTTTGGGACACCCTGTAGATATATTATATATATTATATATATACTCGTTTTGTCAATTATAATTTGGAAAAAGAGAAATTTTAATATAATGTTTAATTTAATATAATGTAATAGTATGAAATCTGTATTTATTTCTCACAACTTACTTTATTTAAAAAAAGAATAGTAAAAAAACAATATATCATAATGTATCACGGTTTTGTCGTTTCTTACAATTCTTTATGCAACAAGTTTGCACTATTCTGCTCTATTTTCGCATATCTATATATATTTATATAATATATAATATGTATATAATATGTAATAATACTTTATATTATATATATATATATATAAGCAGATGATTCATTTAACTCGTAAAGGTTTTAAAGTATTATTCAATTTACCATTATTATGACTAACATAGGTTTATAATTTTTTAGATTGGGATATTCCATCCGAGATAGCTACTGTAAGGTAGCAACTGTAACGAAGTTAAATAAACAAAAGTGGGTTCTGTTAAATAATACACATTACGTTTATAGTTAAAGATATAATAGTAATAATTTGACCTGTACTAGATATTTACATAGCATTGAGGAATGATTTTAAATTACATAAACGAAATTAATTTATTACATAATTTAATATTCTTAGTAATAGTACCTTTATACTTTATATTTTATACTTTATACTCTTAGTTATTTGCTATCACCATTAATAATACATATGCTTTCCATTTTCCACTTCTGTAAGATGAATTCTCTAGTATTTACAAGTCTTACAGAGACTTCTACACGCGCTGCTAAATCGTATGTTCCAGGGGCTGGAAGTACAGCTTGTAATTTTACAGTATTGCTAGTGAGTGGTTCTATATGAGAAAAAATCGCCGAGTGACATGCGTATCTATAAAATGTAGAAGCTTGCGGAGAATACAGTTGCGATTTTATATTTGGAAGATGAGTTCCGCTGAAAAGAAAAATAGATTAATATTAACATTTAAAAGTTTTTTTTTACATAATCGTTAATATAATGTAGAAGATTAATGATATTTACCTGCTGGTACCTATTGTATTGACCTTAACAGAAATTTGTGATTCCAAATGGTTTTGTATGTACATTATTACTGGAACGAAGCACAATCGATTTTGATTGAAATTATGTGTAATTTGTCTAGTATGACTCAATTGAAAAGATATAACATTTTTCAAGAATTCCGTCTCTAAAACTTGTTCTTTGCCAGTCATAGTCAATGAATCAGGCACATTTTTATCGGGTCCAAATATTTTCAAACGCGTTTCGTATTCGCTGGGTTCAATTTGAATCTCTCTTGGATGTTTGTAAGTTTTATTCAAATATTCAAGATCAAGATGATGTTGGCCGAAAACTTGTCTTGAAACAGTACCACTTTCCACCACAGTTGCTTGCCATTTAAGTATCAAAGTAGAGTTCAATGTCACGGCAGCTGACAATGATGTTTGCTCTGCAGTTTGTGACGATCGTTGAAATTGTTGTTGTATTTCGATTGTGTTTTCATTCACATCCAATGATGGAATATGTCTTCTTTGTATAAAACTGATATAAGGGTAATTCGAATTTAACATTGTGTTATCATTTTCTTGAGTTAAAGACACGTGAGAAAATGTTGACTCGCCCTCGCGTTTCTTCTTTAACTTTAACATTAAATGAAACATTTCTTGAGGTTGTATTTTAATATTACTCGGCGCGACAGACGAACTGAATACAGACCAAGTTTCACTTTGAAATAAAATTTTCGATAATGTGATTTCATTCATAAAGGAATCATGAATGCGGTTCGTATTCTTAACGGATACTATCACATTCAGAGTAGGTGAAGTATCTTTAAATAATACACTCCTCGAAGCAACTGCACTAATTTGTATGGAGTCTAAAACCGTGAAATGCCACGTATGTCTGCAAAGTCGATGCTTTACCACACTTTTCGAATCAACGTTCTCGTAGTAAAAAAGTAAATCTAAACGATGATTTCCTTTTTCGTGCGGTGCTTGTATCCATAATGGTATTGTACAAGTCTCTCCTACGTCTAAAATATTAGACTCGGAAGGTAAAGAAATTTTTGTTATAAGTTTGTTATTTTTCTTTGTTGTATGTTCTGAAATGAAAATCACTATATTAATTCCTATACTAACATCAATTTGTCAACGAATCATTTTATAATCCTATTATATATTTTGTGAAATATACTATATCATCTAAATTTACCTTGTACATTTGTATTCATGTATTCATCTCCTAATGACAACAGTTTCGCGTCTGTGGACGCTAAGTGTACATTTTTCAATGGTGCGTTTCCTACATTTTTTAATTTCATATCCACTTTTTGAATTTCACCACACAATATATTTGACGATACGTTACTAAAGAAAACCTAAAAGTAAATTTAATTTTTTGTACAATTAAATAATAAAAGTATTATCAAGCATTCGACATGAAATTGTATTTGAAAGTGTCTGAACTACCTGCATACACGGTGTTTTTTCAATAACATTCATTTCCAATCTATAATCTACACCATACAAATTCGCACCAGGTTTTTCTTGAACGTTCTTTAATTTAGGCCCCTTAACTTCGAACAGCCTTTTTCCAGAAATAGCTATTGTTGGATTGACAACTGGTAAATCTGTTGTATGTGTTGGATTAGATAAATCATAGCTTAAGCCTAACACTTTTAATTCTCCTACGTGTTTTGGTACGAGGTACAATATTATATGTTGTTTACAAGTTGGTTGCAACAAAATTGTTTCTATTACTTGTGCCTCTGCCGATTTTACACTCTCCGTTGATTTAATTTCACTTGACATTTGTTCGTCAGCAGAAGTGAAAGACCATAATAATGTTATATTAGATAATGGCAGCGGTATATGTAACGGATTGTATAATTCAATAAAAAAATGCACTGGTTCATTCAAAACTGCATTTGCTTTTACGCTGTTATTACTTGTTTTTGAATATAATGCAACCAATGGTTTAAATATCATAGGTGGCGATCCCTGAGCTTCCGTTATTAACATTTCCTCCATTTTTGACCATCTAACGTCATCGCATTCTTCAGTGTCAAATGATACATGACTTGCTGGAAAATTGTTTTCATACGGCTTAGCTGCAGGACCGTATAATACTTTGATATTATTACTATCTATTAATGGTAAAGGCAAGATAGGAAGCTCATGACGATTCGATAAACCTTCCTGTAACAGTAACTGTAGTATGTAATGATTAGTATAAAAAAAAACACAGTATACACTTATACACACATTGAAAAACGATCTACAATCTACAATTTATAGGAATAAACGGACATACATTATGGATATGTAAAAATTCACGCAAAAATGTAGCTTGTTGCGGCGCTGCTTGTTTGCTATAGGCATTAAGCAATTTCTCAAATGCTTTAACAGCCTCGCTAATTTGTTTCAACGATGCTGCCTGTCTACCAATAGTGAAATATATATGATCTTCAGCCAGCGACCATCCTCTTCCATCGTACACCTAGTAACAGTAACAGATACAGTTAGTAAATATATAAATATTATCTAGTTTTACTGTATTATTTTCAACAACTGATTAGAAGTACCTGATACGCTTGTTGGTAACATCGTAACGAATGTTTTCTTTGACCTGCCTTCGAAAATCTATGACCAGCAAGAACGGCATGAAAGGCATATTTGCGCATCATTTTTGGTCCAATAAAGCAATAAGCTGCTTGTTCTAATAATAGTGCTGAACGTAAATCTGATTCTTCGCTAGTCATACGAATCAACTGTTTCGCAGCCTCTCCATACAGATTTCTGCCTTTTAAACATTCAGCACTGAGAAGCGTTGCTCTGGTTGCAAACTGAGGCTGTTTACAACTGTTTAAGTAAGTCAATATTGCATCATCCATATATTCAATAGTCTTTCTGTTAGTTTCACCTTGCATGAATGCACTTAAAGCAGCCATTTCTAGAGCACCTGCATAATAAAGCCAAGCTTGATCTGCTGCAAAATCTCTTTTTGCGCTATGATATGTTTGGTAAGCAAGTGAATAGTGACCGAACATGAAACACAAGTCACCTAAGCGACGCAACTGTAATTCTGGAGATTCTGTTGTATAACTGAAATCCAAACAAGCTGGATCTTTATATATTTATATATGCAATTTTACAATTTCTTTGTTATCTACTACTACAGTACTTAGGAATATCCAAAAGGATCGTATATACAATATATACATATAATAAATATTGATAAACAACATACATTACAGCATTTGATGCAGTAGGTCCTGGTATGCCAGGCTTGTTTGTTCCAAACCATCGTCTTGTCGCGCTAAACAGTGATCTACTAACACCTTTCTTATTCGACGTTACATCGTTTAACAGACCAATTTGCTTTTCTACATAAGGTAATAAACTTTTCAAACAGAATTCTGTAATTAATGTCCTTAGCCTTTCAAGGTCTTGAGTAGATAATCTAGCACCATGTTGCGTTGTTACATAACTAGGAGAATCTGCCCAAACATTTGCATTTATTGGTGTATCATTGACTGTTTGTCCTTTCACGTGTACAACAGAACTTATGTTTTCTGTCTTCTCGATAGTGGGACTTAAAGGATGAATCGTTACAGAAACAGCTTCCTGACCAACTTCTAAATGCATATTTGTAGATTCAGATACTTCAGAAGGAAAATTAATAGCATTATTCGCATCTGGAGAAAACAATACAGAACTATGCGGAGCTACTGGCGTTCCAGCCTGACTTGTTCTAAAATATATATAAATAATTAATTATTAAATATAATTAAGGAAAAATGTAATACGTAATAAGAGAGCATACTTTTCTGTATCTGTAGTAACTTCATTTGGCATAGAAGAAACACCACTGGTATCTGCAGGTGTACGAGGAGAGCTATTTTGCTCACTGCCACCAGATGTATCCGAATGCTTCACTAAAAATTGACTCCAGGGATCTGGCAGATGCGTATTGTCATCAATTTGACCTGGTGGTCTTGAATTCATTTGCAATAAAAAACAATTGTTAGCACCGTAGATATTTTTCATTTCCGTAAAAACCATTTCAGCCCTACAAAAAATTGTAAACGATTACTTGAACTGCACAGAATTCAGCTTAGAATGATTATTGTAAATTGAAATAAAAACTTACTTATTCCTATCATCCTGTACAATATCGTGTACTAAAATGTAATATCTAAGAGTATTGTTGTTAAACCATTTTGGCAATTTCCCAGGTATACTTTGATGTAACTGTGCACCCATAGTTTGTATCTTTTCCAAAGGATTATCTTCTGCGGTAGAAACAACTACCATACAAGCAAGAAAATGCTTTGTAAATTCGTGATCCGATGGAAATTGTACACTTAGAAACATTTCTCTCCACGCTTCGAACCAAGGAACCGAAACAGGTATATCGAGCTCTGTAGTTCCAATTCGAACTACAGTCGTGTGTTCGCATATAACCAGACTAACTGCTTCGTTCAACATTTTTTTAGCAATGTTTAACTCTGGTGGATAAGCATTCACATCTTGTATAAAAAGTCGAAGATTCCTAACTGTCACTGTATTTCCTTGTGGATCTTTAAAATGACCTATGAAAATGAAAGAGTATACTAACAAAGTATTCATTTAATTATTAAATGTAGATATATGAAACTTAATGAAAAAAGTTTATCGACAAGTTCAATAACGATAAAAAGAACTGTTTTAGTTAATTGAAATGATTAACGGATGTAACGGATATAAATTTACTGATTAGTAAAGAAATACAGATGAAAGAATCATAGAATTCCTACCTTCAGTGTTTAATTTGCAGAACGGTTGTAGCAGTTCAACGAATGATAAATTATTTTTTTGACAAGTAGCATCAGCAGCGGCTGAACAAACCGCAGCAATTTGCGGAGAAAATGCATTGCTTATAAATTCCCGAGGGGTTATCTTACACTGAGCCATGATAATTTCTATAAGCTTTATTCGAGTTACCGAGGTTACGTATTACTAAGAAATAGATTTACACAATAATCATTTTTGGTGCTACATTACTGTTGTTTCTTATCTCAGCAACTAAGAGAAACCGAACTTCCAACACATCTCGAAAACGTTATAATAAACATCTCTACCGAACAGCTGTTTTGTGGATATTTACCCGTGAGAGGTAAGAATATACATAAAGATAACATATATACATCACCATATCAGCCGGAAGTGCTTGTAGGTGGATATAATTTTATATACATATTTACTTTTGAATGACATTATTCTAAATGGCAATTATTCCCAACTATTTATTTCTGGTCACTACTGAAATTTTTGAGAAGGCAAGGGAAAGCAATTATTGCGCTTTGGCAAGAATTCATACACAAGTAAGTATATCATTTATCATAGTAAAATCTAACACAAGTGATTATAGGGATATTTAGATCAAGGTTTTGTTATTTAAAGAAATCAAATCTATACAGAACTTGTGGGAATTGTTCGTTAGTTATAGCCCTCTGGTGGAACGTTTAATAAACATCATTTTTTAATTGTATAGAAATCGTACTATATACATAGACAAGAGAACTGTTTACCTTCGCTGATTCGTCGATGATCCTCTCTTGCTGTTGGAGTTCGATAGTGATTGGCGGTGGACGTATATGTATATACTTACTTATGCTGATGCAGTTGTATGTGGTTGTATGCGAATGAAAAAGACCGCCAAATTTTGAAATACTGTCAAATTAAACATTTCAAACCGTGTGAATTGAGAGAGTGCAAGGACTATGTAAGCAGAGACGAGGTATAATGACAGACCTACAGTAGGACAGAAAATATAATTATATTTAAACGCATATTTGTTTACAATCGGGATCATGCCCTGATGACAATAATTGTCAGCAAGTTTTAAATGAATTTTTAATACACTCTTTCCTCAAACATTTTTGAAGGGGATAAAAATGAAAGATATTTTTAATGTACGTACACATTGATTATGTTATATGTAACTCCATAACTATGCAATTATTTATGCAATTTTTAATGTTTACAGGCACATTTCAAGAAAGTAGAAACAGATAAAATTTTATTAATTTTTAGTGATAGTAGCCTTTATAAATCGTATTAAATTCTGTGGAATTTTATATTCTAGCATTTTCTGAACGTTTTTAGAAGCCATAAATGCATAAAGATCCGCAGTCTATCCATAAAAAAGCCACGGTGAACATTATCATTCGTTAGCGTGTTTTTGTCATGACACCCTTTCTATAAATTTTTTTGACTGGGATTACTGTCGTACATATAGTAATATATGTATATATAGTTGCATATGTAGTTCTTTCTTTGTTTTACAAAACAAATAGTACACACATAAGTATCATGCTTAGCAGCGTCACGTTTAAATTACGCGCGCCGTTTTGTTGCTATTTAGTGCGTGCGTGGCTGAAAAATTGAGATAGACGAGACATTGCTTATATTCTTTAGAATATTATATACTTTCATTCAATTAATAATTTTCTTGAGTTACAAAAGGAACGCTAAATAATATTGAAACCTATATTTGTTATTAGTATTCTCTCATATTTAATATTATTTGATGCCTGTTCCGATGAATTCAATGGGCAGTACAACATCCTAATAACCTCATCCTTCTTAAACCTGTCATGCTTTATATACTATTGAAGAATTAATCTATTTTAATTGTTTACATCAATTAACTGCACAACTAGTGAAAAACACGAGTGTTTTCCTAATTTTGTGATTATCACAGGTACATGATAAATGAACGATCATGTCTAATCAGAATCAAATATCGAACAAATCATATCGTGAATTAGAATTACGTAGTTCGGAATTAAATGATCATCCAGACAGTACATCAAGATGTAGCGGAAATTTTGGAAATAATGTCGAACGCTCTATGGAATTATCTTCTGTAGTTGTTATTCCAGATGGTATATCATTTTTATAAAATATGTATACGACTTATATAAGGATATTACAATTATTTAAAGTATGCTAAATAACTCTGACATCTCTTCATAATATTACAGACACTTTTTATCTGCAGGATAACTTGCTTAATTTTATCTGTAAAGGAGTGGGTAAATGTAAGTTGTGTAAATATCTTACTAAGTTTGCATGAAACAATAACTATGGATTTCAGGGAATTGCTTTAAATAATATATATTATGAATGAGATCTATTTTACACACAGGATTTTCTCAATGCATCTTTTACTTCAGTCCTCTGTAAGTAGACATATACTAGACTCTGGATGTTTATGCAAAATAAGAAGTTTGTGCATCAGTTGCAAAATACAGGAGCTAAATAGAAATCTATATTTTTCATGAATAATTTTAATGCAATGAAAATAATATATTAATACTCTTAAGGTCTTTTAATATGTTCACTGTCTTAAATTGTACTTGCTCACTTTTGTTATAAATGCATAAAATCCGGAGTCTAATAATAACAAATTTCATAATATAGTTTTGATATAATCGGGGCTTATAAAATATAAAGCTTATAAATCTTCGGAATTTAATAAGTAATGGAAATTAAAGTTCACATAGCGAAATCTATTTGTACAGCAAAGTTTGAATTTTCCAATGTTTAGGATTCGGTGCAACTATTAAAGTGGAATTAGACCTAGAGTATTACATGTCACTACTTCTTTCTTTTCTGTAAATTATGAGTTACTCCTCTATGTTTACTAATTTTATAATCATACTATATTTTTTCCTCTAAGACTATGTGTAAGGTATCAATTGTAAATGTACTTGAACAATGTAATTCTACTTATAATAAACATTTCATTTAAAAATAAATATATAACACTATGTACTTAACTACTTCCTCTTCTATTTCCTTCCTTATTAATCAATGTAACTCTTTCACTACTTATACAATTAATATTATCGTACACGAACTGTATATAAATATATTTAATGTCATAAATTATGTTTATTATGCATATAATTCGATTGTTTAAAGTAATATGTTAGTGTAAATTGTATCTCGTTTTTGAAGTAGGATTGAATATACTAGGAGTAACTATCATCTGTATGTTTGAAACATTAATATATGTATATATTCGATTTGATTTTATTTAAATATTTATTGACAGATACATTTACTGTAGTACAAGCTATCAATGCATTAGGATTTGGAAAATTTCAAGTTAAATTATCTCTATTTACGGGTCTTTGCTGGATGGTGGACAGTATGGAAATAACAATATTAAGTATTTTAAGTCCATCGTTGCATTGTGACTGGGGCATTACTAGATATCAACAAGCATTGACAACTACGGTAATATGGAATTACTTATTATATAATATCTATATCTCATAAATTCTACAAGATAATTTTATATTCCTATAATATACGATAACTATATATTCCTTATAATGATGGCTTGTAGGTTGTTTTTCTAGGTATGATGTTGAGTTCTACATTTTGGAGTAACTTGAGTGACAGATATGGAAGCAAACAATCCTTAACACTCTGTGCAATTTTGTTACTTTACTATGCTTTCTTCAGCGCTTTTTCGCCAAATTTTCTATGGATTTTGTTACTCAGAGGACTAGTTGGCTTTGCTATCGGTTGCGTACCACAATCGTAAGTATTTGGTAAATTCTACAAGCTGATGCTGATAACTGAATTTAATTACATTAATCTATTTCTGTTTCAGAGTAACACTATACGCAGAATTTCTTCCAGCCAAGCAGAGAGCAAAATGTGTAATCTTATTAGATGTTCGTATGCCAAAATAAATCTTAATAATTATTTATATATTTTTTCATTCTATGAAATAATAAAATCTTACCATTATAAACAGTGCTTTTGGGCTCTTGGAGCTTGTTTCGAGGTGGCAATAGCATTGGTAATAATGCCAAATTTTGGTTGGAGGTGGCTTCTCATTCTATCAACAATACCACTTCTTGTATTTGCTATTATCACTCCTGTAAGTAATACAAACGTCAATGATAATACTGTCAACATTGTATATGTTCTTTACTGTATTTTATAATAGTGGTTACCGGAATCGATGGTATTCGATATGTCAACTGGAAGAATGGATAAAGCTGTTTCCACATTAGAACGAGTAGCAAGAGAAAATAAGAAACCTTTACCTCCAGGAAGATTAGTTATGGATCGTTTTTATCAAGTGAACCATGGTAAACTAAAAGACGTACTAAGCAAAGAAATGTGCAGAACATCAGCTTTGCTTTGGCTTGTATGGTAAATAATTTAATACATGTACAATACGATTTAACATACAGGGTGTTCAGGCTATTATATATATATATACACACTGTACGTTACTTGCAAAAAACAGTATTTGCAAGAAAAACGCTGATTATTTTGACAATTCGTTAGAAGTAACGAAGATATAACTTTTAGGATGAGTACAGCATTCTGTTATTATGGTGTAGTATTGATGACAACGGAACTGTTTCACACATCGGCCGAACAGTGTAGTTCCTGGGAAAATAAGAAAGAAGATACATGTCAATTAGATTGCCGTTTAGAACGCAGCGATTATATTGACCTCCTTTGGACAACATTAGCTGAATTCCCAGGAATATTTTCCACTATTTTTGCGATGGAAAAAATCGGCAGAAGAAAAACAATGGCTTTTCAATTAGTGATGTTCGCCATGCTGATTTGTTTTTTAGGTAGAGTCTGCCTATTGAACAGAATCGCATTGACACTCGCAATTTTTCTAGCCAGAGGCCTAATTGCTGGTGTTTTTCAAGCAGCTTATGTTTACACTCCGGAAGTATATCCAACCCATTTGCGTAGCGTTGGAGTAAGTACTTGCAGTGCCATGGCTAGAATTGGTGCGATGGTCACACCATACATAGCACAAGTATTTTTACAATGGTCTATTACTGGAGCAATGGCAATATACGCTGTAACAGCATTATGTGCTGCGGCTGCTACACTTGCTCTGCCCGTTGAAACGAAAAATCAGTCGTTAAATGAATCAGCTCAAGAAACAAGATAAACTCATCTACAATTTTCCTTTTTGTTAGTATTATTGAGACATTTTGACTAGATACAAAGTATATTTTTGTTGATGTAATATTGTTTTTACTATATCTCGTTATA
Source organism: Lasioglossum vierecki (assembly GCA_028455595.1). Lineage (NCBI taxonomy): Eukaryota > Metazoa > Arthropoda > Insecta > Hymenoptera > Halictidae > Lasioglossum > Lasioglossum vierecki. Next base: position 28,955,544 of record CM052336.1, on the reverse strand, counting down.
ATTCGAGTAACAATCTTTGTATAATGAAGTATATAATTTGTATTTATTGATATATTTCTTTTTATTTCTGTTCATTACAATTATATAAGTACATGTAATTTTACCTCATAAATCAACCAGATAAACTATATATATATATGTATTATATTAACACATTATTCAACGTATTATTATTATTTTCTTATGATATATATGTTAAACATAGATTATCATAGTAGAGATTTTAAAAAGTATACAAGAATATACAAAGACTGATACAAAATATTAATATAATAACGTAAGTGCCAAACACAAAATGCAGAATTACTATGCGCACACAGTAAATTCTGATTTCTCATTTACGTATTTTAATATTACATGAATAATTCAATTTAAAATATATAAAACTAAAATCATAATTTGACTACCTTAACACATTTATTTGATTTCTATGCGATTTTTATTCTCAATAATTTTATATTTGTATAATAATTTATTGTATAACGAAGAAATAGTATTAATTAATATGATCTTGTTTATTCTATTTTCTTTCTAATCAATAGTAATGGATTATATGTTACATACAAGTAAACCGAATACAGAATACAACATTTGTGTACAAAATACAAATAAACAGAATCTGGAAAGTAGAAGATGTGATCTTATAAGTATTAAAAATATCTTTGTAAAACTACATCAATGAATTTTGAATACCTTATTCGTATGTGCATGTTTAATAATCGGAATGGTTATAGATATTGTCATAAAACTATTAATCAAATTTTTTAATCATTCACAATTTATCAACCGATCAAATTATTTAGTAATCACTTGTAATGATTAACACAATACATTATATTTCAAGAAAATGGGTGCAGTTATAAAATAGTTGTTTTAAGATTGTATATAAACAAGCAATTCTTCTTTTAAATAACCTGCAGAATCAGTTAGTTTCTCCGAACCACTTGTAGGTATGAACGCTAAAAGAACAGCGGGAAACAATTCCAATTCAAGTAAACTCTTATCGAAACATGGCTCATTGAACTTTTTACCAGTCAAATCTGTTAGGCAAAATGGTGTCTCGCTATTTGTTATGTTTTCACTAACAAAGTTAAATACAGCTCGGAACTTGTCATGTATGAAAAATGTTCCTTGTAGAATAATATTATCTGGAAATTTAATGCGAATTAACGAGTATTTATATTTTCGAAGGCGTTGTTTCTCGTCTCTTTCTCTCATAGCCTTTGTCCTTAACATTTGGCTTCTTTCAACTGCTTCAGTTCTGTTAATATTGATAAGAAAATAATTTATTTTTATTTGATCCATTAAATTAAACAATATATTATAGTTTATTTCTTGTGTTTCGAATTACCGAAGTTGCTGTTCCCGTTTTATTTCCTCTGGAGATATATTAAAGAAATTTGCTGGCAATTCCGTCCTTTGACTTGCTTGCGTAGGCATCAATACTTGAATATTTCTATCTAATTCAAGTGGAAAAGGTTCTGCAGTTTTTAACGCATTCTCTAATATGGTAAGGCTTTCGATGTCACAATTCTCCGGGCTCCATAATAAAAAGTCTTCCTCTACGTCATTATGCAATAACTTCGTTTCTCGAAAGCCAGCAGCATGTAAAAAGTCCATCGTACCTTCTATAGGGCGTACTTTCTCCTTCGAAATATTAATTACACATTAAAATTAAAAAGAATACATTTAATGATGTATTGGTGATGAATAGAGGTGTGCGAGAACTCGAAATGTCGGGCTAGGACAGTTCGAAAATTGTATCGGGATTCTCGAATAGGGCTATTACTTTTCTTTATTTATAGTTTAAATTATAAGCTTACACTCTTCGAAAGAATGAAAGGAACATCAAAGGTCTAATAACAATAACACCCCATATATAAAAGAACTGCGTGCCTTACTCCAGAACCCTTAAGAAGCACAGTCTCCTAAAGTAGTTGAGTGTACGCAATATAAGTACATTCCGTCGCGTCGTAAAACCCGTAAAACCCTCTGTGCGAAGGAACAAGCGCGAATCTGAATTCAGGTAGGTAAATTCTCCACCATCGACGTATCTACTGTGGCCGTCATAAAAATTTACTTCGGAGGTTCAAAATTAGATACTTTGATTCTCATCGCCTTCGAATTTTCAGAAATCGAAGCTTCGAAGGAAAGTTACAGCCCTATTCTCGACCCGTTACTTTCTAAACCAATGGCCATGAAAGATGTTTGGTAGCGGCCAAGTATGAATAATTTGGCCCTCCATGTAACTCTTTAAAAATTAAATAGCGTTCTTTTAAACTAATTTTTACAAACGCTTTTTTCAGTATTGTAAGAGGTATTTTTACGGCCATAGAGAACTTGGCTCCTGTTTATAGGATGTTTTTGTTGGGTCTTATTATACTGGATGCTTTTTTCTTTTGCATGGTATAATGATTTTTTTTACGATATTAAAAAAATACAAATATACTAAAAATTCTTTGAATACACTAATAAAAGACGATTCTTACTTGGAATATTCTATTATGCATTCTAATTCGTCTATATTTCTCTGCTTCTGGGTTATTTATGATATTTTCTAAATACTTTCCCAGTGTTTCAACACAACTTTCAACTTTTTCTCTCTTTGGATTGCAATTCTGTATAACTAAACATGCTGTTAGGCCAGCTTCTTCTCCTTGCAACTGGTCATATAAAAAAGTTCTTATTCTTGACTTCCATTCTTCTTTTGATAATACTTCGTCGGATAAATATGGACAACGAAAATAGACATCAGTAACCGCTAGCACTGACTCATCTTTGACTGATTCTTCAGATTCTTGTTGCAATCTTGAAGGGTTCTGTTGTTCTGTTTGCTTGGCTTTCTTTTCTTCTTCCAATTCGCGTAACACTTGCGCTTTAATAGCTGCATACGATCTACAAGAAAAATTGATGAAAAGATGATATTGATATTATTTTTGCTTATGAAAGTAAACTTCTAGAGTTTATTAAAAAAATATGAAGAAGCAAGAGATACACTTTTATTAAATATAACTTACCTATTATATTTAGTGGAATTTGTTTTTGCTTCTAATCTTGCTAGAGCAGCTTGACCAGCTACTTTAGCTTCTTCTGTAGGCTCTACTCTTTTTATTGGTTCTCTCACTGGACGTGGTGCAGAGGTACTTGTTGTATCTGATAATCTGTACACATTTTTTCATTAATATCACTCCAACGTTATTTTAAATTACATTCTCTACTATTACAATAAAAACAATAAAATGAAATTTACTTATATCCTTTCCCGGCATTCATAAATTTTACATTTGTCTTTTTCTTTTGAAAGAATGCTTTTATTTTGTCCGCCATATTTAATAATTATCTGGTACCTCTGTATATTTAAATGAACCTATAATAAAAAGAAAGTTTTATATGTTCTGATTATACCGTAAGTAACAGCAATTGTAATCGCTTACAATTGTTTCATCAAGCAATAAAATTACTTACACCAAATTATTCTCCTGACGAAGAATCACAATCTTCAGATACGGGATCTAAAATGGTAGATATTATAACACTTTTATTTATTATTATTTATTTATTTATATAAATAATATTATTTATCATTATAACACTTTATTGCAATATTCCTATATAGTCATTTTTTAATCTGAAGCTCATCAAGTTTACAGGGGATGCTCTAGATCTGGTCTTTACAGATTTTTATAAAATTCGGTGAAAGGTTTAGAACTATATGTATACATATGATTGAAATGTAATCTTATATAATTTTTTCACGAATAAGATATAGTTACTTATTATTAGACTAGGGATCTTTATGCAGAATAAAAATTATCTGCATTGATTGCAAGAAATAGAAATCAAATACAAGAATGTTGTTTTTTCCTTTAATAATTTTAATGACATAGAAATCATATATTGACAACTTCAAATTTCAAAGTTTTCCTACAATTTTCAAAATTTCATCTACTCAATTTTCCTATAAATGCATAAAGATCCATAGTCTACTGTGGAGAGAGAATACTATTATTAATAAAATAATTCAAACTTTGCAAAATTTCATTGATATCAAGGAAAGCTAGATCTCCTATGCCCTCTTGTTAGTTATTTATAATTCGTACAAAATTTTATTTTTTGTACAACTCAAAAAAGACTTAAATTAGATTGTAAAACTTAAAAGCATATATATGTATATAGTAGACTGAATAACCACTTTTCTTTGTTCGTCACTGAAATCTATGCATTTTACAAAATGGAATTTCTAAAATATATTTTTGCTAAGTTGGAAATATACTAATTTAAATTACCAATACCATGCTCTGATTAGATATTAGATTAATATTCATTAGAAAAATTTAATGAAGCATTATAAATTACAAACAATACTTTATATATGTTCTATGTAATTATATCGTTTTATATTTTGTCATATTTAATCAGTATTAAAGTAATATGATAAGTAGGCATTTTATATAACATCTTTTTTAAAATATACCATTGAAATATTTTACATGGTTTCATCTTTATAATGAAAATTTCCTTTATTTATCTTATCGTTCGTTATCATATATTTCTGTCTTGTTTATACATATTTACAATAGATGCATCTGATTATTAATTCATAAACACAATAACACCAATAATAATGCAAAACCAAAAAATTAATCGTGTGAAACGTATTACATTACTACATCTAATATAGATGTAATACAAACATTTAAAACCTCTGTCCATTTGTTATTAAGACAGTACAAAAGGAAATAATATTTGGAAGTTTGCATATAATATCGTTAACCCTCATAAAATAATTTGAAAAAATTCCTTCTACTCGCTACGGTAGATATACAATGACCTTTTTATAAATTCGTTTAGGGAAAAAAATACTACAACGTATGTACATATCAAGAGAAGAATGTATATTGCCTTACTTGGTTCCATAAATTGTTCAGAAATTCTTGGACCGTAAATGTGCCAAGCGATGAAAATCAGAGCTACGGTACTAATAAATGTGAACGAAAAAACTTTTAATAATTGCAATTGAAAGTCGTCGAACGATAACAAGGCTGCGCATTCGTGAAAATAAGCAGTCAACTTTTGTTGGAGTACATCGGTAAGAATAAAATTGCTCGAATCGAATGTTAATCCAAAAGTGTTTGACACTGTGTCCACTAAGTCGTGTGTTAATTTATTGATTGTCTCCATGAAATTCTCGGTCCAACCCCACAAACTTTCATGTACATTATTCATTACATGGAGAAAACTCTGAATGTAATTAGTAAAACGCACACTTTGCTCACCACTTTATTACGTCACATTTAACGTGTCATACTTCGATATTTTCATCAACGTTCAGAAGTCGAATCATTCTGAACTTCAAAGCGCATAGACATGAAGGATGTACTTACACAACACAGGTGTGAAACTTTGGTTGCAAAGATGACGAAGGACTTTTACCATCGGTATAGAAATATTCCTGTATCCATGACTTTTACAGAGGCATTGAGGACTTACCCTTAGACCATATATACCTATAGCACAGCCTACTTTACTCCTAGTCATGCTCCAATGGTGGTGTCAGTTTCAGCACCAAAAATTTCCAATTTCATCTTACATGTGAACCAGGCATAACAAATTCTGACGAAAGTTTCATCTCTAATACAACTGAATACAATTATGTACTTCACGGCATAAATGTGTTGTTGTAAACGTATTATATACATACAAAAATTCAACAAAAGTTTCGCTTCTGTAACAATACTCTGCCGTGAGGTAGGTATATTATTTTTCCACAATTGTAAAGTATTCATTCATACTTCATAGTACATGCGAAGTTTATCTTATTTCTTTTGTTACGTAGAATAAATATTTTGAATAAAAAGCAAATAACGATATATAATAATACAACGAAAAAAAATGGGCGGTGGAGATTTGGTAAGTTAAATTTATAATACAGTTCTCTTTGCTGGCGGTACAATAGAAGTTTGACGGATATGTTTTTAATAAAGTTCAAATTTCATTAAGGTAGAATTTGAAGAAATCATGGCACCCATCTACCATAAAAAATATAGAAAAAGTTTGGAAGGCAGAACAACAACAAAGCCAAGAAAAGAGAAAGATAGCTGAATTAAAGAAAGAAATCGAAATGGAGAAAGACCGGGAGGATATAAAAAAGTATGCAATGGACCAAGGTGTAATAGAAAAGAAGGATGATAAAAAGTTGGACTGGATGTATAAAGGACCGAATCAAGCGATTAATCGAGAGGAATATTTACTTGGCAAACCGATCGACAAATCTTTCGAACAAATGGCTCAAGCAGAAAAGGATAATGACCTAAATCAAGTACCCAGAAATCATGTTGAACACGGTATTTTGTTCTATATTCCTTATATGTATCGGTAGAAAATGTGTTTTGGTAATGTTGCCGAAAAGATTTGGGTTCTCACTGATTTCGATGGCCTTGAAATATGTTATAAAACTCGACATTTTAAATAACTTTTTCTTTTTAAATAGTTGACAGTAGGCTTTAGTTTCAGAGACATTAGTAAAAAAAGCTTTCGCAAGTTTGAGTTAGTTCTTTTAATTAAGTCTGGGTTACCATATATGGTAAAAAATCTTTACTTGTAAATGCTGAGTTAGATTTTATTCCTAAACCTAAACCTTTTTCAAGATCCCGCTCAGGCTGGAGATTTTTCTCTGGATCGGGATGGAATCCTGGTCATTTTAGGGATCCCGAGAATGTTCAGGACTCCCAAAATTGTTCACGATTCCCGAAAATATCTATGTTTCCCGACATTTTAAAGTTTCTCCATACTGCATACAAGATCTGTCAACTTAGCTAAGTGATCATAAAGCTCAAAGATCACAAAGCCATTCGAATTGCTGAAATTTTCAAGAATAACGACACATTCGGGAGAATCTCAAATATTATTCTATGTCCCGTACATTTTTGGGATCCCGCACATACTCGTGAATCCCAAATATTCTCAGAAATCTCGGATATTTTGCGGGAATCCCGAACATTTTCGGGAATGTCGCACTATCTGCTGAGGTTGTCTCTTGATATCCTCTTTCTCTCCGACCATGTTATCAACGGAATCATTTATCTCCTTGCAAAAATCTATGCTCCTTAACATCAAAGACATCCAGTTTACAGCTGAACCTAAACCTAAATCTGCCTACAATATTTCTGCTGCACAAAGCGGTTTCCACTATCAAGAACATATGAATTTACAAGTAAAGTTTTTTGTGATTATCTTGTAAACTACAGCTGACCTCCGAAAACTTGGAAGGAGAATGTTTTTCAGAATGGACAACATATCTAAAACTCATTGGAATCGGAGAGGATCCACATTATCAGCAACTTTACCTATATTTTGTATAAGATTTTTGTTGGAAATGGATTTCACATATAATTTACTATTTGCTTATCTTTTTCTATAGAATATTTCAGTTGTAAGAGCAGCTTATTTATATTTTCAGAATGTATTCCACCTTCTTTACGTTTTTTCTCTGGCAATGAACAAGTTGATCTAGCAAGAAAAATGCAAGAAGATCCTTTGTATGCTATAAAGAAGAAAGAAATGGAAACAAGAAATCAGTTGTTAAAAAATCCTGTTAAGTTAAAACAACTGAGACAATTGGTATGTAAACATGATTTTAACGATTACAATAAGATTTTATGACATACTTAATGAATCATTTTTTTTGTTAGCTAGAGCAACAGTCAAAGAAAAGTAAAATTGAAAAGAAACAAAAGAAAAGGAAGAAACATAAACAAGATTTAGACAGTGACGATGAAACGCAATTAGATATATTATTAGCTGCTAAATACAAAAAGTTGAAAGACAAAATGAATGATAAAGGCTTAATGAAGTCAATGAAAAAGGTGAAACATAAAGGAAAGAAAAAGAAGAAGGGTAGTGAAAGTAGTTCGAGTAGCGAATCTGAAAGCAGTAGCGAAGATGATTCAACCGACGAAAGTACAGAAAAACAACGTACGAAAGAAAAGAGAAGCAGAAGTAACGAAAATAGTAGTCATTTTAGGAAGAATGATAGAGAAAAATATACAGAGAGATCTTTTAAGAGTGAAGACAAACGAGAAAGGGGGTTACTCGAGAAACGATCAAGAAATCGTAGTTTAAGCAAAGAAAGGAGCAACAGTTCGGGTAGCAAACATAAATATAAAGAATATAAAAGAGATGTTGATAGAAGTAGGGACAAAGAGTCTTATTCCAGGACTTTTCGAGATAAAGAACATAATTCACATAGAAGTGGATATAGTAATAGAAATAATGTTAATGAAAAATATACTGCAGGCAAATTCAATCATAAAGAAAGTACTAATTTATATGCTGATAGTACTCAAGAGAAATATAGAGATGGAAATCGGCATAAAGATCAGAGGTATCCTAAAAAGAAGCACAATCTTACGGAAGAAGAAAAAGAAAGACGTAGACAGGAGATGATGGCTAATGCGACGTGGAGGGATAAGGAAAGGGAAAAAAATGTTAGAAAGTATACCGAAGAAGAGAAAAAAGAAATCGACAGCGGCAAAGGATACAATCAAGATTTTGTTAGGAAACATCTAGCAGCTGCTGCAGAAATGGGGTCGGTTGCGTCTAGGATTAAATCAAATATAAACAATATACAGCGAAGTGGACGAGCAATGGACACGAATTTTGCTAAAAGATGATTTTCAACGCTGCAGTTACATTTGTACAGTTATATAAAGATATCATTGTATGCTTTCTTGAATGTGTTTGAAAAATTTATTTTCGAACACACGTACATTCTAATTCGTACACAAATATAAATTTTAAATGAAATTGTATAGTTTCTTTTTTTATAATTTTTGCTTTATTTACGTATTTATGTAAAACACATTCTTCTATCGAAGAAATATAATATATTTAGAAAATCGGTCGCTATTCTTTTATAAATATACATTTTAAACACATTTACAAACAATATTTACTACATAATTACGTAATCCTACACGTCTCTCGATTTTCAATAGCATCATTAATATCGTGGATGGTTGCAAAACATCCTCCAGTGAGCACGTTATTAACTACAGCTCTAGCAAGGTATCCAGTAGTTATTGAATAGTTGGCGGAAAAAAATGGTGACAGATCTTTGGTCTCTTCTATATTATGATCCTGAAGAAATTTAATTTATATTTACGTTTATTTAGGTAATTTATAAAGCTGTGCGAGACGGATACTCGAAAATTTCGAAATTCCCGAGAATAATCTCAAGATTTCTCAAGAATTCCGATACGTACGAGAGTCTAAATGTGCTCGTGAATCTCGAATATTCAATCATCAAGTTTTCACATATCTCTAGTATTTTATTTTTATACGCATCTTGTAGAATGTAAATATACATACCTTACAGTACATTTGAAAACTGTCTTCAATAAGTTTATTAAGATTCAGTTGCTTGTCAAAGTTCAATTCTGGATTTCGAAGTAAAATCGTTGAGACTGTAGTAAGAAGCTGTGAAAAAGAATAATTTGATTTATTAAATTTAATCTTTATAATTGGGAAAGTTCTATGTATATGAGATTTCTCATCAGGATAACTAAGTAATACCTCTACAATAATTTGACGATATTCTGGTAACTGAATACGGTGAAGCAAAGATTCTACGAGTAATGCAAATGTCAGTTCGGAACGTGTCATGTTAGAAAGAGTAGGTTGCTGAGGTAGCTCTTGTCCATTAACACAAATACCACCAGGACAACGCAATAATACTTCCCAAACATGATTATAGAAATGTGAAGGTACCCTACAGAGACATCCTTCAAGCCTTCTGCGACCCAGAACTGTAAGTCTGTAACGATACGTACATTAATTTATACAAAACTGATTATTTGTTAAATATGAAAATGAAATGTAAAAGCTAGAATTTTACCTTTCACTACTTGCCCAATCCTTCACCGTTAATACTTTTATTAAGAATCGGCGAATTTCGAAAGGACTATAATTTTCGATCGGTTTCGGATTTTTAACAAACATTTGTAAATATAGCTTTATTGCTTCTAAAACCCAACTGTAAATTTATATAAAATACAATAATTATTGAAAATATTTTTATAAATATGTATGTTTATAATATACAATAAGTCCCGTTATATACCCGATACGAATCTTCAATATTCCTTTAAACATTTCTGGGTTTCTTCCGATAAGTCTACCACAGTATAATAAAACTTCTTGTTGAAGTACGGCTTGTACAACGTTATGCGGTTGAATTGTGGAGTACATCACAGATTGAATTTCTGTCGGTGTCATTGGTTTATCAAATACTGTTTCTTCTTGGCCAATAACGCCAACCGTTATCTGGTATTAGCAATCGAATAAGGATTTTCAAGTTAATGAAATATAAATAAGGATTTTGGTAAACGAAAAAATTTCAAAGTTACCTGCTTTCCTTTAACAAGAACACCTGTTATAAAAGGACTGATACTATCTACTGTGTGATTCAATAAGCTGCTGCAGTAACGGACAACCATCCAGAATCTAAGACAGCCTGCTTGTTGATATAACGATCTTAAATGATCACCAACAGTTATTCCATTAATTTCATAATCAATACCCTCTTGTTTTAATAAAATACCATACAGTTGGCACAAAGAATAAAGATTTTTATTACTGCGGATCTCTGTTAATATATTGTACAATGGCTCGTTCGTATAATTCTGAAACACGAAATAATGAAATTAAATCTATATTTACATAACTGTTAACTGGAAAGACTTACAGAATAATCTCTTATGTCTTCAGCATAAGTTAAAGCTTTAGGAACATCAGTGAGACTTTGGTATCCAATATAATCATGTTCCAATTGCTTGAATTGTGTAAGTTCAAGATCTGTTTCGATCGTGTTTATGAAGTCCAAGTGTTCTACATAACATTAAAACAAATAGTTGATACCTAATAAACAAGAATTCATAACTTATTGGAGGTGTGTAAAAACCAGAAAATTTAGGGTATATCTGATGATCGAAAATCCGAAAATTTTCGAGAACCGGTCCTGACCCGACATTTTCAAGTTCTTGCACACCTCTACTTATTAAACAGTAATTACCAATGCACGAAGATGAAATGAGATTTTGCAATCGACCGATTCGCACTTTTGTTTTATCACAGTATCCCTTTTTTAGCATTGCAAAGAGATCAAGCATTTCTTTAAATTGAGGATCTCTAAAATGCACAGAATTATCAATGTTTTACACATTTTACATGTATTGTATACACAGGGTGGACTAGATGAAGTGTTACAAGTTGGTTTCTCAGAATCTAATGGAAATATCAAATTAACTTTTTTTTTAAATTAACACTAAACCTACCGACCATCAAAAGTGACTAACGTGTCAAAATTGTACACCATCAATAGTTTATTGAATACATGATAGAAGATAAATATTTCTTTGCACACTAGTTAATACATACTAAAATGATCCCTTCTCAATCATTTCATTAAAAAAAATTAAGTTGATATCTTCATTAGATTCCGAGAAAACAGCTGGTAACACTTCATTTGCTACACCCTGTATATTTGCATTAATTGAAAGTGTGGCAAAAATAAATAATTACCTCATGTGCTCTTCCCGTATTAGTAGGCATACAGTAGGCCGACCAGAAAGTCGCCAATATTTACCCACAAATTGAAGTTCTGTTTTAATGTCATCAATTAATAATGCCATGTCTCTATAAAGATAAAACTCTGATACTTCGAATATCAAAGGATAACAAAGCACTGTCATGCCGCACACTCTATAAACCTAAAAGGATAAGCTAAAGATCAATTTTTTTGTTTAAAGCCATTATTTGATATATTAAACGTACCTTACTAGTACCCAAAGAACCAATAGGTCTAGCTGGTCGACCTTGCAAATTTAGTTTGCTATTTACACCTAATTTTTCATAAACTTTTACCAATTGCATAGACGACAATATTTGAACAGGTTCTACTTCGTGTGGAGTTTGCGTTTGTATACCATACGTCGCCATCATAGCTTGTAGTCGCATAGACTCAGCAATAAGAACGATTTGCACTACAAGATCAGTATGAGTACCCTGATGTACAAAAATTTTGTAATAGATAAATCATGCATCATTATAATGTGGTAAGAAGGTTTATAAAACAGTAAATGAGTAATGTATAATTAATGCAGTAAAATGATAAAATAGAAGTGTTAAAAGGAATGATAAAAATAGAAACATGTACCATGGTTGGAGATGTGCGAGAATCTGAAAATATCGGGACGGGTCAAAAATATTATTCGAAGACTCAACCCGTCTCAACCACCATTGGGTTCTCGCACACCTCTACATGTGGTACATTAAGAGTAATCACTGAAAAAGAAAAATGAGATAGTTGCAACAAGCATCATAAGGAGTATAACTTAAATCATGCCTTTGCTCAAACTTCATGCACTATTACAATACTACAATATAAAGCTCAGAAGATATGTGTATATATATATATATATATATCATATATATCATAATATAAAAACTACGAATGAAACAGTAAAAAAGTAATAGTGACTGAAAAATAGAATAAAACCAATAAACAATATTCTACTAGGCATGTTTTATCATGTAGCTCTTTTGGAAGCTTCGTTTATGTATGCAATATTCAGGAAGTAGCAAACAATCAATCTAATTTTCAGATTTCAAAAGAAAGTATATGCAAGAAAACTGAACTACACATACAAATATTATCATTTACTTACAATACTGGGTTTAGCCTGTATGGAATAAACATAAGCAAAATAATTTATACAAATGATAATTTAGTAGAAATAAAGTATGCATATTTGAACTTACTTGAAAAGCTGAATACCTTCCAGCTTTCCGTGGTCTGTTATATGAAGGAAGATATCGTCGGATTGGATCTAATTCGTTGATATGCAGTAGATTAGCAGTAAGCAATTGTGCGATTACAAACATAGATTGATTCCATAAGTAAATTGGCGCAGGTTCAGAATCTCCAGAACCTCTTCGTCCTCTTCCCTCGTTGCTTGCCATACGATAAGTGCTGCCAGGATCATTTCTTTCTGCTTCCAAGTTTTCTTCGGATACATAGTAATACATAGGTATCACAGGATCTATTTAATTCGAAAAAGTTTAATATTATTCTTATCTTATTCTGCTTACTTTATAATACATGTATGTATTCTTATAGCAATATACCTCCATTGATATCTTTATGTATTCTGTCCTTCAGTAAATTCTGATACATTTCAACTTGCTCTGGCAAAGTTTTAAAAACACCATCTATTACCATGAAAATGTAAAACAGAGGCCACTCGCATTCAATGTTATCGAATTCCTACAAGAGAACAACATGTTTTTTAGTATCAAATTAATGTTACCTCGAGGTGCGCGAGAACTCGTAATTTACTCTGAATTAGAAATGTAACAAATTCGCTTCAATGAATTTTTCAAAAATAACATACTAACGATCAAATACATCAGAGACCTTGATTTCACCAGATTTATAATAGCGGCGATCTTTGCTTTCTAAAATTGTTTTATATCCGTCCCTTCCAAATCTCTTAAAACCATAATTGCCTTTCAATCTGCCGACTATGTTTGCCTTTGTCTCAGTGTACAATACTTCTTCGTGAGTAGCAAATGCAGGAAAAGATATTGTTGGCAATAAAGCTGCATCTACACTCTATAAATGTATATACACATATATTTATATTTATAAATATAGCAATGAGAAATAGTTTATACGAAAAAGTTTTTTACCTTCGAACTTGATTCTCTTGGAAGCATTGTTTCAAAAATACTACGATTTCTATTATGTGCATCGATATCAACGTATATAACTGACCAAGACGCTCCTTTTTCTCCAAATAAATTACACCCGTTAATAGCTTCAAGAGCACTTTTTGCTATACCAATAGAACTTGCATGAATTTCAGGTGTACCATCATTGTATCTGCTACCGCGTTCCCACATGCCATAATCTGGTGTGCGATACGCTCTTTCCACATAATACACAAGATTTTGAACGAAAGCTACTTCATCTTGGGTATATATAATTTGTAACCCAGAAGAAATCATTTGTACAAGAAATATTAAATATAAAGAAACAATATCAATCTATAAAAAAACAACAAAGTTTTATGTAATAATTATAATATACGAACTGCTACGACTAAGTATTCTATTGTATATTATAATTACTTGTAAGTGATTGTAAGCGAGATCACTGAAAATCTCATCACCAGTATCTAAGTGAAATTTACAATGTAACGCAAAGCGATTACATTGATTGCGCTTAAATAATTCTATCCTGGAAGACTGCTTCACCCAACATTCTAAAATCCCACGCATACACTTTACAGCTGACTGACCAAGTTCGTATGATTTTCCACGATCATCGTCTATACGTCTGAAATATTAATATTACATATAGTACAGTTGAACCTTGATAACTCGAATCTAAGTTTAAGTTTAATCTAAGGAAGCTTTATTTTGATTTATAGAGATTTTTTAAGTGCAGCGGAGGAAAATAAACAGAATCTTCATCTTATAGAGGTTTTTGAGTTAAAGAGGGTCTGGGTTATCGAGGTTTGACTGTACTATAATTATTACAAAAACTACAATAATAAATCAATAATGTAAACAATGTAGTTACCTATATGCTTGATATAAACTCCATATAGCAGCAGCGCAATAAATACTTTCTCGTACGCTTCCTACTACTTTGTCACTTGAAACTTGTGGAAATAATCCAGTGATACAGCTCTGATAACGTAACAGCTGCCTCTTAACTAAAAAAATAGATTAAAATTATATGTGGAAGAACAATATAGGTAATACAAACCAATGGTAATACAAATAAAGAAAATACATATTCATACCAATTCCATAATAAATGTCAAGCTGTCGAACAGTATCTTCATAATTTGTTATTTTAAGAAACATATCAATATCCAGATCAATAACGCTACCTTGTCGCACATTTCTAATTTGAGAGAACCTGGTGAATCGAACAACACAAGTATATTCAAAATAATTGTTTAGCAATAAAAATTTGCATCGTTTAAAAAGTATAAGAAATGTCGAACCTTTTTATGTTTGTGGGTGTTGTAACAAGAGATGTCATCTTGTTTGTAATAATAAATTTCGATTTTTCTTGAATGATATTTCGATTTAGTAGTTAACACTGCACATAATCATATCACGAACATTAATTTTATTTACTTTCTTATCAGCAATAACATCATTTTTTGTTAAAGGGTAGCTTGAAAATATTGTAGCCTTTGATATAATAAGAGATAAATCCGTTCGAAGGCGGTGACTAAAATAGTAAAAACTCTTTTTCGGTATATCATATATGCATATTAACCTTGACTGCCCACTTTTCGACGATTGTTTTGCTCATACTGTAACCAAATGTAATTGGCGCAGAAGATCTTGCGTATTATCTCAGATTTATAAATAGAAATAAAAAATCTTTCTATTAACTTATTTCCTATTTTGTTTTCATATTTACACGATAAACGAATAATATAGTTTCACTAATTATTATTCCGAGATTTGCTGTTATTATTTTATAACTATAATCACTTGAAATGAAGGCCACGAAAATCTAGCCAATGTGTTACAATTGAAATTTCCCGGTAATTAACTTTTCTAAATTCTTTTGACAGATCACGTGCAATTATTTACATAAAACTATGTAATGTATGTGTACGTAACGCGTATATTTATATATGTGTGTCTATATATATGTTCTCTAAATGTATTTATTTACAGCTAGATGACATGAGTGTGACCCCACACATATACATACGACGTGCTTCACAAATTATTGCCAGAGCATATTGCGTTCTGTGAAAATCTTATACATATTCCAAAGAAACACACAAACTATTAATAAATAAGAATATGAACATAATATTTCATTTGATTATATTACTTTGGAATTTCTAATAATTATATTTCAGATGAGATTATATACTTTTTTAAATTGAATAATCTACATCTAGTCTATTTTAAATTAATTACTAATTTATGAATTAGAATAGACAAAAAAAATTAAAAATGGTAACGAAGATAATAAAGTATAAAATATTATAAAATGCTTCTAATCATTTTTCATATTATATAAATAATGCTATTTATAATTTTCAAGCAGTCTATGATTATGAATGATGTTTCGTTAAAAAACCATCTGCAAATTTATGTAAATATATTTTCTAACCAAATAAATTGTAGAACCGTATACATTTTTTTGTGATTTTCGTTTAAAAAATCTAAATTTCCGCTTTTTTCCAATCGCTTCTGAAAAACTGACCAATGAATTTCCATATTTTCATCGAAAAATCTTCGACGAATGAGAATTCGCCTTAAAAGATTGATGCGAACATGATTTACGTTTGATCCGTTTTCTCGGGAAACATTTTTAGAATGTGTTACGGAACACGCACGATCGTCGTGACAGAAAATTGAGTCAGTTCCGCAAGCAGACCGCGAAAGGAGTCGTGTCTCTGTTCCGTTTAGAATTACAAAGTATCTTCGTACATGATGGCTTCTGCGAAGAGAAAGCAAGACGAGAAAAATTTGAAAATATTACGCGAGCTGGTCTCGCAACCCGGTAACAAAGAATGTTTCGACTGCCATCAGCGGGGTCCAACTTACGTCAACATGACAATCGGTTCGTTTGTCTGTACTTCTTGTTCTGGTATGCTGTAAGTACTTTGTTATTTTGAGGAATCCAATAAAGTGTATCGACAGCCTTCTTCGTCGTCTAAACCGATGCGACGACTATTTTACTCGTTCTGTACTCTTGTCAAAAGCAGGGGTGGCTTTGCGCTTTTCTCGCGTGATAACCGAGATCGTATAGATCCAAGATTAATACTAACTAAATGTCAACAGTTGAAACACATTAGACAGGTGGTCTGATTATTCGTGAAAAATTACAATATTACCAATTCAACGTACAAGTAATTATATTTCGTTGAAACACGTGCTACAAACGCGTTTTACTATTACTCTGTATCAAAGATTATGAGTCATTGTAAAATGTTCGCGTTCGCGTTCGTACTCAGGAAGTTAATATACTATCAGCATCAATGTTTTCTTTGTGCGTAGTTCATGTTATCAATGGTCAAAATGTTACATTCATACACGACCAAGAGAATCAGTAGTGTGTATCACAAATTTTATAGAGCAAGTCTGATTGCGACATAGGGATGCGTATTGCTCATGAATCAGTTTATGAAAAAAATTGTATGACATTATAAACGTATTCTTTAATAACTGCAAGCATGATTTAACTGTAAACCATTTAGCTATTGAATTATTCTTCTCGATTACTTATAAATTTCCTACTTTGTAGAATAAGAGATACATATTTAAGTTGATAAGATTATAATCGAACATTGTGCTATTTTAAATAGCAGATCTCAATAGCTAAATATCTGAACTTATGTTGAAAAAGCTTTTTGTTGATAAATTTAATACTTACATATACATATACGTAATGTACTTTTACATATGCTTTTTTATAGGTAAATAAATTTTATATTTCTACCTTAACACCACTTCCTGTCTCTTGATTAAGTTTTTGATCTTATGTATCCTATTTTTTTTGTCTAAATCCTCCGATTTGTTTTGTTCTTCTAACCAGACTCTGCTTAAGAACAGTATTTAACACATTTCTTAGAAATGGTAAAATATAAAGTATACTAATATATTTAGTTTCATTTAATATTATAGGCGGGGCTTGACACCACCACATAGAGTAAAATCTATTTCTATGGCAACATTTACTCAAGAAGAAATAGATTTTATAAAGGAACACGGTAACGAATACTGCAGAAGGATATGGTTGGGATTAATGAATCCAAATTCCCCTCAAACGTTAGATACAAAAGACGAACAAAAAATGAAAGAGCTAATGAGTGCAAAGTATGAATTTAAAAGATACTATTTGGATCCGTCCATGGCAAATCAAAAGTCACAATCATCGAATCAAACTAACATTCCAAGGGTCCCGAACTCTGGGACATCCACTTTATCTCCAACATCTACCACAAAATCGAACAATTCTGAGTCAGTTAATTCTAATAACTTCTCGGCAGATTTTGTAGCTGATTTCAGCAAAGTTCCTGATCCCTTTATCACTACAACAGCACCTGCAAACAAACTCAGTCAACCAATTGTACCTCAGCCATTTTTTGCCAATTTTGACAACAATCCTGTTTTTAATAGTTCAAAAAATACAAGTAAATTTAGAATTTATTTTACCATTGTTAATTCAGAGAAATTCGAAGAGTAACAAATTTTAATAATGATTCTCAATGTTTACTTAGATATCGAATTGTCAAGTTCATTTAATCAATCTACAACAAATGCTACAAATGCAATGAACGCGAACGGAACAAACATGCCTCCATCAGAAGATCGTTATGCAGCCTTGAAAGATTTAGATTCCTTAATGAAACAAACTCAACTGAAAGATGAAACTGTAACAACACTAAATACATCTAATACATGGAATGCTAATAATGGTATATGTATGTTCTTTTGTTATGGATTAATCTAATTAATCAATATATTTGAAGTTTATTACATTACAATCACTTTTTTAGCTTCAAATTCAATTTGGAACGTCGGAAATCAAACTACACACGTAATCTCGAATCCTTTTGCTACTGGTGATTTATGGCGACCATCGGCCAATGTAGTAAATAATAATAATAATACACAATCAATTGATACCTCTTTATGTAACCCCATTAATCCGTTTAAGCCAGTACAATTTCCTATGAACAACGGTAAGTTCTTGTCGAAATAATATAAAATAATTATATTAGGTATGAAAAATAAATAATCAATTGTAAACATATCAGATCCGCAATGGGTAGGCATCGGACCTTCCAGTAACAGAGATGTAATTCAATTTAGTCAATTAATGACGAACAAAGTATGGCAACCTACTCTTCCAGCATATCATGCAAATCCTTTTATGGTATACATATATATATATATGTATATTTAATTTTTTTTATGTTGATTTATAAAACGCATGTCAGTATACATATAAAATTTTTTCAGGTTGGTTCCGGTGTGAGCAACATGACAAGAAATTCGAACAATCCTTTCTTATGATTAAGTAAGCATAAGTTTTTAATGGAATTAAGAACAAATAATGCAGACCTAAAGTATGTTTAGATTAGGGCAATTGTTTATATATGTGACCTTATTGGCAATTAGTGCCATTAACTTTTATTCCCAGGAGCACCAATCTCTTATTCATATAACTAAAATAATACTTTTATTTATGAATATAATATACACGTTAAATAAAGATTAATATTTGTTACCAATTGTGTGAGTATTGCATCCATTACAACTACTTCTGGTTACTGAGAAACAGAGATAGTTTTTCATAGAAATTTTGATAAAAAATAGTTAATATTATAGTCATAAATATCAAATAGATATTGTATATAATACATATTTCGATGTAGTTTTCTAATTTATATAAATCAGAAAACAAAATATTTTCACTTGAAGAACACATTCACACAAAAATTGCAATGTTTTCATGTTAAAAGTACACAAAATTTATTTTTATAAAATGTGTATAATATTAGTCGTACAATGCATAAGGACTGAAAAAAAAGATATTTTACCTGATGCACACTTAAATACAGTTTATTTACTTAAAAATTTCTAATAAATACAAAATCACAAATGAACACTTAGTCTTTGTCATAATTCAATACCAATAGACTCAGAGTAGAGATCCCACTTAATCGGTCATAATTGCATGATAATTAATCATTATTTCATCATTACACTTGCAGTCTACATTACGTGTAGTTGTAAATATATTATTAATCGTAATAACATGGTCGGTGTGTTTTACAATTACATATGGATATAAAGAGAAGCCTTGTGTCTGTGTCACTAGTCAAATGTCGTATAGCTGCCGTACAAATGTTTTATTTGTTTCTCTTAACTTTGTAGTTTCGTTTGCTAAATAGTTTGGAAGCTCCAATGAATGGTAAGAATTGCCAGTGGCAATTACTTAGAGTAATAAATTATATTTATCAGTGTAAATGGACAAACAATCAAGAAACACTAATATATGAGTTCACCAATTATGTTAATTGTTATGTATAAACATACGAGATGTGTGATATTGATATTACTAGGCAGGCGTCAAGTATCTTAAAGATACGTTTCAAAGCGCATGGACCGTTTCATGGCACGAATTCACCTAGCAACCATTGCTACTGGGATTGCCTTTTGGCAATGGGCGCACCAAGTATAACTTCTCACCCTGCTTGTTAGTATAAATAGGCGCTCGTTGATAATGGTCTACCAACAGATCTAGCGTATGGAATTTTCTTTGACCAATACAATATTGTGCTCCTTCCACGTGTACCCTAAAATGCTTATTACGTCCCGGAGCTTTTAAAGATACTGAGTAATCTCCCACCTGCAAATCAGAATGGAAATACCTTTACGAAAACGGGTTTACTATTATACATTCTATTAAAGTCATACAAATGAATAAGACTTATTAACCCTTTTGTTACCCAGGGCGAGATATCTCGCGTCCCGATATTTCCTGATAAACGCCTTTCGCGAGATATCTCACGCCCCGATAAACGTTTTTAACGAGATATCTTGCGCCTCGATACTTCTCGAGTATATATAACTTATATAACTTCTTGTCCGGAGTAACCAAAGGGTTAACGGGGTAGACTCGCGTTTCTAGGTTTATAAGGGTGCGGGATGTATGTGCCTTCTCATTTCTCGATAATGCAAAGATGAATTTTTTCAGTAGTCAAAAGCGCTACTGAAGTACGAGGCGTAATTTACATTATTCGACAGCATGTAGCTGTTGCAGCTTTACGAAAATAGCTACATGCAGCTGTATGCTTCCGAATATAAATTACGCCTCGTTTTCTGACTACTGAAAAAACTCGTGCTGCAGTCCTAGAAACGCGAGTCTACCTACCCTTAAATAGGTATAAATACTAGAGGTATGCAAGGACCTGAAAATTTCTGGTCGGGACAGGCCGAGAATATTCTTGGGATCTGGATATATTCAAGAATCTTGAAATTTGAAATCGCTTCGGGACCCGTCCCGATTCCAAAAAAATTCACACACCTCTAATAAATACATAATTATTTATATTTAGTAAAATATTTAGCACTTTTAGCTGTACTTACATTAGTTTCACTATCTCTAATTAAAAAGTCGCCGTCATGACCATGTTGGTTCAACAGTGTGTCGCACTGTGAGCGTGAAATGCTACCATAATACCAGGGTTTTCCAACAAGATGTGGTCTATCGCCAGGGTCTGGCCTTCTTTCGAGGGAATCACCCGTACTAATCTCATTACTTGTCATTCCTCGTTCACGATATGGTTGCGTCAAATATTCACTGAGTTCTTGGAGATAATTACGTGGTACAAGACCTATCTGCCCTTGACTATTTCTTGCTTTATACCATTCTGGATCCGCTGGTGGACGGTCAAGAATTTCTAAACGATCACCTTTCTCGAAGGACAACTCTTGGTCGTTGTTAGAGGAAAATGAGTAAAGAGCCACAACGATATCAAGAACATTTTCTGCCATTGCGTATGTGTGAAGAGTATCGTCTGCATCTCCTTCTTCTTGAGTATAATTTGACGGAAACCAGCCAGCATGGGTACCACTTTGACCTCTCCACCAGCCATCGTTACTCTTTTCTAATATTAGAATTCTAGTGCCTTTGACAAGTGCCAGTTCATCTGCCTGTTGTGCTTGGTAATTATATTTGACAACTGCTGTGCCTATCGCTTCGCTTGGGTCAGCAGGTAAGCGCCTCGCCATAATTGGAGATTCTACAGCTCTAGATGGTGAATTGCTAGATGGTAGAGTTTTCGAACCAGAGCCCTTTTTGACTTTCTTTTTGATACTATCGAAAAGAGATGGCTTCTCTTTCTTAACATAATTACTTGGCACATAGCCGGCCTGGCCTCTTGCACTTTGCACTCTCCACCAATGCTTGGAGTCATCGAGTAACAAGTAACGCTCGTTTTTACGTAGATCTAACTCTTGAGCACCTTGTGCTCCATAGTCGTATTTAGCGACAACATAACACACGTCGTCTTGACTTGTCTTGCCTGAAAATGATTATACAATCATATATTTTTCGCAATCATTTTATCGTTTAAATACTAATAGTTCAATAACAATCTCCTTAGAGTAATGTGTTATGTTAGAATTTGTTAATATATATATGTATCTATTTATATACATATATAGATATGTATATATAACGTTTTTATTGATAACAACACTTTTGATTTTAAATTTATTATGCTAAATAACATTGAAATTTGAATAGCTATATGAATATATATGTTGTTGCAAAGTGCTAAGAACATTGAAAATATTCTTATCAAATTCTATAATATTATCTAATGGTCACAATACAATACAATTATTGACGACATGAACTGTTATGATCAAAGAGAAAATGGAATAACTTTTCAACCATAATTGCGTAAATAAAAAGAAGAAATAATTACAATTATTTCATAAGACATCTATAGAGTATAATACAACTAAAAGATTTATAATCTCTCTAACATTTTGGGGAAAAAATGAACTATTACTATAAAATGTTACAAGTGACATGTTCATACAGAGTATGATAGAAGTAGATGCATGATGATAAGAAATGTATTCTACTCATCTAAAAGATTCAAGAGATGTCATATAAATATAGATTCAAAAATACTTCTTTACCAAAATATAAACACTTTTCATTCATTTACTAAATGACAAATCGTTCAAACTCCATAAAAAAAGCGTTTATACCTTAAAAAGAAAGGCTTTATTGAATCTATATTTTAATGTCGTTCTTTTATCATTAAGACAAACAGAACATATTCGTAAAATTGACGTTCCTATGTTTATTACATCTTCTACTATAATATTATAAGCATGCATGTTCACAATATATACTTATCTTATTACTATTGCACTTAAGAGGAGATGTATTTAAATAATTAGTTTTTAATGAAAAATATACTGATGAAAAATTTATTTAAGATATTATACATAACAGTTTCATGTCAATCATAAACTACAATTAAATTATGCTGAGAACTTCAAGTACATATAAACATAGAAGGCGGGGACATATGCGTTTAACATAAAAAGGTTATTGTTTATAATCGTCACTTCTTTCATAGCAATTTGATAATGTACAGTTTGAATTTTATATACATAGAAATTAAATGCTCGACAATACAATACATATTGTAACAAAGATGTTTGAATGAACTATTCTCTTTTTCCGACAAACTATACAGAAGTAGCTATTGAAACAAATTTACATACAAAGCAAAGCATACAAGAAAAAACGTACCATGCTTCATGGCTGCCATGTGCGAAAACAGATATATATGTCTGAGTGGGGCGTGAGTAGCTGCTACTCACACACTACTTGCACAAATCTTAAGTCTGCTTGTACTGTGTTGGCGGCGTGAGTGCAGCAGGCATTCATTCTTTAGCTTTTTGTTTAGTGTTGATACACCTCCTGATTTCTTTGCTCAGAGTCCATCGTTCTCAAGGGTAGGGCAAGCATATGCATTACCAACACTTTAGGGAAAATGAAATAACAATCATTAACATGATATAATAAATACTATAACACTAAACATTTAAATGTACCGTCATATTTAAATGATGCTACCTTATATTTTTATTTGATTTTATCTTAAATTTGTTTGTAATTAATGTATACACTACCGGCCGAAAGTACAAGACCATATTTTTTTGTAAGTACATTATGAAAAAGTGTAGCAGTCGCATGGAAAACTACCTTGAGCCGATAAAAGTGTTTAGCATATACAAAATGAAAATGTTCTGCATTGATTGTGGTATGCTGGAATAAGACAAAAATTGATTTCATCCCTTAACGACTTCGTTACGTTAAAAACAACATACAGTACTCTTAAGTATTTTTACTTAAGCTTGTACTATTTTATATTTCACCCAACCAAAATTTCTTCATAAATGCATAAAGATTCGCAGTCTGGTTATTAGCATTGTATGTAGAATGTATAAGACATCTATTTATCAATGACTATTACATATGCGTTCAATGGAAATCATAGTTTTAAATGTCTGGGCTAATATGTTGACGAAGAAAGAATATATTATTGTACAAAGGTTTAATTTAAATACTATACTATTTCAAGCTTAATAGATTTTGTATAATAAAATATAGTGAAAGAACTAATGAAATTTGCGTACTAAAATTAAGCAAGTTTCATGGATCATATGCATAGTGGTCATATACTTTTGACTGATAGCGTATACATTTTACCCTTGACAAAATTAGTAAATTAAATATTTGATATATTATTTCTATGAACACTGGTTAAATTCTTTTAACATTTACTGCAAAACTATTATCGATAACTTTTATTTAAGATGTACGATTTTAATTCTATATGTTATTCAAAAACATTACTTGGAAGCTTCGTATTACATTACCATTTTTAGCATAATAATTACGAAATATTTAAAAATCATGTTATGTATGCGAATATGTATATAAAATTATAGGCATACGCTTAGTAGAACAAAACAGCAAAATAAAACTATTAATGTGTCTAAAGTAAATTAATTATAATTCTATAGATAATAAACTGCTTTCAAATAGTTGAAAACACGTATGACAGCTTGTACTTAACAAGCAAATTATTTAAGAAGTCATCTAATTTTAAAAAATCATAACATTTGTGTCAATTTCATACGTAAATATGACGTAGCTCTTTCAAAATGTTAAGTTTCGATACTAAATAAAACACTGTGATATATGTACAAGTTTACAGAAATTCAGGAGCAATAATAAATATTAGAAAAAAAATATAGAAATTTCGTCACACATACACACAAATGTGAGTGAAATCATATGAATAATTTCAAATGAAATTGAAGTTTCATTTAAGATATGTTACTTGTAAAGAAGCAGGTTTCACTTTTAGCGAGAAAATTCTCTAAAACCACAAAAACAAAATAATCTAAATATAGCTACGAATATGTTGCCTGTTATCTTAACCAACAGAATGTATATTAAAATTATATAAATCATAAATATCTTAAATAATAAAAAGCAAATACCAAGCATATGAAAATTTGGACAAACTTAAATTTTCTTTACACAAGTTCGTTACTAATTAAAACATACTGGAGGAATGCGTTAAGTGCTAAATTTCAAATGAAACCATTAAAGATAAACAAACAAATTCTCACAACATTTTGCAACCAATGACTGCAAAGACTAAAATCGTTGAAAACAAAAACATCAGCGAAACAAGCAATCGCAGGTATCATTCAAATATCTACATAACTCAAGGAAATACCCGAAAAAAGTTGATACGAGAAATAAGAATAAATTCTACACACACTGTGCCGTTTTAACTACGTTTATACACTATAAGATTCGGTAAACGTCATACGTGATGATTCGCGAAAAGACGCGAATGTATCGTGTAGTATTAAATATTTACAGCACAGTGTACATAAAGTCGCGTATAACAATAATCAAACGATTGTTTTCCGATTCCTTTCGCGGAAACCTCAAATGAGAATCAGTGACTTTCGAAGCACGTATATAGAGTACGTTCATTGCCTTACTGCCTACCATACTATGAAAGCAGAGTAGAAGCGTGTTGAATGCAAGAGGACAATGACTAACGCGAGTCAATTTAGCCGCTTAATTCATTATCCATTAAATATGATTACCTATTGTTATTATCGGTCAGAAAAATAAGTAAACACTAACTTACCGATTTTTAAACTTGACATATTTCTGCATGCAAGCTTCGAAATTTTACGTCGTTATACAGCTTGTTTTCCCCCACCCCAGGCCGCAGCCATGAACGGTAGCGACTAGAACGTATGTATAGGGGATTGAATCTTTATGGGGAATCGGGTCGAACGAAGGGGGGAAGTAGAAATTAGGGAAAGACAGCACGAGTGGTAGAGAACTCCATCCAGTAATAGCTTTTATCCACCGCTGCGCTGTTAATAAGCACTAAACACAAAACTACGATATCGCCACTATTATCCACTGCGTCGATCCTCGAATCCGAACGATGTGTGATACTACTTCTATGTGAAGATTGCTTGTATTTTTTTATTTTTTTCTTCACTTGTATTCGTTTACACGACCCCTCCCGCAAAAGGAGTAGACCCACCCTTAATCCAAAGACATCGAACAACCATGCGCGCTACTCAGACTCGAACTATCGCCTCTGTTATAAACTTGCCTACATCTAACGCGATGCTGGCGCCATGTTATGGTGCAATATGTAAATAATACCGCTGATACAGTATATATCAGAGGCAAAACTCTTGTCGGAATTTCTAAGCTTCGTGTCGCCAAATTTTCTGACCTTGATACCCTACCAACATACAGCGTTGTCGTTTCTTCAAAATGGGAAGGATGGTCACGTGACTTTCCAGATTTTTGGGTATTTATCACTTTTATCATCTCTGTGCAGAAAAAAAAACACCTTACGAGATGGAATTGCTTGCTATTTCCATATTCTACTCTAAATTAAATTAAATTTCTCTTTGTATTTCTTGAAATATTCATAATATGAAGACCAAATGTCAAGAAATACGAAGAAATTTCTAACCAAAGACATCTTTCGATTTAAAATATCTGGAAAAGTACTAAATAAGTAACGACGAAACAATTTCAAATAAAAATAGTTGTAGTTTTATAACACAGTGATATCAAATTAAAAAATATAATTTGTACATATAGTATAGTCATAATATCACACATATGTATCCCTTTCTCTGGGCCCTATAGAGTCCTAAGTGGAAGAAAATGACACTGCATACTCATCACATATTAGAAATGTTGAAAAACGCGGTAACATTGGAAACATAAAATTATTTTGATTGTATTGTATCATGTGTAACTGAATGTTTGTACACGTTCAAAACTAATTTTACATCTACTTTGTGTAGGTGAATTCGAAACACTTGACAATTCAAATCTACTGCCATAATTCTATTTAGTTCTGAGACTATCAGAGACTATGTTCATGGTGTGACAAACTTACGAAAAATGTCAGAGCAAAGAAGAGTTTCCCCTTTGACTAGAGTTTCGCATCTATAGAAATGTTCGTTATGCCTTTGGCGTTTCCAATCGAGTAATCGATATACAATCACCGATATTAATTTCAATTGATGATTACCAGATATATGATTGTTAGTAAAATTAAAATAGCTTTGTGTACATACACGACAACACCTGTTTGAGCATAAGTTTCAAAATCGTCCTGGTATTTACTGTCATGAAACTACACCATAATAATTCAGCTCTTTTCGCAAATAGGTACCTGAGGAATTTGAGATTTTCTTTCGTAAGAGGAAGGTAACACACTGATACCTTTAAGTGTGAGAGTGTGAGGCAGTGTAAAGTGTAAGCGAATACTAATGGCAAGTGACATATAAACGATTAGAGACGTCTTATTCTCGAGTGCTCGACATATGTTCATTGTAATTCGACGTAATACTCTTTAATGTAATCACATTAAAGAAATTCGAAGGCTTCGCAAAGTAAAACATGTAAAACAAATGCATTTTATAAAAATTGACGAACAAATATCTAAAACTGCTACTAGGAATAAATTAGTATTACACGATACTGTGCGATAGTACTTTCTTCATTTCTACATATAATTAATAATAATATGCTGCATTTAGTACGAAAAGATTTCGCGTGATAATATACATTGAAGTTTCACGTAATTCGAAATAATGGACAACTTATCTGATTCATTTAAAGGAGACATAGATTCTTTCACATCGACAGATTCTTTGCAATTGATAACAGATGAATTTCGCATTAGACATTTATCAACACCTGATGTATCCAACACAGAATTGTCAAAACGTGTTGCATTATTGGAATTAGAAAATGAACGGCTTCGAGTAGATTTGGAAAATCTACGCATCGAATTAAATGCTAGAATCGCAGCGAACGAAGGGCTTAAAGGAAAGATTATAGAGTTATATGTAGAAATGCAATCGGTACTTCAAGAGAAGCAAAAAGTACAAAACACTTTAACCGACACGTATAATCGTTTACAAGCAGCAGACGTGTCTGCGAAATGGTATCAATCTCAAGTGCATGGATTACAAGCAAGTAAAAAAACTTTGCAATTAGAGATAGACACCTATCAAGGTATATTGCAACAAAGGCAACAAACTATAGTAAACATAAATGCAACGTACAAGCAATTGAACATGGATTATACCGAACTCCTTCAAAAATATCAAAAAGAGAAACAAGGTTTAGAGCACGAAGTACAGTGTTTAAAAACACAAAATCATTCAAACAATCAACTGCAAACTGTTTCGCAGGCCTTAGATAACAATGCATTGGGTACTCCTCCAGATACATCTACAAAGTTAGAGTTGGCAGAGGATGAACTACGAGAAACAAAGGCAGAGCTAAAGACTCTAGAGAAACGTCTTTTGGGCAACGAAGTATCGAAAATGTTAATGGAGAATGCCTTGACCAAGCAACGTATATTAATTACAACAATGGAAGAAAATATACAGAAATGCGAAACTGAGAAAAATCAAACTGCCAACACATTGCGCAAAACTGAATTTGAAATTGAGAAATTAAAATCGGAAAATGAAACATTGCAGACTACTCTGCTTTCTTCCAAACAGGAACAAAGCCAGATAGAAGATGCGATTTTCCAGTTAAGATTGCAATTAACAAAAATGATTGCACAATACAAGCTTCTAAAATCAAAGAATGTAGAAGCGGAAGAAAAATTGAATTCAATGCAAGATGTAATAAATGAAAATAAACGTTTAAAAACCTTATCGTACGAGGCCAACTCTGCACTTATCAGGAAACTTCGACAAGAAAAACGTAAACTTAAAAATTTGGAGAATAAAGTATATGGTGCAGAAGTAAAAGGACGAATAGACGATATGGTAATGAATGTTATTTTACAAACTGATTAAACTTTAAAATTAGTTATAATTAGACTCCGGATGTAAATAAAAATAAAAAGTTTGTGCATCAATTGCAACAGGAGCAAAATATAAATCTATATTCTTCATTAATCATTTTAATGTGGTGAAAATAATATATTAATACTCTTAAAGTCTTTTAATATTTTCACTGTACTAAATTGCATTTGTTCGGTTTTGTTATAAATGCATAAAATCTGGAGTCCAGTTATAATGATTATTATTATTATTATTATTATTATATCATTATTATGTTTCAGCAAAATAAAACTGAAGTTTCCTTGCGTGAATGTCTTAAGCAGGTTTTAATAAGAAATAAGGTAGTGTTAATTCGATAATTTGACATATATGTATATTAATAAATTTATTTCTAAGTGTTCTACGATGATAAAGACTATTTTTATTTTCTAGGATTTAAAAGACCAATTGAAAACACAGAGAAAAACTTCAGATGAAAGTATTGATGAGGGGTATGGTGATATTAGTATAGTTAGTTCTATTTCTGTAGACATTCCATCTCCAAGTTCCATTAATCCAGTATTATTAAATAAAGCTTCTAGTATTCTCTTGAGAAGTAAAGACTTTTGTAAACCAATGCAAATAGAAGTTGATCATTTACAACTAAAACTACACAACTTAAGAGAACAATGCATTGCATAATATTAAGTTATTAATTGCGTAAAAGGTGATACTTTTAAAGGTATTATTTTGAATCGTATATTTAAACAGTAGAATAATATAAAAGATATAATAAATGGTGATTGGACAGGAAAAATATATATCGTTCAATATATATGTTAAAATAATTTAAACACATTATTTTATATTATTTAAATAATTATAAGAGACTTATTAAGAGGTATTTGAATTGTAAATATGTTATCTTACATCGAATCACTTAATACGGTAAATATTTTTAAAAATAAAATTAAAATTATTTGTAATTTAACTTTATTAAAATTAAGAAAGTTATAAATCATTTACAGCCGGTTACTTTTGACATTAGCAATAAAAGGTATTGTACATACAACTCTGTAGATAATATAATGTATAGTAAAATATAACATTGTTTTTAATCTAAAGTATATATTTATTGCTAAAAAATAATACATATATTTATCATGTAATGTAATAGCACCTTACGAAAATTTATCTATGATTAGTTCAAAAATAAAAAAAATGATCCCAATAAATATTTGTAAATGCATTTAGTTATAGTCGAAACTTTTTTCTATGTCTAACAACGTGCACAAATAAATTATTAGAAATAATCTATAAGAATATTTTTTAACTTTAATTATCAATATTTTAACAAAAATGTTATAATTATTGAAAGATATTTTTATTTAGACATAGTAATAATAACGAGTATGGAAAAAGTAATAATACAAGGAATTAGAAAATAAATATTGAATCACAAAGTATTCATTTAAAATAGAAATTATTGTAAATATAAGTATTTAATTTAATGCATTGGATATGAAAGATCAGGAAAGATATTAAAAATAAGAATCAAAGGTACTTCGAGTTTGTAAGTTATTATATTAAAATTTTATCACATTTTACATTAGTAATCTTAAAGAATATAAAGGATATTGTAATAATTAATTATTAAAATTTTATCCATAATAAAGTTTACTTAAATATTTCAGAGTACGATCTGTTCAGTAACGTTAGTATACTTTGAAATATTTAAAAAGAAACTTATTATACATTTCAGTGAAATGATAACTAAAATAAAAAAGTTTGTAATTTTGAATATATCGAATGAATATAAATGTACGCAATGAGTCTACTATATCTTGTGTTATAATTTCCTTATTTTACTATTAAAAAATATTACGGTAAAATGTTACATCGAATAGAAAAGCAATATTTAGTTTTTTCCTTTACAGATACACGCAATAAAATATATTTCTTGATATGCATAAAACTTAATATATAATTAAAACAGGAATATAAAATTTGTTTTGAGTAAAAGTATAATCGAAATTTAAAAAATAAGCTTATGTACATGGAATACGTATTCTTTAAATTATACTAATTATGGATATTATTCTACGGAGATATAATTATAAAAGCAATAATTGTATTATTATCTTTATAAAAAAATAAATTAATACGCAATAAATATACATAGCAGTATATCACAATTATAAAATAAATATTTTCCAATAATATTATCATATATCAAGACAGTATCATTTCTTATCAAGTTCTAATAATAATTTGTATTGATAAATAAATTCTTACCGAAACTATTTAAAATTAAGTAATATAAAAGTAATCTATTTCATGTTTATTTTTTCTGTGAAAATTAAAACTTTTTATTCTGTTATATATAGATACTTTCTATTCAAGTTTCCTATAAGTCATAATAATTTAAATCATTTGAAATTATATTGTAACAGTTTTGTTTATATATAAAGATGCATGTTATTGCAAAACAAATTAATGCCTAATATTTTATTGCATCAATGATTCAATTTTTTCATACTTCGTCGTTTTTTTCGTTTCAAAAGTATCATAATTGTAAGGAAGCTTTTTTTAATTATTGCTAATATTCTTGTTTATGTGCGATAGAAACACATTTACAATAAATTATGTGTCTTAATTAGTTCCAAACTAAACTAAGAATTACGAAAATGCTGAATGTATATAGTAAGACTCTGAAAAGCTATTAATATAATAAAATTGTTTGAACCTATATGTTATGTATGTGTATATATATACAGGGTGTCC
>CM052336.1:28802435-28923647 GCA_028455595.1 Lasioglossum vierecki | reverse complement strand
TTTTTTTTACAGAAGTAATGGTTGATTTATGCATTAAATCAGAGAATCTCAACTTTTGAAAGGTATATTTCATATGTTAAACTTGAGATATAATAGTATTACATATTTTTTCCTAAAGATTTACATTGCCTCCAAATATACGCGTTAAATTTCCTATCCCTTTAGAAGGAATAAGTAAACGTCTGTTTAAATACTGATCCATGTTTGCTCTGTTATATGTCACGACCTATAATGTTGTTGACAATTGATATATGTGGTAGCACAAAAATGAGTACTGTTAATTGAAATCGCACGCTAAAATTATCATAAAATCTACATAATACAAATGATATATGTTATCTTTCTTTTCGTTTCTACATTATTAAATTCTAAATCACTGGTATAAAATATTTTTAGTGTTAAATATTTGATTGTGAACTTCCTTTTTTTCATTTATAATTTGCTATAGTACTTACAGCTCTGTGTACACATCTATATTAAAAAAAAAATGAATCAACTTTGTACGACTGCAGATCGTTTAAAAGAGCACCATGGCTTCAGTCTACACAAACAGTCCTTGGTAGTATCAACATGCCTCATTTTATACACCGTTACAACGGGAATGTTGCTGAACGATAATACCTATAATTTTATCACGTGAAAGTGATTTGAAATTGAACAGTTATTGTATAATATATTCATAATTATACTACTAATGTCAAACATTTTTGTGTACACTTATTGAAATAGAAGACCAGATAGTAAAGTTTATCTCGAACCCATTGTCATGTGGGAGTTGATTCCGTCTGTCTAACCCTGTCAAACTGGCGACGGTAATGGCCTCGTCCACGACCTCTATTCCGATGACCATGATTATTGTGTCCATGGTAAGTATGATGCAATTGACGTGACTGATATTGAGCATGATTTTGTGCCTGATGTAAGGACTGTCTTGATTGTGATAACTGCTAAGAAAATTATGTTTATATCCGGGGTTTCCGCACATCTCTAAATAAGTAATTTAAAATATACAAACGTACCATTTGATTAACAGGTTGTACAGTCTGATTTGAAAATGTGTTTAAACTTGTCCCTGGTGGATTCAGTTGTTCTTCAGTAGCTGCCCCAGGTTCATCCTCTGTTCTTACTAGTAGTTTTACACCTTCAGCTTCCAAATCAATTATACCACCTCTTTGTTGTTGTCTCAAGAATAACGCTGCCATTTGTTTCTGTAACTCTTTCAGTTCTGCGGTAACTGAAAAATCCGTTGCAGCCTCAACATCGATTGGGAGTGGAGCTGACCAAAGACTCTCTACATCACAATTGATTGATTCTCGACACACGGGACATATAGCCTGTACAGATACGTCAGATTGTCAAACAAAATTATTAAATAAATATTTATGTTATAGCATACAATAATACGATTAATACAACAAAATTTACATATAAAATCGTGTAAAGAAGATAATGAACATCACACAAAATGTTAAAATTAAGTCTTAAAAACAGTGGCTGTACCTGAAACTTGTTTTTAGTATCTTGCTGCCATTGTGGTAATTTTTCTTGTTCTTCTCTATAATACCGTTCCGCAGCTGCTACGTGAGCTGCTAAACAGTGTGAATGAAAATAATGATAACATTCTGTTTTTGTAAATTCATCTCTCTCTCGAAAACCATACAGGCATATGGCACATTGATCCGTAGGAAGATTACTTCTTGTAAGATGTTCTCTTATTAACTGTTTCAATAATATAAAAAATTTATTACTAATCATTATAACAATCATAACATAAAATGTAATTTTCTTTCACAGAAATGATGCAATATAACGCATCCCTGACATACCTCAATGAGTTCAAACATAACTGGCTGACCTATAAAGTCTTTACATTTTGCTTCTGCATCTGACTGCATAAGCTTTACCGTTTCTTCATCTAACCCTCTAGGATTTTTAAGATTAATAGTAGGTGATACATCAGGATATCCTTTAGGTAATTGAACAATTAATATTGCACAAACATATTGAGATTGGGAATCTTCACCAGTCGAAGGAAACAATACAGTTTCAATACATTCCGGCTCACCTCTGAAAAAGCGTTTATTGTTACCTTGTCAATTGTTTAAATATACAATATTAACAATGGTATGCATAGTTATTAATTATTAAAGATTAATATTAACATAAACAGAATTTATTGATTAAGCATATTTTTAAGTTACGCGTACAAGAGTTTATGTAGTATTATAAATAAATACATTAACGCAAATACATTACAAATATTATTTATTAATAATTTTCACGATACCATTTTATAACAGAATGTACTTCATATAAAATTAGAATTGTAAATCATAGAAAAGTCGATTAGAATTGACACTTCAATTGTCACATATTACTCAAATAGAAATAGATAACTTCTAAAGAATTATTCGATTATTATTCTATTGAGTAGATATACAATAAATTGATGGTTTTCTTATCAAGTGTATATGTCCATCAAGTGCATTTGTCCAGCACAATTAAAAATCAAATTTTATCAAAAGACACCCCTTCTATCCCAACAAAAACATTGTACAAGGAAACTATTATTGAAACGTATAGAAAATCAAACTTTTCGAATGACAATCAAATTACTTAAATGACTAGGTTACATGCACAAGATTTTCTATGCAGGTATAAACTTACCTTTCGTTTACTTTTATGTTTAACTCGTCGTCGAGTAGAATTGCTTTTAATGCTTCAATTTCGTCAGTTACTCTGCAAAAAGAAAAGTCTTGTAAATATTAAGCAAAGGTAACCGAGTTGGAAAAACATTCGTTGTGAACCGCCTCGAGAATTACCTTTCATCTATTGCCGTATCTGACATTGTTTCTGAAGCAAACAATACCGTGATATATTTTCTAAAAATTACTTCGAATTTGACAACGAAGATTTTTTCAGCCTTCAACAGTTACAAGATTTTCGATAAGCGTCAATATTGAAAGCCTTCTGCTACTATTACTGTTACCAACTGGCTCGAGTTGAAATTATTAGTAACATGTTATTGCATGTTATTGAACCTGTCACTGAGATAATGTCACTAAAACAACTAATTTAGAATTCTATTTTTCACTTACAAGCAATTCTTATTATTATATAACTTCTGTTTACTGACGTTTCTTAGATTAAAATTGTATATATATTTACAATAGCGTTGTGGTGTAAGCTAAGTTTCCCTAGAAACTCCTAAACCAAACGCATATGACATCTATGTATATTGTACATACCCAGCTAACCAGCCAAAACTTGAGCCAGGGTGAGCCAGGGGGAGAAAACTGTTATGTATGACCAGTCATAGTGGGGAGGTCTAGTACCACGGCTTTGTACCACAGTACCACGATTTTGGCATCACTGAGCATAACTGCCCTGTGCATTGCTAAGCAACTTCAATTTACCGATTTAACGACGGGGTCGCCATGTTGGCGAATTGATTTATCGTGAGTCCGCGTCTCTACAGTTTAATTCTAACGCTTGATATTTGTATATACGCAAATGTGTGGCCATTTCATGGAGAAGAAGACGCGCTAACAACTAACTACGTGGTTGTGAAGGCAGCTCTTAATCCGACATTGAAGAGGAGGATTGGAACGCCGCCAGGCTTCGAACATCAAGTCCCCGTGCAGCTTCTAATTTCTATACGTTGCCAAGATGATGTACACGGTAAATTAGCTAACTTTCTTTTTACCAAACCTATTCGATTTACGATTAATCAATGTCTACTAAAGAATTTCATTGAGATACTTTAATATTTCATGTTTTGCTAATTCGATATTTCTGGGATCTAGGGGACTACCGCGTCGCAGGACACGAGGTTCAGCGATAAAGAGAAGAAACTTCTTAAGCAAATGAAGTTTGGAGATTCTCTGACACAGAAGGTAGAGATACTCGTCTACTATTATAATTTCAATATTTCAATAACTAACAAGATGTCTGCATGTTATCGGAATCTATGTACATATCGCAGTATGTAACGTATCAAGTTACAGTGCACCAACCGCGCCTCATAATGTAGTGCTCAGGACAGCATAGGTACAAGGGTAGTTTACCCTCATGCGATGCAATACATCTGAAATAGTGATATCGTCGAATCTCGATAACTAGAATCTCAAGGGAAGAATTAAAATCTTTGAGTTATAGAAGTTTCAAATTATAAAAGTCTTCGAGTGAGAATGGTTTACCCTATGAAAATTCGACTTATACGGTGTCTGTACAAGAGTTAATAATTTAATTTGTTAATAACTTAAAGTTAAATTTTTGGAGTTATTCATCACAGTACATATAGTAAATATAATCTACTAGGCTATTGCATATTACTTTTACATATTAAAGAAATCTGTGATTTTATTTAGCATTAATGAATTAACAGATTGATGATATTTTCAATGGTAACCAAAGCAGAGAATACATTTTCTTTAATATCATTGCATCTTTCTATAAAACTTTGTAAAACATTTACTGCATTTTTTTGGCTTGTTTAGCTTTCACACTTGTGGAGAATAATTCAAGTTAAAGGAAGTTTTATTTTGATTTATAGAGGTTTTTAAAGTGCAAAGGAAGGACTTGAATAAAATTTTTGTCTTATAGAAGTTTTGGAATTAAAGAATGTCTAGGTTATTGAGGATTGACCGTAATTCTGTTATGACACTCATTTGGAATTAAAAATTCATAGTAACGTATGAGTTCATTTTTTTTTTAAATAAATATATTGGAATTTATAAGTAATAGAAATTAAAGTTTGTATAGGGAAACCTATAGTAGGTTTGACTGTAGTAATCTTTTCAGTGATTAGCGAGAATGTGTGTGACTCAACTGGGTGTGCCTGACCAGTCAGGTTTTGTTTCTTTGCAAATTCCTTTTGCATTCCTTCCAACTACCACATTATGAGGCATGGACAATATGCATGCTATTATTTCCCTAAGTATTTAGGACACAAACAAATGTTTCAGCTGCTGTGACTTTAGTTAATCAGTTTGACACTCTGCAAAAATTCAATCTGTACCATATGTGTCTCTCTTCACAGGTGGATATGAGCAAAGTAAAGCTCGACGTGATCAAACCATGGATCACCACGAAGATCACACAGATCCTGGGCATGGAGGACGATGTTGTGGTAGAATTTGTATATAACCAACTGGAGGAAAAGGTAAGGGACTTGCATCGCTTCAGATCTTCAGTAGAGTTTAGTCCGAACTACGAGGTAGACTAAAGTTATAAACGAATTATGAAATGCGTTCACTTGGCTTTTTCCCCTCATCATAGGAAATCGATAAATACACATTATTTCAGCACAAAGTTTTGTAACCAGTTACAAAATCCACTATCATCCAAAATCCGCACAAAGTGCTAATTTTGGAGGTGAAAAGCAAGGAGGCAGAATTACCATTAATTTAATCATGCTCGCCTCATTGTTTTTTGTTTCTTAAATTCTGACAAAACAACAACAACAAAAAAAAAAGAGTATCATCGTTCCCATATATATCCTGTGTGTCCCGTTTTTATCTCTCCGAAAACCGTCTTCGTTTCCGAGCAAAATGATCCTATATATATAACCCAAAACACACACACACACACACACACAAAAAAAGAAAACTCTGATGTAGCTGATCCTGCAACACAGTACCCATGTACAAGCAAGTTCTTATCACGTATGTTTGAATTCCCCGTTAGTATAAGTAGAGACCGTTGGTGGGGCTCAACCCTATTGTCCAAATGGCATTCGGATGTGCTCCTCTCTACATCCGATTGGCCGCCTTTCTATCAGCCGTCCAACGCTAGCCGAGGCGAGCCGGTGTATATCAACGTCGTCTTAGAACCACTGCTGAAACTTCAGCCTCGGCAGATCATCGTCCACCGTTCATCGTCACCGGCGTGCTCGCAATAATCTCGTCGCCGTCGAGCCGTTGCCACGCTTCTCGTCGTTAAACGGAGCTCTGCCCGAGGTCTTCTACCATTCTGCAGATGTCTGCGTTGCCGTAATCGCGTCGTCTACTAGCTGCACCGACTGCCACCTTCGTGGCTGCCTCGCTCGAGGTGGTTACCTGCCGGAATCACACCTGTGAAAGCTGTGGTACAGCTTTCTACCACCATCAGACTGCCTGCAGCTGAAACCATGTCACCAAGGAATCATCTTGCCTGGACAGGACGCCTGGTCGGCTCCCAAGTACCGCATCACCGCAGCCTGAAGTACCTCGACTACACCTGAACGCAGATTTCTTTGGTCATCGTACCACCCTTTACGACCAGAAGCACCCAGGAACTTGCAGGTCATTCGATGCTGGACGCGACTGAGTCGTGGACCACGCTGGAGGTATCTCTACTCGGTTTGACACTGTTTGTCAACGTCACAGGTTGGTGGAACGGTGTTCCTTCTCTCTATTAATCCTTTCGACTTTTCAGCTAACATGTACTTATGCGTTTCAGCGACTCTCTGCCCTCGTTGGCAGAGTGTTTGTCGAAGTTATGAGAAGGTATCAATGTAATTCTGTGCTATTTGTGCGTTTATCGATCGGTGTAATGTCTTTTTTTTTCTTGGCGTATCTTAGTTGTTAGCGCAGACGTGAAACCGTGAGGAGATTCACTGTTGGCGGTAAGACCCGAGGGGGAAAAGCAGTTAGTAGCAACATAGGGAGGTGGACACACACACACGCATACTATGTTATCGATGATTACATATGTCGCGCGACGTTTCTGTTGCGTTCGTGGCATTTCAATAGCAAAGTCGAACGCGCCGTCTATTTCGTTTGGTTGTATAGAGTGGCAACGGTTGACACCGGTCTACTATGTATTTTACAGTTCCCGGATCCACGAAAAATGCAGATCAACCTAACGGGCTTCCTGAACGGCAGAAATGCCCGGTCTTTCATGGGTGAATTATGGGACCTTTTGGTCTCTGCTCAGGAAAGCGTGACCGGCATACCAGAGGCTTTCTTGCAACAGAAAAAAGATCAGATTAAAAAACGTTTGGTGATTATCAACAATTTTTTCGTCGTCACACCTTTTTCTTTTCTCTCCACAAGTTTTTCCCGTTTCGCCGCGTGAAGTAGACCGCGAGTAGAGTTGAACAGTTGAACGGCTGAATTTTAACATTCAGCAGGAACGTTCAATCGAATGTTTTCTTGACACGCGAGGTTCACTTTAGGTTTTTCATGTTTGATACTTGATAAAACGAACAAGTATCGTTGTGGTGTTTATTCTAACTCTGAACGTATCGAATTAGGAGGAGCAAGAGAAGCTGCAAGCTTCGTTGGCTGAAAAGGAGAAGGAGAAAGAGAGGGAGAAAGAGAAGGATGAAGCTGAGAACAAGATAAAGAAAGAGGACAAAGAACGTGGCTCGTCGAAGGAGCGAAGAAGAGACAGAAGCAGAGATCGTGACAGAGATAGGTATGATTTTCTAATTATCTGAATAAATTCTTGGTACCGGATTATAGACGAAATATAACATAATAACTTTTGCATTATTATTCGCAGAGGCAAAAGGAGTCGATCGAGAGATCGACACAGAGACCGTGACAGATCTAGTCGCAAGCGACGATCGTCCTCGAGGTCACCTAGCAAGAATTCCGTAAAAGACAACGGAAAGGAAATGCCGGAGGTGAAGATTGAACGGGAGGATTCCCCTCAGCCCGAGAACGCTATACCGCTGATGCCAGTGAAGACTAAACCGTAAGTATCCCTGTTTAGCTGCGCGTCATAATTATGGATCATATATCAGGATCTGTCAACAGAGAAGCTGCTGTCGCGATATCCCGATTGCAAGCGAAGCTAATGAGCATCGCCGATGGAAAGAAGAAAAACAATCGTACTCCATCGCCAGAGGCACTTGATAAAGCCAAGAAATCTCGATCCAGATCTAAGTCCCCGATAAATCGTTCGAAAAAGTCCCGATCGAAATCACCGAGTCGCGACTCGAAGATAAGACGATCAAGATCGCCTACATCGAAATCGAGACGGTCTCGCTCGAAATCAAGATCCAGACGGTCCAGGTCTCGATCGAAATCCCGGCGATCGAAGTCCAGATCGCAGGAGCGTTCTAAATCGAGACGCACGAAATCCAAATCGCCAAGATCCTCACGGTCATGTTCACGGTCGAAAAAGTCAAGATCGAAGAGCAACGACCGAAGTAAGTCTAGAAAGTCGAGGTCTGATTCGAGCGACTCCAGATCGTCGAAGTCCCGCTCGAAATCGCCCGATAAGAGAAAGGATAATCTCGATTCCAGCAGGAAGCGAGACGCGAGCACAAGTAGTAGCTCGGAGTCTGAGGAAGACAAGGGCGCAAAAGATAAGAACGACTTCGAGATTAGAAAGAAGAAGGACGGGGTACAGGCTAAAAGGTCCTATAGAAAAACTAATAAAGATGACAGTGGTAGCGAGAGCGACTCGAGTCGCGAACGGAAATCAGTGCCTAAACGACGGAGCCCTTCGCCCAGAAAAGACCGTGGTCGATCCAAGGATAGAGACCGATCGAGGGACAGATCACGGGATAGATCACGAGACAGGTCGCGGGACAGGTCACGAGACAGGAACAGAAGGTGAACAATTACGTGTCATAATACAGTATATTTTTTATAGACGCGACAGTTGGGGGGAGGGGGATTTGGTCGCATCTACCGTACAGGGTAGCTATTTTTTTTATCATAGGCGTGTAAAGAGAGACCACGCGCGGGCCTTTGAACTGTGCCAGCCAGTGACGGTCTTTTTCTTTTCTATATGGCGACTGCGACTCTCCGCGTCGTGTTAGTAGTAGTTCACATCGATATACCTTCGTTTTTTTGGGGGGGAGTGGGGGAATCGATAGAACCCGGGACTCCGATGGTACCCCGTCCTTCAAGTACCACCATAATGGAGCCCCGGGGGTGCCGTAAACCCCCACACTCAGGGCACCAGATAATCTAGGCCCTTTGTCTCTCACTATGTTACATTGGCGTATCCCCACACCGCGACCCGCTATCCGCATACTGCTAGGGGAGGATACGCCCAATTCCACTTCTGTTGGTCGCATTTATCGTGTAGAAATTGTCGCGTCTATAGGAAATATATTGTATGTATGCAAATTAGCTGTCCGCCGTCCGTATACCATTTTCAAACGTCACTAGCTAAATACCATAGTTCTGCAGTCATTATAAAATGCAACATAGTTAGAAATATGATTAAATTTATTGTGTAACATTACAAATAAGAATACGACACGGATGAAGAACACAAAAGACGTAACACCGACTGACAAAAACGTAATCGTTATAACACTAGACTAATTAAATTGATCTGATCGCACTTGCTCCTTCGCTCGCAATTGTCCGCTTCTGTCTGTTTGAAATGGTTTGTTCATGTTCTCGATACTCCCTCACTCATGCATTGAAATATATGTACACACACACACACATCTAAACACACACTTTACACTAGGTCGTTAGCACCGCTTTTTGTCTCAACTGCTAGTCAACAACTTGCGATCGGCGGTACCGCGGCTCATACACACCAATTATACATGCGTTTAATTGGTTTTCGAAATACAAATCCACATAGACGTTTCCACGTTCGTCGACTGAAAATTGGAGGGATATTAATCATCAAGTAAATTTAATTTAGGAGATCCATGGAGAGGGAACGAGACAGAAGACGAGAACGGGAACGAGAAAGGGAGCGGGACAGGCTGGATAGGTACAGCGGTAGCCGCAGCATGCGACCTCCGTCAGTGCGTCGAGCGCCTAGCAGGAGAAGGTAATCTTGATAATAGTCAACGGCAGAGTATACAAAATTATTCGTTATTCGCGTAGAGATTCGAGTAGAGATTACATTCGGCAATATCTGGGAACAACAAAGTATTTCAATCCTCGATCGCTAGGCTACAATCACAGTAATATTGACACACTTTTAACTTCTTCTTTCGTTCATAATTTCCTAAAAGAACACTTTTAATGCAAATGGACTATATGACTTGTTTTTTTTTTTTGACAAGTTAAAATAATTAGTGTATTAGAAGTTGTGAAAGCGTATTGTTAACACGTTGCAATTGTCCCAAAAGCCCTCCGCGTAGAAGTCCGGCAAGGTATCGACGAAGATCGCCAAGCCCCGGTGATAGACGCAGAAGAAGATCTCTGGACCGTAGACGTCGATCATCGGAGAGGCGAGACAGGCGTCGATCTCCGGATCGTCGTGACAGCAGGCGTCGCTCGCCGGACGGCCGGGATCGATCGCTCAGGTACGATAGATCTTCCTCGCGCGACAGATCGAGTAGGCGGGACCGTTCCAGAGACAGGGAGAGGAGGGATAAAGAACGGAGATCTAGATCTCGGGACCATAGATCTAGATCGAAAGATCACAGATCGTCGGTGGATCGTTCAAGAGACGAGAAACGATCTCCTGATCGTTCGCGGGACGCTAAGGACAAGACGAAGGAGAAGAAGGTCGAGGAGAAAGTTAAAAAATCAACAGATACGGGATCGCGAAAAGAATTGCGAAACGGAAGGTCTAAGTCGAGTAGCTCGGAAAGTAGCGAAAGTAGTTCCTCTAGCAATGAGGATGAAGCGATCAGGTGAGTGAAGTGGTTATACCCCGTATTTTCACATTTATGTTACAGACCTTACGATTGTCGGTGCGTAACACAGCTATGTTCTGTTTTCCCCGCTTAGCAGTGTAGAACGAAACTTCTGACATATTCTGACCAATCCTATACCCTTTGTCTGTGCGCAGAAAATCGCTCGAACGGAAATCGTC
Source organism: Lasioglossum vierecki (assembly GCA_028455595.1). Classification (NCBI taxonomy): domain Eukaryota; kingdom Metazoa; phylum Arthropoda; class Insecta; order Hymenoptera; family Halictidae; genus Lasioglossum; species Lasioglossum vierecki. Next base: position 28,912,913 of record CM052336.1, on the reverse strand, counting down.
TCAAGAGAAACGAGAGCACACTGACGAGAAACGTAAAGAGAAGGAGAAGCCCGTCAAAGAGGAGCCGATCAAACGACCCGAGAAAGACGTCAAGAAAGCTGAACCAGCATCCATCAAGAAACTGGATCCCAGCGTTTCTCCAAAGAAACTTCAACCCACCACTCTTCCTGTAACCAGACACAGAGTGAGTCGATCGATACTGCTCGATCTTATTTCAAGAAAATACTTCACCTTTCTATCTATGTCTATTCTCTGCAACATTCCAGTTTTCGAAGAGTTTATCTCGTACGCCCTCGCCGTTTAAAAAGACTGAAGATATCATAGCCGCAGTTAAAGTTAAACAACCATCAAAGTAAGTGTACTTCACTCGATTATCAGGTCGTATCAGTCGTTCTATAAATAATATGACTTTTTTTATTTCACTCATACATATCAAAGGAATTGCAAAGGTACCTAGTTCATGAATAATTGCTATTTACAGGGAGGATCACAAAGAGGAATCTCCGAAAGAAGAATCGAGCTTCACCTCCGGAGACGCTTTTCCTTTGAAGAAGGATGATAAATCAATAAAGTCGATCAAAACAGTGACAGAAGAGAAGAAGTCAGGCCAAAAGACGTCGGAGCCCGTCCTCATAAAGAAACCCGTTGAGGTGGCCAAGAAATCGAAGAGAGAAAAACGCGATGGTTCTACGGACTCGAACGACAGTGAAAGTGAAGGTGTGTAGATCTGATTTTTAATTATTTCAAAGAGTCGGTCCAGTGGATTATCAAGATTTTTAATATTATAGGTAAGAAGAAGTCAAGAAAGGTAGAAAAATCTAGGAAATCTAGGAAAGCTTCTTCGGACGACGAGAAATCGGACAAAGGCGGTTCCAGCTCGGACTCTGAGGAGGACAGGAAACATGTGGAAAAGAGCAAGAAGATCCGAGACACAAATCGAGGAGGTGAGGTTTTACATTATCTACTAAGTCAGTGCTAAAAGCCCCCCATTTCGTATTAAAATACAAAAATACAACAAGGGATTAGGCACAAACTTTTACACTGACCTAATATAATTAATAAAATGAATTGCAGAATACATAATGTAATTTAATTTGTTAGATTCGTTGGATGAGCGTAGCAAGGACAAGAAGGATAGAAAACGGGATGCTAGCGAGAACGAACTTCGTAAACGATCAAAGAAAGAAGTCGAAGAAGACACTAAGAAGTCGAAGAGATCAAGGAAAGACTCGTCTTCTGGCGATGAAGATCAGAAAACGAAGAGGGGTAAAAGCGAGGATGATAGGTCTCGGTTGCGAAAGTCTAAAAAGGATTCTAGCTCGGACGATGAGCCGAAGAAGACTAGGAAGAGGAGAGACAGTTCTTCGGATGATGAGAAATCGAGATCCCGAAAGTCGAGGAAAGACTCGACGAGTGACGATGAAGGAAAAGTCCGTCCGAAGAAGTCCAAACGAGATTCGAGCACAGACGATGAGGAAGTGGGTGAAAAAGATACGAAGAAGAAGAGGAAAGCCGACGACAGTTCGGATGAAGAGAAGGTGAAGAAGAAACGTAAAAAGAAGACTAAAACTAGTACCAGTGAATCGGAGGTAGTGTGTCCATTATTTTGTTGATTATTTGTTTTCGTTTTTAGGAAAGACTATTTATTTGTTCTGATTTGTGTTTTCAGGAGAGCGAAGTTGAGGAGAAGAAGAAAAAGAAAGATAAAAAGCACAAGAAACACAAGAAGCATAAAAAACATCGAAAACACAAAAAGAAAAAGGTCGCGGACTCTGATGAATCCGATGTAAGTGAGGGGAACACTGAGGAACTGGAGAAAAAATTACGGGAAAAGGCATTGAAGTCTATGAAAAAGGGTCATAGTATAGAGAGAAGTGATTGAGAGAGTTCGGTATGATTCATTAAGAGGCGTGTGTAATGTGTGTATACCTCTGTAATGCAATGCACTTGCTCTAACTGTATCACCAATGCGTGTTTCTGTTTATAATTAACGATAATAGGATTGTATCCTACCACGATATTCTCTTGTGCAAAAGCAAATTAAACATTCTGAGCGAGTCCTAATTTTTACCAACCTTGAAACTTAAGCTCACGATTAAGGAATGAATTTTTTTTTTTGACTTAGCGAAGTGGAAACAGTATAATATATCTTATTGTGTAATAGGGACAGAAATTTCTTGTGCCACTTTTGTGTACGATTTTTACATTTTTCAAGACGTATTGATACGTTCAGGTAAAGAGAAGAAGGTATCGCCGTTCAGAAATTTGTTCTACGAATTATTGTTCATTGTATAGTGCGATGGATTTAGTTAGTAAATCTAATTTAAGTTTCAATCAACTTACCTATATTAAGAGAAAAAAAAAGGAATAAATTACGTCTTGAAGAAAAATGTTGTCACCATGTCTGTTATTCGTATCATGTCTTTTTATATTAAGGAAAATTTATTTACAACTTTTGAAACATAGATTCCCAATCAGGGGAACATATAAGCGTGTTACTAACTGGCCCAAGATTTATCAGATCACCGGTTAACTTTTCTGTGTCTACTTTTGCAGCAATAAGATCCTGAGGAAGAGTATTATTTCAGTAATTGTCCTGTTTCTATATTTTTATATACATACCTGTCGGAAACTATGCCTCGATCCTAGGTCTACGATCAAATTGTTTTCTCCTAACACTAATCGCGCCTTTCCAGACTTCAAAACTTGCAATTTTCCTAGAATACCTGGTTTCAAATTATTTAAAGTACAAAATTCCGTGTCTGAAGTAGTTGCATTTTCTTTCTCTTTGGTCGAGCCGTTTTCACGAGTTGTTCTACTGTCTTCAGCGCTTCCCACGAAACCAGGTAAGCAATCTGGAAACTGTAGATTGTTTATTATAATTGCAACCATAAGGGCTGTTGTATTTAATTTCATTTGTCCAACCTGTATTAAAATGTACGAATTTGTCTTATTTTCGATCATCTGTGGGATAGTATCCAATTCTTCCTTCGGTTCCACATTGGATGTGGGCCCCTTGACTTTGACTTCATGTCTAGGTGGTAATACTACAAAATAATAACAATATAACATCACCTTAAGTAAAAGTAACAGTATACTTACCCTCTCCATTCTCTAATATAGTTGGTTTCATATTTATTTCCTCTTCTTCCTCAACATCTAACTCCTGTTTAATTTCTTCTTTGTGCATCTTTGCTGTAACAACTAAACGATAATATTCTTAGTTTCATCGCTATGTATTATCTGTATTCATCTGTATGTTCATAATAGACACCTTTGATCATTGGCAATGTAACAGGTCCATTATCAAAATCGTCAGGATCCCCATTATCAATAAAATCATCTCTCAATAATAACTTCAATTTCTCTTCTTCTTCAGCTTTATCAATGGTACGATTTAGGTCTAATTTTGGTTTTTCTAAAGAAGTTTGCGAACTTCTTTCGCTATCTCCACCGCCACCGCTGCCACTACCACCACCACCACCACCACCACTACTGCTGTTACGCTTTCCTGAGTTGCTGTTTATTCCAGTGGACCAAATGCCGCTAGACTAAAACAACAAAGTAAATATAGAACAAGAATTTGACACATAGGACCATTGTATTAAAACTGATGTTTGAATCCACCTGTATCAAATTGCTAGCTCTTCCACGTCCTCGGTCGTTTCTACCTCTGTCACCTTTGCCACGTCCTCGAGCATTGTCTCTACCTCTGCTTGATTTTGTAGAATCTCCTGGTGAAGCATCCCTATATGAAGAAAAACATTTAATTAATGATCAGCATCCATTGGACCCGTTCTTCTCATTACTTACTCTTTCTTTTTCGTTCTCTGTGCATTTAAATTTGGTGTGTATACCCTCTTTGACTTTTCTGTTTTGATGTTGCCCCCTAACGTCAAGTCTCTCGGCAGACGGAACGAAGTTAGTCTAGTGGTAGACGTTGTTGGTAGGCCAGGTTCAGTTTTAATGTTTCGTATGGGAACCGGCATCGACGTTCCTGGCTCAACTTTGATCTTCACGTTCCCTGGCAGTGTAAGGTTTGAATTGACAGATTTGTCCGAAGCCATTGTTGATTACAAGCAATTACAAGTGTCAGTAGAGTTGCCAGATGCGGTGGAAAAATGGCCGCTAACCTCACGTGTTGTGTAGTACAGGGTAGTGGAGGGGAGAAATGGCGGTATATTTGTTTGTAGGAGAGATGTCGCCATTGTCTCGACGCTCTAGCACGCTCTACTGCGCTCTATAGGGATGGCGTGAACTGCTACTTTTGGATCACGGTGATTTTTCACAGTGATTCGTGATTTTGGTGATCGCTTCTGATTGTCATAGAGCATAACTGTTCTTCGCACAAGTTACAGAGACAAGAACTGTTTGTTTTATATTAACAAAATCAAATTGTGAGTTGCATATAATATTTTTATCAAATTTATTAGATTTTTAAGACGTTTCTCAAACTATCATTTGCGATTTCTATAATTGTTAAGTAATATATTGGCATTTTGTAAAACGGCATACATAGTATATACACACATTATATTACGATTTCGGAATCGAGTGGAAGAATTATTTTATTTCTAAAATATTGAAATAAGGTAGGAAGAGAAAATTTAATATTTCTCGCTTATTTTTATCATTAAATGAAGTAACTTTACGTTATGTATAGATGTTTTTATATGAAAGCTACGTAATTGATGTATTTGAAAAAAGAACCCTACATTAGAAGATCACGATTACGGCGTGAATGAAGTTAAAACCATGACCGTGATCGCAATTCTGCCATCACTGTCACTGTTGATCACTGTGCTGAATAACGGTTAGCTATTTTGCAGGTCATCACTACTACTGTGGCGGCTACCTCCTACACCCGCCAGCAGATGGATAATTAGACAACACCTTTCTCGCTACCATCTGACCTGACCCTATATTTATTTCGTAAGTCGCTGTTATGAACTTTCATCACGGCGCATCGCATTTAACCTCAAACGTGCGCTGAAACGAGTTAAAAAGGATTAAATGATTTTTGTTCGATTAAACGTGTAGATTACACGTTTGTACAAATGGTAGTATAGTGGTGTAACATCAGAGCGGAAAATTATGTTGTATAGTTTCTGTAATATCTTTCGAAGGTTTCTCTTTAACTTAGTTGCTCCGAGGTCAGTCTTGTTAGAGTGGTTAATGATTGATTAATTTAAGTAGTTTTATTGATATGTTTAATAAGTTATTATATAGTTATGGAGCTTCGTTAATACTTGGAGATGATCAATCATTAAATGAATACAACATGTAAACATTTAAGATTCACCGGTTTCTAAACAGCTGTTTAAGAAGAATTCATTTTTCGCCGCGAAATTCATGTGTTGTGAGTGCAGACAGGCGCGAGGCGAGAAGTCCGAATTTATTAAATTGACGCAACATGGACGCCATTGTTGGCGCTTTTTCAATGTCCTTTCTATGCAGGTATGCACGCTTTTTGTATAGATCCTAATCAATTTCATCATAATCATAATTATTAAATTATGTTTAATTAAATATTTATAGCATTTGACAAATACAACTGTAAATACTGATTCATATATTAATTGTAACGAACGATCAATTAGTATTCTTGAAATATTCGATTATTAATTGCAATCACGATTAGTTAGTGCTATTGAAAAATTGTATTATTATTTATAATTTACAATTAACGAGTACAGTTTAGATAAGTGATTATCGAATTGCAATAGAATATTTTCAAGTTAATATAGTTGCAAAGTGATACGTTCTCAATAGATTGCGGATCTTTACGCAAAATAAAATGTTTTCCATTGATTATGGGAAGCAAGAATAACATAAAAATTAATTTCATCTCTTATCGACTTCGTCATATTAAAAACAACAATATAACATTCTTGCATTTTAAAAATCTTCTACTGTTTTATATTTCACTCAACCAATTTCTTCATAAATGCATTAAGATCCGCAGATTAGTTATCATTATTATTAATAGAATTTATTTTCTTCAGGTAGAAGTTTTACTTATCCTCTACTGCTCAGACAAGTGTTCCAAAAATGGTCCATCTGTTAAGGAATCCCTAACAACAATGCAGGTTTTCATTTGAATTTTTCAAATCTCGGCCTATGAAAATATGAAAAAAAAATTTAACTAGATTTCTATCTGCAGGATGACAGAGTCTTTAAAAAATTGTTAATTTGCATGAAGATGCACAGTCTAATCATTACTGTGTCGTTGCGGCTACCGATTGTAAATCATTGTTATTGTTGAAATAGGGTATCGCAGGAGCGACGGACGTCGTGAACGGCCCCAGCACCAGGAGTCGACGGCGGGTGACGATGTTTTCTGGCCGGCTAGTAGCGGTGACATGGGCAGGAGAACAGAGTCGGTGTGATGAGGTCATCGTATGGTTTTTTAGCGGCGGCGGCAGTCGCGACGCGGAGCGCCCGAACGCCGGCTGCTACGTCGAATCCTGCGGCGGGGTCATGCTTGCCATGTGCGAATCCGCGACCTGTAATCTGTCACGAGTCGCGAGTGCAACGTGTCCTCCTGGTCGTAAGGTGTCGGCGGGATCCTCACTCGAGCTACTTGGTCCATCTACTACCGGCAATTAGGCCTGGGCCCGTTTCAATTTACCGGTTCGACGGTTGATCACCGTCGGCGGGCGCACACCGTTGATCACCGGTGAGGAGGCTTCTCACCGGGTCCGAGAGAGTGCCTAGTTTTCGAATCGACTCGTGATTTCTACCCGGTTAGACGGATCACCGATTTAAAAGGCGACGCGGTCAACTACGCTCTTAAACCTGTTTCTACTCCCCCTCGGACATGGAACACGTCGAGTTTTCGAGTAGCTGGCTGCCGTGGTATCTGCCCGTGGTATCTTTCGGTCCCCGGAGTCCTTTCTAGCATCCGTCTCGCATGGAAATCTATCCGCGTGAATCGGTGGCCCGCGCGAGCCCAGTATCTCCGATTCGAGCGGCCTTGTTGCACAGACTATACCGCGTGATGTTATTAAAAATGTTATAAAACACTGTGCAACGCGTGCCCCATAACGAGAGGGAGTGGGACGTATAGATAAACCCCGCTGTAACACGTTTGCTGCGCTAACACGTTGAATACCGCGCGAATTTTACGTTCACTTATTTCTTTCATAGAAGTGATCATTATTAGCTGTTGGATAATGAAGGTCTCACCTCATATTATAATCTCGTTCATTTCGGCAGTAACAAATTGATGTGTCATTAATTTTATGAAAACATTTTTAATGAATACAATGGTGTCGGTCACCGGTTACCACCATAGCGTTCGTGTGAAAACAATTGTTGAACGAAAGCATGTACAGAGTAGGGCATTTGAAACAGGTCGGCCAGATATCTCGTTTGCTATTGATGTCAGAAAAAAGTGTGTCAGGTGAAATAATTTTTTTATTGGTGGTGTGTAGAGACAATGTAAAGGTCAACTCTGTTTTTTTTTAACGCAGTGATGTGTTTTGATTTGTTGTTTGTGTTTGCATTCTGACAGGGCGCTCCAAGGCTAATATGATGACCTACATTGTGAAGGTCGTGCTAGGTCGCTCAAGGTCAACTTGTAAGAAGTAGTAGTTATACGTATAGAAATTTATTTTTTCTTTTGATACTTGTTAGCAATTCATTTCTTCTACTATTTTACTATTTTGCAATTCATCTATTTGAATCGCAAATGAAACGCAAACCTACTCTCGTAAATGCATAAAGTCTAGTCGCAATAGTACGAGGAAAATATTCTTGGAATCAGCAACATCGACTAAAAATTAACAAAATCTCTTCTGTCAATTCGATTTAAACGGAAGACTAGTGTCAGATCAGTGTAGGGCTGCAAAGGGTTAAATGCTCAATCTTGTATAAGAATTAACACTTTATATACCGAAAGCCTATATTAACCTCTTCCACGATAGCCACGAGTGCGGTTCGTGATACAAGTTTCGTATAAAGTTTATTAAATGTTACTAATTTCTTTTAAACCGGAATAAAATTCTATTTTGTCTATGTGTATAGCCATTAGAGAATACATTCTTTTTCTTCTGAGGAACAACGAACGACAAAGAAATTCGAATCACTTCAGCCGTAAAATAAATCATGGCACAAGGGGTTAATAGGAGCTAATAGAAAATCTTCTTTCACGTTTAGTGTTAAGTGATTCGTTACAATGAAGTATTCGCGGTTGGAGAGGACGGGGCAGCTACTCTCTGAAGAATAGCACGTGTTTCCAGGGTGGCCACGTGAGCGCAAGCGCGAAACCTAGAGGCTTGTTCGCCGAGTGTTCAAATCTGTTATCAGGCAGGCCGCGAAGCGTGGTTCTCCACGAGACGTAGTCCAGAGTGAACGTTAGTTGGTTCTCGTATGTCGTCGTCGACGCGATGCCACTGGATCCACGGAGTATCGAATTCAAGCCCGCTCGCTCGGGAATCGATAATCAGTCGCCGAAAGAACCTTGAGATCGTTCGCGATCGATCAAGGATCGGGAACCTTGACGAACCTCGCCTCCTCCATTGGTGGCGTATCATTATCTCGCGGCCTCGCGCCGTGTCTACGATTCGTTCCGGTGCTTTCGGCGCAATCACGGGGTTTCGATGCTCGACGATACTGTAAGAACGAACGAGACCTTTGTTACGAAAGTTGGCGCGCGCGCGCGCACGTGCCTGTGCCTTCCTTTCTTTTTCTTCGTCGAGCTGTCGTTTCCTCTATCACAGCTCGCGATTCTGTAAAACCCGGCGCGAACAGTAGTCGACGCGTTGTCTGCCACGTTGATCATGTGCGGCAGATACGACTCGATAAGAATTCATTTTTCTTACGTACGTTTGCTTCAATCGAATTTGATTAGGATTTTATATTTGTTTTGAAAGCGTTGAATCACGGTGACAAAGTTCAAGTTTGCAATTCTTCTTCGGAGTAGGAGAAAGAGTAGGAGAAAAATCTTAACATCCTATCCTATAATATCGAATCGGATCGTGACGAATAAATTGCGGATCTTTTGCAAAATATAAAAATCGCCTGCGTCAAATGAAGAGACTGAAGCCAGATAAATATTTCATTCGTACTTTCATATTTCTAACAAGCTGGAAATAGTATATTGACATCCTTAAATTATTTTAACCTTTTCACTTAACCTGTTTTAAATTGCACCTACTCATTTTTAATCTCACAAATTGTAAATTAAGAAATGTCAAATTCGTCAGAGTACCAGAGTACCACTTCGCAAACCTAGTGTTAAATATTGTCAAAAGACTAATATAATTAGGATACTGTGACTCGATATATTATAAGACCTAAGGGTTCAGGGTAGTTGTACAGAGTGGTCGAATATTAGCATAAACGTGTGACAAGATTGTTAAGTGGGGAATCCGCTCGGATTGGCAACTTCAAATAACACTCGGGTAGTTTTACGGAAAGGATAACATAGGAGATTGTGACTCGATATTATAGGATCTACGGGTTAAGGGTAGTCCTATAGAATTCCCGATAATAGCATACGCGTGTGACAAGATCGTTAATCGCGGGACGCGTTCCAATTTGTTTTTCAGGGCCGGAAGATCCGCTCGGGTTTACAACAGCCCTCAATAACACTCAGGTAGTTCTGTGGTGTTTTGATCAGGTCGGATGAGATCGAGGCTCGATTGTTCGGAGCAGGGGGCAAGGTGCGAACACGTGCTCGACCTCCCGATCGAATTCGAGGGATCGGAAAAGGCACGCGAGCCGTTTCCAGTTGTCGCGCGGACGTGGACGAGGATGCGTCGAGGCGGCTCGTAGCTACTCGGACCCGGTTTCAAACGGTTTTCACGTGTTCCGTGAGAACGTGGTCGCGTTTCCCGCGTGCCACCCGCGTGTCCGAGGCTCGTCGGGGACCTCGGCACCCAGAACACAAGGCTGTGAAAAAAGTGACGGGACTCTCGAGCCAGTGACAGTTCCGTCGAAGATGAACGGTGTACAGCGGATGCCCACCGACGCGTTCGACGTAAAAGTGAGTTTTGCAATCCTAGTCTATTCAACTTCCATTCAATTACACAATTACAGTACCTGCCGGAGAGTGTCCGGCCGATGCGCCTATGCGGATTTTTATCCCACATTGTGTTCCACAATGTTTATTCTCTCGTATCGATCAAATAACAGACTTAGAAGATCGGTCATTTCGTAGTAATTTACCATTCGATTTCACACTATCATCGTTCAGAAATACTTGAGCACATATAATATAACCAGCAATTGAAAATAGCATATCAAAAAGGATTTAAGACTGTCAAAAGAAAGAAACTTTAATAGTTTTATTTTACATAAAGATCCGCAGTTTAATCATTATCGTAGTCTTCGAAAGTTTTTTTTGTATACTCTGAACTTTTTCTGCTCGGTGATAAGTGTATTCTTAGCGATTCTTCCTTATGCCGCAAACGGGTTAAACATCCAGGCATACAAATGACTAAATTTGCGCATGCCGTCGCCGTCGATCTAGCGGCAGGTCTCGAGAATCGTTCTAATTAGCTGTCGACGAGAAATAAGACAGCGCCGACACGACAGTCGTTTTACGCGTGCGTCTCGATTTATAAGGTTATCGTTGCTCGACGACGTAAATCGAGACAACGAAGGCTGTTTAAAAAAGCATCGTTTGACATGTGTACACGTAATCGTGTCGACCTTGGCCCGCGTAACCCAGTACATAAGTCGTCCTTGAACGGGGTCGTTACTTCGCGCAGAACCGAACGATCGTATACTTACAGTTTCTATCGTGCGTCTACCATGCCTCTCGGGCTCTCCCGATTGCGCCTATCCGTGGCCCCGATAGCAGTTTTCGCGCGGCAAACACATTTTCCCCGCAATGCGGCTCGTCCTCAAGAAAGCCACTCTCTTTTTTCGGCTGCAAACACCGATATCGATCGACTCCACTGGCAGAACACACCGATTTTCTTGGGACCTTCTCAAGTGACGCGATAAGCGATCGCTTTCGCGCGAGAAAAACTTCCGACGATCGAATCGCACACTCCGGTACCTGCCATTTCGATTTGACCTTCCATTTTCTGGTCTCCATCCTTCAAGTTCGTCCTTGCAGAGCATCCCCTGCTGATTTTGATGCAAAATAAAAAGTTCGTGTCAGGAATATATGTATAATATATAAAATATAATATATATAATATATGTATAATTTCAATAATTTATTCACAATAGAAACATATAATAATGTAAACAATATCTTCAATAATGGTACAGCAATTTTAAGCGGTACCCTCGAAATTATCTCTAGACTGCTAACGGTTAATTTTCATCTACTCATTTTTGTCAGAAATCCATCAAATCCGCGGCCTATTTCGTTAGGCAGATAACTATTTTTATTCTGCAAGGTATTCGACAAAATCGGACTCGGGACCATAGTTTTCAATCGATACTACTTATACCCCTGCAAGTAATTTTCTTTCTCGAATTTTGCACCCGGGGATTCAATCTTATGTGCTGGTCAGTGTTATGCTAGTTTACCGGCGTTTGTTGGGAAGGTTTTAAATGCAGGATGTAATCCATTGGACGAAACGGAATGTCCTCGGGTCTCGTTACCAAGAGGACATCGATCGTGGCTGGATTTATACCGTGCAACCTCGCGTGTCGATCCTCCTAGCGGTGAACTTTTGTTAGAACCCGTGGCTTCCGTGTCGCCTTTCCCCATGTAACTTTTCCACGATGACCACGAATTTGTTCACCAAAAACAAGCCTCCATCTGCGGTCAACAGAAACCTATGAATAACTGCCTTTAGCCCACCAACAGCGAGTCGGATTCGTAAATCTTTCAGATGAATCCTCGTAAATTATTTAAATCCATTTCGATATGGAGAGAGAGAGATACACTCATTTTTTGCAATACAAAAATGATCCATATGATTAAATTATTTATTTGATCGTTGATGATTCATGGCGAAACATTAAATATTCGCCATGCAAGTAGATGCGCGATACACCATTATTTAATAATCATTCTATTAACGTTAATATTCATTTTTATCCATTTTATTAATTTTGAAAACCAAAGTTAAATCCTATTCCTTCAGCTATCGAAATTTTAGAGGAATACGGATAGATCATTGTCTTTTCAGAAATAATGAATGACGAAGTTCTAAGACAATTTGTAGCACAAGGGGTTGAAAGTTTTGGAGGATTGAAAGTTTGAAGATCGTCTAGTGTTGAGACTTTTGCGAGTTTGTTGCCGGGTTCTTCTCTCGACGCTAATTCTATCCTGTTAAGCTCTCTTGAGAGAGGGAGAGAGAGAGACGTGTCGGGATGTAATTGAACGACAATGACAACAACAACAACGACGACGACGACGATGATAAGGGAAACACGAATACACCGGTGTCTGTTACCGCAGACAGGGTTCACCCACTTTCCCGTCTCTCGTGTTGGTCATCGGGAGAGCATTAATATTAGGTTAGCGCACGTAAAACGTCTCGCGTGACACATTAACCACGTGCTTTCGAACGGCGCGGATTTAATTAAGATCATTTTCAAACGGTGCGGCGCACAGTCCTCCACGATCTCGGCCCTTCCTCTCCGAATCGAGTAACAAAAAATCACTACAACCTGCATTTCTTTGAGCTGCGTCAAGATTTGCAAAATTTAAAAGAGTTACGAGAAGAGACACGTATATTATTTGAATGTAGAAATTCTTTGGTTGACTAAATTGATGTAACTCGTAATCACTAGACTGCGAATCTTTATGCATTTATGAAAAAATTGGTTGGTTGAAATATAGAACAGTAAAAGATCCGAAACATTTAAGAACATTGTAATATTTATCGTAATGTAACAAAGTCATTAGTGGATAAAATCATTTTTATTTCACTTCTGTTTTCCTCGATCAATGCAGGCAATCTTTATTTTGTACAAGGATCTGCTGCCTAGTGTAAGCAGTAGACTGCGGATCTTTATGCATTCATAGCAAATTTGAGTAGATGAAATTCAAAATTGTGGGAAAAGTTTTAAGATTGAAGATTTCAATATATGATTTTTTCTTTATTCAAATTGTTAAGTGAAGAAATAACATTGAATTTAGTTTGCATTTCTTGCAATCGATGCAGATAATTTTTATTTTGACTCGGAAAATATTGTTACTCGGGCGCAGACGTTCTACAATTTTTCAAATGTAGTTACAAATATTCTGATTGGGCTGTGAATAGGAGCTCAATATGAATTTATTCCTTTTGTTAATGATTTAATTAGGTTGTGACAAAAATCCATAAAATCCGCAATCTAGTGATCACTGAGGTCGATGTATTGTTCACGTTAATTCTTTTCATTTAAGCTTATCCAGACCTCTCCTTAGAGGTTCATATATCTGAATTTACATTATGTTATAAAGCGCAGCTCAAATGACATTATTTTAGCATATCTTGTTTTTTTTCATTAAGTTATAAAACCCCACATTGAATTATCAGCAACATGCACATGACTGTGCATGCTAACATTACAAAGATAATATTAATAATTATAATAATTATAATCTAGAATTGATAATATAATGAATATTTTCTAATACAACAATAAAGGTACAAACAGTGAGACTTAAGAAATTTGTCTATATAAAATAGGGGACAAAGAGAAGGTCCGCACAAAAATGCATCTATTGTATAAAGTGGAAAGTAATCCTTGTTGCAAAGTTTGTGGATCAGGGCATTTCCATTATTATCATAGATCGGACATTTTCATAATACGTGATTAGAATATTCTGTACCAACCTACTACATGGACGATTTGTGTCAGCAACAAGTTTCAATTTAAAAATAATATATCTGGTTATGATTACATCAAAAAGGAAAAAATATGCAAACAATCTCGAAAGTTGGGATCGGAAAATATATCGGCTCTGAGAGGCCCGTGGTAATTGATCGATTTGGTAGTAAATAAGTGGGGCTGAAGAGGGGGAATCGTCGTACCGTCCCTCCTGTCTATTTCCATAGTTTTTCAACGTGTTTATCATTATGACGTGTTAGCATTCGGCAAGGCAGGCGCGCGTTTGCGTGCCGCGCGCGTACGTGCACGTCGAACATAACGTGCAATTAGGTGTCTTAACACCGAGGCCGGTGCACCGAGGTAACGCGATACCTGTGCCAGCCTATGGCAACGCGACTCCATCGAGGCGGAGGTTGATTCGAGCTGGCCGACACGCTAGATCCTCGACTTTGAACCCCTTAACGTTCCACTTGATTCCAGCGGGCGTAGGATTTATGAATTTCTAAGACTTCGTCGAAGCTTATTCCACTTGATTACCAAGTACAAGTATATCTTATCCTACTTCCTCATACTTCCTGCACATGTGAGCTGGTGTCAGGGCTTCGTTTCATATATATTTTCAGGATCTTCCATGTAATTTCTCTGAGTGAGCAGCGTTGAGGTATGTGTCCATCCGAGAGTTTCTGTCGATAGCTGCTCTCGAGGTACTCTCAATTTGCCTGTCCATTTGAGAGTACTTTAGAAATTTGTTGCTCTCGGAGATTGACGAGAGTTAACTCTCGGAAAGTCCTCTCGGGGCGCTATAAAAAAGACGATAACTTTTCTAATATTGTACTATACGATTTGAACTTTTTTTTGGGAAACTAGAGCAATTAGTTTACTACAGGATGTGAGAAGAATTTTTTTCAAAAATTGCAATTGATCGGAATTGTAGAAAATATACTAAAGGTTGCATTTATTATAAATAACATTCAATTTAGTTTCAATTCCTTGCAATCAATTCAGACAATTTTTACTTAGCATAAGGATCCGCAGTCTAATGATAAAAATGGAGTACTAATTGCTCTTTATATGAATTCAGATATAACATACACTGACTGACTGAAAATTATATTAAAATACCATTACGTTAAAAAAAATTGATTTATTTACACGTAATTCGCGAGCCGTAGTTTTCCGACCTCGGGTATAGCTGATAGTTGCTCGCCGAGGGAAAAATTGAACGCGTCCTTTTCGAGTTTCAACTTACAGTTCGCTCTCCGAGAATTTTTCGTGCTAGCACTCTTACTACCGTGTACAATGAGTCAAATTCGTCACTGTACGGCAGTGGTTCTTAACTTTTTTGAACACCTCTGGAAATATTCGATGTGTCATCGAATACTGTGGTGCACAAGATGGTTCGGAACCCACCCTAATAAACTGTAGGACCCGTTGCGAAATAACCTTATATATTTTTTATAAATATATAAAAAAAACCTTTTTGAAGTCAGGAAACACTTTTGATTATATGAAAAATTTGGGAACACAAAAATTAATGATCCAAAATAAACGAAAACATCCCGCATAGAAATAAATATATTATTAAATATATCTAATATATTTCGCGGAATTTCGCGGAACACAGTGCTGTACAACGACGAATTTGACTCCCTAAATTAATTCGGGATAGTTTTACTCTCCGATGGACGTGATCTTGTAAAGGAACTAGTTAAGATTTACGGGACGTTTAGTCAGTTTAGAGATTCCCACGCATCCGGTGAGATCAAGCGGCATTTCCGGAAGGTTAATCGCACGCCTGCGAAATTCTGTCAGACACCATGGTGTCTGGCAGAAGCTCTGAACGGTTGCAGCACACGGTGTCGGTCGCGGATTAAGGTTTCGCCCGTGTAGTGGAATTTGCGAGTTGCGCGTAAAACGAGGATGCGACGCGACGTGTCTCGGATGCGAATCAGAAGAAAGAAGAAGAAAAAGAAGCAGACGAAGAAGGAGGAGGAGAAGAAGAAGAAGAAGGCCTAGTCCAATGTCTCCGAAATGCTATTTACGCAGACCGGTTGGACGATAACATTACCCCTAGGGAGGAAGTTGGCGTAACCGATATAAATAGCGTTGACGAACGCCGTGCAATCTCGTAACGCGATCGCCTCGCGATTTCTCGCGCTTTTCGCCGTCGCTCTGGTCGCTCTGGTCGCTCTGGTCGCTCTGTCACGGGTCGAGAGCTGCTCCAACTTTCGAGACGCTCGATCGCTTCATCGATCCTTCGACCGACTATTGGAAACCTCCTGTCGGTCGCTATAACCGACAGGATATTTTTCAGAGACGCCAATCGACCAGGAAGCGAAAAATTACGGCGACTCATACTGCTCGGAGCCGTGCGAGTTCGAGGATCCCATCGAAAAACATTTTTCTGTACGTCGTTCGCGACTGTGGATCTTCAATTATATTTCTTGTACATGTATACAGTATTCAGATCCAATATTTTTCTCATATGAAAAAATGTGACTTAAAAAATATTTGAAAAAAATATTTATGTAATATTTTTATGCTTCTTGGGAGAAATATTCAAGGTGCTCGAATTCACAACATAAATTGTATACAATAGTGGAAGAGAACTGCAGATTTTATTGCTCTGACAGTCACGCGAGTAAAAAATCTCTTACAGGTTTTATTGAATGGAAAAGTCAGCTGATTCACAGTAAATCCGAATTTCCTTACGTCTCCTACGGTTTCCGGTTTTCAATCTACGATTTCCTCGGCCGATTCCGGTTTCGCGGGTATATCTCGACGGATACGCGATTGTCGTCTGCGGCGTCGTCAGCGTGGTCGCTAATTAAATTGGCGCGGCGAAGGATCTCGTTTCAATATTTCGCTTAGACGAGACTCGATCAGGCCGGCCAGCAAGGTCCCCCGTTATTAAGATGCAATAAACCAGTCGCGCGTGCGGCCACGCTCGAAGGCTGGCCGCCTCTATCTTTTAAAGTTCGAGTGAAAGCTGCGGAAACCCATTCGCCGGGTCTCCTTTTTCCTTTCCACGGCTCTGCTCTCCACCCTCCCCCCCGTTCCGTTACGTTCGTTCGTTTTCCTTTTTTCCACGATCGAACTTCAGTTTCGCGTTACCGAGTCTCGAGGACTTTCACGAGGCCCCCCGGTCGTGTGTGCTTGCGATCGAACGACGACAGCTACGTGACTGAAATCGAAGATCGAGACGCACGGATCTGTCGATCGTTACGCGAACCGCACAGTGGAACTTCGTTTGTCTGCTCGTGGCCGTTTATGGACCATTCCGGGCGCACTTTGTGCGCACCTCCACGTCGATACAATTGTTTAGAAAGATTTCGGAGATACACCCACGTGTAGGATCTTTACAATAAAACTTCAATGTTTCACGCGTACAATGCACTTTGCCCAATGTTGATATCTGTAATATTGTTCAAGTTACAATGTTTCGAAAGAAACTTGGTTCTACGTATATCTTCTACAATTCTCAAATATTTGCTCGTAACCATGGAAAAAATTCGAACAATTTTACACTTGCGTGTTGATGGCTAGTATTTTTTTTAAATCAGACTTCAGTGTTCCACACGTAAATAAGGTTCTCTCCAGTGCAAACATGTGTGATGTCGTTTGAGTTATAATTTTCCAAAAGAAAGTTGGTTCTACATTTGCAATTAGTTTCCTCACACTTGCTCGTGGGCGTGGAAGAAATTGTTTCAAACGAATTCACAATTGTGTCGTAATGTTTAGTATTTTTTATGTGACACTTCAACGTTTCATACGTAAAATGCACTTTGTCCAATGCTGATATCTGTAATATCATTCAAGTTACAACTTTTTAGAGGGCAATAATGTAACTATCCGAACAAGTAGGTTGATGATATAGGGGTTAATCCTTAGCACTCTGAGCAGTTCATGACGCTATTATATGTCGGAAATCATTCTTATACGGTTATTTAAAGGAAGTTTTATCGAAAATATTCCTCTTTGTTAGAGCCTGGGAAGTTTTGGGAAAAACAAGATATCCTTTGACAAAGATGCAACATTTTTTTAATCTGTCATGTATCGTTCAGCATTATTTTTTAAATATATTATTATTAGTTATTACTAAAAAATATATATGACTTCTTATTGGGAAGAGATGCTCTATATTGTAGAAAAAAAACTGAGAGAAAATATGGGACGAAACGATGAGGACATCGCAAAAAACTTGAGCAATTCTGCCTGGTGAAATATGCTACTTTTAAAACGCTCAACTTTAAATAATCATTGTAACTAAATATTTATTCAATTTCATTAATTTCTTCATTTTCGAGGTCCATAGATTCTTACAAAGCAATACAAATTTATTAGTTTGCAAATTCGAAAAGTCGACTTTTTGGTCGAATGTCCCTAAATTTTTCGATCCGGCCCACTTGTGCGTCGTTCCTGCTATTTGAAACGGAGCGGGTGTTCCGATTCGGAAATCGATGCCTCGGACTGGTCCGGCTCGGTTTCCGCGTTCTGGTCGCCTAAACTGTGCTCGCTCGTTAAAAAGAGAGGGCCATTGTTGCCTGACGAAATTGCGGTCGTAAAACGCGCGATCGATCACCGGTCTCCGCGGAAGACAGGGTGCTATTAATCTTGTTTCGCAAGCAAGCGAGCAAGCAGACAGACAGACAGGCTGCAAAGATCGCGGGCCAGTGCGCCGCGGCGTATTTAAGTGAGCGGGGCTCATTTGCCGCAATTAGATCAACTATTATCATTGGACGGGTCAGGTCGTAAACCGGGAGGTCGCGCTCGCGTTTTCTGCGGCCCTCCGCGATCTTTTAATTCTTAACGATCACCGTAAAGTATCCTATGCCGAGACGGCCAATAACTCGCCGCGAGTCGGTTCTCGAACACGGTCTCTCTGGTAACGTTTACAGCCGCGAACAGAAGCGGTTTTACGATCTACGTCGGTGTCCATTTTTGGTGGCGAATTCTGATCGAACGTGTATCGACAGTGGATTCGTCGTTTCGAAACGCCGCCGACGAGGATCGAACGGGGGCCACGCAGTGTCGCGGGTCTTGTATACCAGAGGAATCGTGCCAATGTTGCGCGTCGTGTTTTCATTTACGGCTAAACGAGTCCTCCGACGAGACCAACATGGTTAACTAGCTTGTGTTGACTAGAGAATCGTCGCGTTTCACCGGATCGCAAGAGATATACGATCCCCGGTCTCTCGAAGATCCGAGAATCTCTGCGGTTTTAGCATCAATTATTACGGCACTCGACCGGGACACGCGATCCGGGCTTCTTGGAAACGGCAGAACAACCAGACGACACTTAACTGTAAAATAATCGCACGATCTGGCGAATGCTTCAATTAATAAATTCACGACATAATGCTTCATTCCACGTACACTGTTTGTTTACGTTCGACATTTTTATTGTTAGCTATGATCGTACTCGTTACTAGATTGCGATTACTAGATTGAATAATATCGATACTAGATATAATTATACATTACATAACGATATAATTATACAGTATTATTTTCTTTGTAATTCCGACTAATTGAAATTTTTTAAAAATTTCTTTTTCATGTCATGTAGTAAATCAATTTTCCAACCTTATGAAAAAATCCAAGTCGCATGATCTGATATTAACACTAGAACTAAACGTAGTTGGCATACATTGCCTTATAATAACGACAATATTGCATTTATTTAGATTTCGTATAAGTTTTATTTAAATATGTACATCAATAAAGAAGTTCACTAAAAAAATTTCTCAGAGAAACATATTTATACTTTTAATATTTCTAATCGAACAAATCACGAACCAGTCATTGCGACTGGTCCGGTAGTTCTAATGTTAAAGAAGTTATGGTGCTTTTAAAAGTGTCCGAATATTACTGTGGTTCACTTGTAACTCCAACAATTTGAAAATAATAAATCGAAGACCGTTAAACAGGGAAAACTACTGATCATTGTGCAGAAAACGTCAGAGCACAGAGATTAATCTATTGCAACGAAAAGCATTAAATCCGCGCAGGCTTCCGTGGTTTAAATATGGTTCATCGCGGTAGGTGGGTGGACAAGAGAGCGTACGTCTGTACATGACAATACTTTCAGCCGTTCGACTAGCGTATTATTGTGTTTCCAAGCTAATCACAGGGACTTGTAGAACGTTCCGCCAGCAATCGTGGATTCCATATACGGAGCAGAGAGCGCGGCTGAATGCAATAAAGCGTCTAAAATCGATGATCCGTGCGCCGGGAGCGCGCGAGAGAGACTGGGCCCATTGAAGTTTCCACCGTTAAAACGGTGGCGTGGGCTTGATTGCGATCCCGTCGCCGTTTCGCGGGACTGCAAAGCGTCCGCGATAATAGAATTTCTCGTAGCATTCGGCTCGTTTCGCCCGGCGAGGTGGCTGATGTATTAGAAGGCAGCCAGCGGAGACAGAGGAGACGAAGGAGAATCGACGGCGACACAGACTCTCTCTCTCGCTCTCTCTTTCTCTCTCCGGCATCTGTGGGACTTCTGTGGGTGGCTACACGTGTACCCTTTATCGAACAGATTTCAATTAGCGACGACGATCGACCGAAGTAATTGCCGGTAATAAAACAACCTTTTGGCTCCCTATGTCTTCCAATCGGCGGCGTTCCGGTTTTTTACCGCCGCCAGCCGACAACGTTCCGCGTCGATTTATACCGTTAATGATTTTCCGAGAGGACCGACCGGTGTCCATTCGTCGGAAACCGCTGCGAGAATGATGGAGACACGGTCCTGATATCGGAAAATGATCTCCGACTTGTTTAAGGCTGCGATTACGGTTGATCCGATGTCGGACAATTCGGCTGAGGCTTCTTTTTCGAAAAAATTATATGCAAAAGATCGTGAAGCGCGAGTTAGGGCAGGCAAGAAGTAGAAATGATGAGCCGTGATCAAACACGTGGTTCGATGTACCATCTGTACATTAGATCCGGCGAGAAGTAGAAACGGGGAATCATGAACAAATCGGTCTCGTAAACTTTCAAAATTTTCTTCGAAAACAACGTCTTGAGAGAAGCAACTTAATTTTTGCAAAAATATCGTGGACAAAATCACGAATCTAACATGGATAAAATTGCAGAAATATCAGGAGAAAAATTCCGAATATAATTCGGCCAAAAATTCAAAAATATTCTGGATACAATTCGCAGAAATATAATGGACAAAATCACGAATCTAACAAGGATAAAATTGCAGAAATATCAGAGGAAAAATTGCGAATGTAATTCGGACAAAATTTTGAGAATTAGCTGGATACAATTTGCAGAAAAAATCGTGGGAAAAATATTGCAAATATGATGCAAATACTGCCAAAATATTCTGGGCAAAATTGTGAACACAACGTGGACAAAATTTGCGCGTGTTTCGCGGACAAAAGAGCGGATATACCACGAACCGTACAAAGGATGAATGATCAAGTCCTCGCGTTTTCGAACTCCATTCTGTAAGTCCTCTATTAGGGTGAAAAAATGAGGGGTTACAGAACGGCACGCGTTGCGGAAATTCGAAAGGCGGTGTTCGCGGTATAGTTCACGTGGCTGTCGTCACTCGGGATCCATCGGGAATCGCGTGACTCCCTCGGGATGCTTATCTAACGTTCGCGGAGGAATCATAATGCGACGCGGAGTTACGTCGTTTGGTTCGCGACAACGCCAATCCCACGAGACGCGTTCATAAACGGACAAGATGGATGACTGTCGCGTTTCAGGAGTGGCCGGTTAATGCATTCGAACGTGTTGCAAATACCCGGCACTGTTAGCTTATCGAGGAGAGGAGAGAGAGAGAGAGAGAGAGAGGCGGAGATATTTTTTTATTAGCAATTCCTGATTAATTCGTGCATCGACAGTGAACGGTATCCCGTAAATTGTGTGTTATCCGCTTGATAATGCTTGTAATTATCGGCGACGCATTACCTGTTATCTGATCACGTATCGAACCGATATCTCCGTTTTTTCGACGATCGAATGTCGACCAATAAAATCCCGCGACCATTACCGGCGTTTAAATCTAAAAGCTTTATGTAAATGTTTGATTCAGGATCAATGTGATTATTTGTCTATCAAATGACTACTTGTATTCTTATGCAAATTCGAATTTTTATAAATCCTTTTATAGAAGCATGTTGTAATAATTTCTTTCGGAGGAGTTTCTTGTGATCGAAGTGGGAGGGAAATGTTGGGAACATTTGAGTACCGGAAGACTTAATCCTCGTAACAGTCTTGCAAAAACGCATGCCGGGTCCACGAGAACCCAGGCTCATTTCACTTTTGCTTGTGCAATTATTTCCCGACAAAATTCATAGCGGCCAGATTATTTATTCTTTTCGAGTAATTTAGAAGTACATTTTCTATGCGCCACAGCATTGGATCGGAACTAACGCAGCAGCTTATGACGATGATTAATGGTTTTTGTAATGTCGGTGCTATGTCTACAAGAAACTGGATAAATTTCTTTTCAATAATAATCTAAGAAGTTGCCAGGTCACTCGAAATAAATTGTTCAAGCAACACTAAGTATCGAAGATGAAGTGCGAGACCTCATTGCTAAATCCGTTTCCCTGAATTTCACGAACTAGTACGAGATGCCATGAAGACATAAACACTTCGCTCAATTATAATTAACAAATGACCGGCAGTTGTAAATTCATCTCCGTTATCGAACAAATCGGCAGCGCAGAAGCAGCAAGAAAACATCCTGAAATTTCGCAAACAGTAGACCATTATGCACAGAATCTCTGCAGTCTGTTAACGATCAGTAGCATTCTAATTGCGAGCGCCGGCAACGTAAACCCGCGTTTCCCGTTCGCTCGTGGGATTCGGAGCGAATTGAATGACTGGCCGGATTGTCCGACTCATTTATAATTTCATGGTCCAACGAGTCGTTTTACAATCCTTTCTTTGACCGTCTAGGCTCGGCTGACCGCGTGCACTCGCCGTTCGTGATTTAGGGGAAAATTGTAACTCGTGACGTCGCGCAATTGCGGAATTACTCCTCGTAAAAGTCGCAATATTAACTGATAGCTGTGGAGCGCGCTCGTCGTTTCTCGGCCTTCGCGAATGGTGGCGTGCACGCACAGGTTTGAAACCAAAATTTACTCCACTTTCCAAAAAGAACATTTTTTGAAGTTCTGTTTAAAAATGTTTAAAGACGAACATTCTTTGAGGTTCTATTTAAAAATGTTTACAGACGAACATTCTTTGAGGTTCTATTTAAAAATGTTTACAGACGATCATTCCTTGAGGTTTAATTTAAAAATGTTTAAACACGAAGATTCTTTGAAGTTCTGTTTAAAAATGTTTGAAGATGAACAATCTGTAGGTACCATTTTTTAGCCAGAAAAATTGCTATATAAATGTCCATCACTTTTAGACGTGCAATGAGGTCAAAAGGGATCTCTGCCTTAAGAACAAATTCAGAAACATTCAGACGCACGCCAATGGCACGAATTTTTTTTCTGAAATCTTTTCCAGGATCATGACGAAGAAAACAAAAAAAATACGCATATCCATCGTTCCAATCGTAGGTTTATGGTCTTGAGATCATACAAAAATTCCATAGAAAAAAACACTTTCATTTTTTACCAAATTTTCCACTTTTCAACACACACACACACAGGCAACTTTTCCAATTTTTCTTTCTCTAAAAATTTTATTCGGACTGCTATGAAAATTTTATTCGGACTGCAACGAAGTTAATAACTCATTAATGAACCTCCCATTAGAGACTAATGTACTTTTGATGTAAGATCAGAAGGTACGATAAACACCTCGTTATTCGAAGAGTAGTGGGCCTGTTTATTTAAAAGCCTGACGAGCCAAGTTTGACACCGAGACCACTATGCACGACGTTATGCGAGTCCCGGTGACGTTTACGACGCCGTTACCGCGAAAATCATGGTCTCGTGGGGCGAGAATTTCAGCGATCAAGGTTTGGACCGACAACCGTCGTCGCGTGTGCTTCGCTCGCCTAAACGTTTTCCAATAAGTATCGGGTTTCGGGCGCGATTAATTGGATCGGAACTTTCGAGATAGGGTGTCAGGCCACAGGACGGTGAACACGTTGTTCCGCGAGGTGTATAACCAAGAGTATAATCAACCACGCCCTCGGCAGACCTTATCTAGGCTGCACCCTTCGATCCTTTTCGTAACCTGGATAGGCTGTGTAGTCATGTTCGGCTCGCCCAGAAAAATAGGAACTAGTCCCGAGGGACGATTCGTCTATCCGAGGGAGTGGAATTCGAATAATTGTCGTGCGACCTTGAACGAAGGACGAGTGCCTGTCCCTCCGGGAAAGTCGTTTTTCCAGAGCGCAGCATCTCTTTTTTCCTAGAACGCCGCGAGATTTCTAGGATCTATGTAGCACTAAACCGTTGAAAATGACCGTGATCGCGTTCTTTATCTGTCCGGAAAATCAATGTTGCAATGCGTCCGAATGTGAGATCATTTTTGTTTGAATTACTAGATGATTGTTCATACGATGATTTTTGTCAGAATTTCTAGACGATCATTTTTAGATAAGCTCCAATATACAATTCGTGTTGCAATGTATTGAAAACTATTTTTATTTACCACAATATTCATTTCTATTTTTTATCAAGTTTTGTTGTAACGTATCTGAACGCGAAACGATTTTTGTTCAAAGTCCTAGTCGAAGTTCTAGTTCGAAGTTCTAGTTCAAAGTTCTAGTTCGAAGTTCTAGTTCGAAGTTCTAGTTCGAAGTTCTAGATAATTATTCTCAAATCAAATCCGGAAATCAAGTTTTGTTGGAATGTATCTGAATAAGAGACAACTTTTGTTAGAAATTCGAGACTTTTGATGCTCTTTAAATTTGTAGATGACCATAATGAAAGTGACAGGACTCGAGGTATACAGTCCAACTCAACAAAACTAGGAAAATATATATTAGGATGGAGGATCTGACTGTCTCCTTTGAAGCACCCCTATTCCCCGTCCCCGCGTCCAAACGGTTCTCCAAATAGACGTGAACAGCAGTGCCTCGGTTGTAATAGTTAATTAATGAGCATTGCATAGCGAGGGCGAGATTCCAGGGACAAGCGCAGGACAATGCAGCGCTGATCCTTGCACGGTTTTCGATCAAGGCTGAACACGTGTCGAGGGTCTAAGGAATTCGAGGGTGTTCGCGGGGAGCCGGATCTAGACTCGGTTCGAAGAGTTGTCCTTCGGTTATTTAGCCTTTCCCAATGTTCCTCGATTATTTATCCGTGGAATCTGTCGTTATCTCTTTCTTTCTTTTTGTGTCTCTGTCTCCTGTTCGCTCGCTCGTAATAGAGAAATCGGGGTCGCGGCGGCGTAACGCTTGAAACAATACTTTGAGATCTCCCTGTGGCGTGTGTTTCGCGGCCGGATTGGACCACGTGACATCGCCAACGGCCATTCGGCCTGATTTACATCCGACCACCGGGTTTTCCCTTTTTGGTGATCATCGAGCGCGGATGCATTCGGGGGAAGTGGAATGAACGCGGAGCTGCGAGCGGTACACTGCGACACGGCCGTGGGAGATACTCGAAGAAAAAGCTCCTACGAGAACAGAGGGAACTCCGAGAACAGAAGCCTTTTCATGCGGGGAGATCGCCAAGCACTGAACCGTTCCTATCGTTCGCATAATGTTTCCGCGATCCCATGAAAATCATGCCGCCACCGATTCCGAGAAGATCCGCACCGCTACGCGTCGTTTAAACTGTCCGTCACGAGAACAGTACCGTTTCTCAATCCCGCTGCTGAGCATTTCCGTCGAATTTATGAGAACATCGCTGGCAAACAGCATAACACGATACATTAACAATTGAAAATCGCCGCTGATCCGCAGAGGATGATCCGCGATCGCTGGGACCTCTAACTTTTCGCTTTGTTCGCACGATGTAACTGTTCAATTTTTATTTACTTAGCGAACGCTCATTCATATAACATATATGACTTTCTTCTACAAGGCGAAAAGCCTCTATTTTCACTTTTTCGAATCGTTTCTCCCTGGTAAATGTCTGCAGCAAGAGATAGATGAAAATTACAGGGTGCCTTTTTACTTGACAATTTAACAAATTTCCAGCTTCAAACGTTTCTACAGACCTTGAAACATTATTGTCGCGGATCAAACTAACCCAGATCGAAAGCTTGAAGCTCTGTACAACCAGCTGTAAAAATTCGTCGTACGATTTTTCCCCGTTGGTTTGTTTCAATTTGAAGCACACGATGTACTGTCGCACTGTGGTCTGAAAGTCAGTTCTAGCGCGAATTAATTATTGTGCAAAGAAAAAATTGACATTTTGTGTAAAAATTACTTTCAAATATTTGAGTAAAGTAAATAAAACATAATTTACAATATCATACAAGTATAAATTTCAACAGATTTACGTTAGTTGGTTTTTTTAATTTATTCGCGCTAGAACTGACTTTCAGAGCACAGTGTGTCGGCACGATGGTGCTGGCGGCACGTAGTCGGACCGACCGTAGAAAAATTTAGGGTCGTTGCTTCTGCGGTTTTCAGTTACGCATTCTTTCCTGAGGTGTGACAACTCGATAAGTGCGACCCACGCGCTCATTGTTCTTGGGATGTGTGGTGGTTCGATTTTTCCCCGTCCCGTCGTCTCTCTCCATTAGTGAAATTTTTCGCGTCGAGTCTCGGACTCGGTGTGGTGTGCTGGGGATCGTTAGGAATCTAGGTTCTTTTCTAGGAACAGTTCGATTATGCAAGGACACGGCTATACCAGACGTGGCCTGGCAAACACCTAGATTACAGTACGAGGGCCAAGCTGCACACCTATCCTAACCTCGAGGGATGGCTAAGCTAACCCTCGTGTGCCTCTCTCTGTCTAGATATTGATCGAGAAACCTTATCGAACGGTGTGTGGCATGGATTCGAAACATTTCGGCCGCACGTTTTCGACTGTAATCTCGAGGAAGAGCACTATTGGATTACACTGCAACGAGACATGTAGGGCTGACCGTGGTTCCTGGTTGTGTCAGGGTCATACCACTTTATTTAATAAGGGTCAATTACCCTCCGGTCAACCATGTTAGCACGCCATTGCATAATTTATGAATTATGACCGTCCTCCTCCGTAACTATCGTTCTCTCTCTCTCTCTCTCTCGCTCTCTCGCTTTCTCTCTCCTTTCATCGTCGTTCGAGGCTCGGACACAGCATCCTCCTAAATACTCGACAGTCTAACGCTGTCGGTAATATCTTAAAAGTTAATCCCTCTGCTCGGTGTTTCCGTCACAGTAAATCTGCTCGCCGAGATTTACGTTCGGCCGAGTGTTCACGCTTCTATCTTTTATACGTATAACTCACACCGCACTCGGCGGACCCTTTGTGCACCCGTCCGGCGACCCGACGACTCGGTCCTTTTCCTCTCGTGATTTTTAACAGCGCTCTCACCCGCTTTCCACCCTGCAGAACTGCTCCGCTGACGCACACCTCGCATAGTGAGAAAAATGCTCAATCAAGCTGAGACAAAAGTCATTTTTCTCAGGTGTTCCAATCGTGACTTTGAGGATACAGTTTATTAGTGGAAATATCCAAGTACACTATTTTAAGAAATATAAGGTAAACTGTTAAAATCGTAGTAAAAATCTTTTTTGTTTTTTTGAAATGTTTAAACGAGCTTCACTTTCTATTATTATAAGCTATAATAATAGAGATTCTTCAGCAAAATCAAACAGTCTTAAAACTCATAAATCTTTTATTTTAAAATATATTCAGTGAATAACAGTTGTAAGACAAATAGTACGGTCATTGGCACATTTGCTAACAGTCATAACTAGACTGCGGAAAGCAGTCCAAAGAAGAAAGGAAACCATCAGTTAACGAGATATTATCGAAATAATTTTCTTTCTTCTTTGGATAATATCTCGTTGACTATTAGGTTTAGAACATATTAAGGTAAACACTTATATACTCGGAATAAGATACTCTATCGATCTATAATATAAAAATTAGGATATTCTATTAAAAAAAATGAAGGTAGCCTTCGTTTCTATCAAAACAATGTAAATACAACGAAAGTGCATATGTTAATTTATTGCGTATAAAAAGCAATTCCTTTATCATTTTTTCTGATATTTACTATTTACAAAAAAATGCTACCTAATAGTAGCTTGAACATCCTGTATATTTTTAATTTTTCTTATCAAAATTTCAATATCTTCCTGCAAGGAGCTACCCATCAATATCCACTCATGTTCTCCTCTTATCGACTCTTTCTCACCTAGTTTTAATGTATCTTCAAAATTTGTTTGAATATCCTCGCTGATGAACACTCTAATCGCAGGACTGCATTATTGATGAAAACAGTATCGATCAAACAATACGAGAGTTGAATGAAAAGGATTCATTAAATCAGTAGAAATCTTATAATACGAGCGATGATCGGAAAGCATGAGTTACATTATCATGAGTTACATTGTTCATCTCACTTTTTTATGAAATTCTGAATGAAGGGTTTGTAAATCCCGCGTTTCTATAGCTCAACGATCTCCCTTCTTCTACAATTCCTACTATTCGATGCCGAAATTGATCACGAAGAGTCCGAACGGCTCCACGGTTTGTTGATCGAGGGATCACGGAGATCTCATCGATTCGTTCTCCGACCATTGGATCGAAGCGATAGAACCGTAAGAACCGATTTACCACTCCATTTGCTAATCCGTGATCCAGTTGACAGTGAGATTAGGGTTAATTGTGGTCACTTGCGGGGTCGTTGAATATTCCTTTAGTCCTCCTCAGGATCGGTTCGATTCGGATTTATGGGCCAGATACACGGTAGCGATCATTTCAATTTGCAGAAAATTCAAAGCTATCTTGGTATCTCTATATTCGCCGCTTACGTACCGCACACTCGTCAAAGTAAAAATGGTAAAAAAAAATCGTACATTCAGTTTGGCGTGTTCGTTACAAAAAGGAGACTTCAAGCTTTGTATTTATCTCGGTTTCACGCGCGAGAAAAGTCTCCGATTCTCGGTAGAGCCGTAGGTAAAAGTCTGTAAAATTTCCGCTAAAAAAGCAATCTCATTTCTGTTTATATCGGAGCACAGGAATATATCAGGCAGAAGCGATTTGAGGGAATGAAGTGCCGAATCAGCCTGTGTAGAATGATGTGAATTTTTTGCGTTCGACGAAAAGTCAAGCTTGTTTGTTGAAAGAGCGGATTGCACGCGAGAAAGCTGGGTCGATCGGGTTCCGTGTTTCCGGGCGTTGTACGCGCGCCATAAAACTGCGGGGATGCTCGTTGACGCGTTCCAGATGTTTTATTCCCGCGCGATTCAATTACGCCTCTGGATTTTTCCGATCGGATCGGCTGGCGTTGCGAGGCGCGCATCGGTGAACTTTCTTGTTGCGTGTGCAGTGTGCACGGGGAAAATGCAGTTTCGCTCGAACCCGGCGCGCGACCAATGTCCACGATCGGAATGTTGTGCCACTCCGGCCCGCTATATTTAGACACGCGAGTTTTAATTGAGTACGCGACAACCTATCGGACGCGTGGTCCGGGTTACCACCGGAGTCAGCTGGAGGATACTATCGGAGATGGAAAAATGCCGTCGACGAGTTTTCATGTTCCCCGCCGCGAGTTGAACGCGCGTCGACCCGCGGCGACAAACGTATTTCTCCGTGACTGTGAAATCTGCCGACTCACAGTTATGGAAGAGCTGCTACGTTCTTGGTACAGTAATGTTTCTATTAGAGCAACAGCCTCGTGGAGATTAGGTCGCATAAACCGTGCACAGACACTATTTTTTTATCTTCAATGAGCGAGCCAAATATAGAGAAGGACAGCGCGTGTAAAGAGAGACCACACGCGGACCTTTGAACTGTGCCGGCGACTGCATAATTTGGTCGCATCAATTGTGCCCAGCATTGTCGCTCTAATAGAAACATTACTGTAGTGTTCCAAACGTATTCTCTCTGTAACTGTGAAACCTTCGAGTCTGCTAAGTCACAGTTATGGAAGAGGTGCTACGTTCTTGGTACAGTAATATTTCTATTAGAGCAACAGCCTCAGGAAGATTAGGTCGCATAAACCGTGCGCAGACACTATTTTTTTATTTCCAAAGGGCGAGCAAAACATGGAGAAGGACAGCGCGTGAAAAGAGAAACTACACGCGGACCCTTGAACTGAGCCGGCGACTGTAACTCTCTACGTCGCATTTATAGTGGTTCATACCGATATACCGAGCCGAGATCAGATTACCAATCTGGGGGGGGGGGGGGGGGGATAACTTGATCGCATCAATCGTGCCCAGCATTGTCGCTCTAATAGAAACATTACTATAGTGTTCCAAACGTATTCTCTCTGTAACTGTGAAACCTTCGAGTCTGCCGAGTCACAGTTATGGAAAAGCTGTTGCGTTCTCTCTAGTAGTGTTCCGAACGTAGAGAAGGATAGGAAAACAGTCTTGTAAATTCGAAACTGAAAATTCGTTGAAAATCTGTTATTTGTTAATCGTTAACAAAAAATGGAATACCATTCTAGAGATCATTATTTCCTTTGGAAAATCATTCTCAAGCGTGGTATCATTCGAACGGTATTCCGGGCCGGTGTGTATCGGACACGTGAAAGTGAGTACAGGTGACAGCGAGGTGACAGCGCGAGCGCGTACAGACCGGACGAAAATGCATTGGGAGCCTATAAGTACGCGTGACACAATCGTTGGGGAATGTCGGTGTCGGAGGGCCCTAGGTCCTCGTCGGGTCCCACCGTGTCCGCGATCCTGTTCGCGTTCGCGAACTGGTCGCGTTTTCTTGTAGAGTCTCCTCTTGTCCTTCGCGTTTCGCCGAGCGAGATAGAAACGAAAACAACCATGAAATTGCCTCTTGGATTCGTCTCGCTCCGTCTTCGGAGTTGCCTCATCCGATAACCTCGAATTTTAAACGGATCCTGCCGCGCGGCCTCTTTGTGGGACATTTCCGGATATTACGCGATTGATCTCTCTCTCTCTCTCGTTCTCGCTCTCTCTTTCTTTTCCTCTCTGCCTCTCGTACGATTTCGAGTCCTCACGCGACAGCAATCTTGCTCGCTATGATCTGCGAACGACTGTAGAATTTGGTGCTGGAACAACCGAGCATTAAAAGTGAATTTATACTGCTTGTAATAATTCACACATTTACCTCTACACTTTAAATCAATAAATTACGTTTCATTTATAGACTGTGAATGTTTATCTACATATGTATATAAATAAAAATTAAATGCTGTTCGTTGGTAAGCGCATCGCTTGAGAACGGCTGGACCGATTTGGCATAGGGAAAGAAAAATTGGAATAGAAGCGAATCAGTTTCCGCTAGCGGATTCGCAACCGCGTAAGCGCGGGACGTTTAATCGCGAAAACGAGCAGCAACCGGAGCCCTACTTTCGACTCGCTGTAGCGCATGAAATATCGGCGAAGGATTAAACCGGCGATCGACACAGTTCCTTTACGTCATCCCTCTCCGTGGTCGTGCAACAACGAGGGCTTTCCCTTTCTTGCGCTCGGCTCTTGGCACTCGGCTCGCCGATGATTCATCGAATCGTTATCACCTCGCGAGATTCGTTAACGAGCCGCCGATCGACAGCGAATTCCATTTGCCTCGCTCAGTTTTTCCGTGTGCTCGTAAAGCTGTATTATCCGAGAACTCGACACCTGGAAATGCTCTATCAAAATCATTAATCCTCCCTTTATCTATACCTACCATAGTTGTATACCTAATTTAAGACTCTGGTGTGTTTGCATTTTTAGGGAATAGATGACGGTAAAATGAATTGATGCTTATCAGCGTTGTCTCTTCGTTAAGAGGCAAGGGGCACCACGTGACATAATTAGGAAGTAACTAGAATCTTACTAGATTTTGTATTGAAACATGGGTTTGCGGGCTGTCGTTTTTTACCACGTTTTTATTAGCTCGCTTTCTTGCGCCTAGTCAGGATTGTCAACGTGGAATAGTAACAACAAAAATATATGGTGTTTGAGTCCCCTCGGATCTAACAATAGAGACATTAATAAAAAAAAGAAGAAAACGTGGAATCATAGCAAAATTGAAGCATTAGACTGATATATATGTATGTTTATCAGTGTTATCACAAAAAAAACTTTCTCCGCGCAGACTTTGGTAACACTGTTACATACCCTAGAATAGGTATATCACGTGGTGGCCCTTGCCACCTTAAATCTCACCTGGAAGCAAAGAAACATTTAAAAGAAAGTAAGTGCGGATGCATTTACGGCTTCTCTAAGAATGTTAAAAAAATCCCAGAATACAAAATTCGACGAAATTTTGTACGATTTTTATTTATTCTAGATCTCCAAAGAACGCTGCCACTAAACATCGAATTTTATTTGATTTAGTGTTCTTAAAATATGTCTACGAAATAGCGATACAAACACGAAAAAATATTTTAAACGAATGTTGCATGATATTGAATGAAATTTCACATCGTGATGGTAATTGTTTTGTGGTGATTTTATCTGCTTCGAGTCTCGCGATGATCGCAATTAATTTTCCAAATGGAACTTTATTATTTTTGATCACAACTGTAAATGTACGTACGTCACTCTTTATAACCGGGTTTTTCCGTCGAACGTAATCGTCCGTTACACGTGTAAACGGATATAATCCTCGGCTCCAGTCGCGAGAGAAACGAGGCGCGCGACGCATATGTAGATTAAAAGGACGGGGCAAAAAAGCGATCGAAGAAAGATGCTGTAACGCTGCAGTTGGCACGCAGCCATAAGCCTTTTTCCCGCTCTTCGGACTGATGGCTCGCGGAAAATATCAATCGTGCGGGAATGGAATTCTTATCTCGCGGCACGCTCCAAAAATGATTCTATCAAACGGGATCGCCTCGCGTTCCTTTCATCGCAACGAATGGAGAGCTGAAATTAAAACGGAACACCTCGATTGTCGCTTTAAACTTTCCACTGGAAATTCAGCAAGCTCGACCATCCCGTGCAAACAAAGTTCATTCGAAGAAATGTATATTAAAAATTTAGATCTATGATACTAACAACACTTTTGGTTTTAACCCTTTTGCACTCCGAATTATTCTTCAATTTTGTTGCCAACAACTCCCTACTATTTTAAGTATTTCATTTGAAATTTACCTCCAACGACAGTTCCTTGACTGCTACTTATTTTAAACAATTTTGGTTACTAATTATGTATTGAATATAGTATCTCAAACTTTGTTGTAATTTATATTTGTGGAACTTGTATTTGTTTTTAACTATAAAGTAAGACATAAAGTAACGAATACATAATGGAAGAACCATATATACATAAAAACCCGTTTTATTTACATTTTACTACGATTTTTCTTTCTCCAGTGCCGAGTAACGCACGACAAAAGAGTACAAAGGGTTAATACATTGAAAATACAAGGTGATGCGTATGAAATATTACAAGCTACTACAGACTTTAACGTGAAAATTTTAAGGAGTTACATGACGTAGATGAATTAATATTTTTCATAATATCAAATATTGCAGGGTTGAATTTTTTAAGAGTGGGAAGTAGGGATACTTCGTATTTTTTTTAATAGTCTTAATTATTTCAGAAGAATATATTATCAATTCCAACAGTTTTGATCAAAAAATCAATTTTAACTATTCCATGTGATTAGCACGGTTTCTACCAGTGTCCAATACGAAAAGATTAATTTTTGTCATTGTATATAATTCTAAAGACATTGACTGAATTCTAAAGACTGTGTTCGGTTATCATATTTTCATTATAATGTTTTTGTACTTTCAATATCCTGCTATTGTAATTTTCGATTTGTATTCTTCATCATGTTGAAATAAATCTCGTATGAGATTTTCTATAATAAAAAAAAAGAATTACAACTAAGGTTGGTTTACACGTGCTACAAGTCTTTGCAACTCTCCGGAGCAGTATGTTCCACGTCCATCGTGTTAATTTGCTGGCAAACGAATTCGAGGAACGAATTGTCATGCCGCGAGCGTCGACACAAAATAAAGGTCGTTGCGGCCAGACAGGAATTATTTATTCCTTAAATTGAGCAGCGAAATGACGCCACTTCCGTGCGAGTGACATCATTGAGTTGTCGTTCAATGCCGACGACACTGGATCCCAAAGATATCTCGCGAAATTATCATCGTCGCGAATAAACGCTCGAGAACCTTGGATAGACTTGTAGTATTTTCTTCCTCGCTCGATCGATAGCTGAATGCGACTCGAGGGACGTTTATTCGCGGTACGATTTTTTTCTCTTCGCTGCACCGGTAATGCACACCGATGCGCCGGTGCTTCCCTTTCGCGAAATTCAGATCGAGGAATAACGGATCCGTGACACGCAGGGGTAGTTTTTAGCCGGAAACAGGCAACACGCAGTGACATCCATTCTCCCGTCTCTGCCGGAGGAAAGTTCGTTTGAATAGAGTAACCTTGCGCTCTATCTCCGTCCGGTTCCGGCCGCACGCGTTATCGCAATTTGAAAAATTGGTCAGCAACTGTTGACGCAATGCTTCGCGCCACGGAAATGTTAAGCTCAGTCGCGTCTAGTCAGGGGAATTGACTCGAATTGGTATAGGAATAGAAATAGATTAGAAAGAAAGAATAGAAAGGTATTCTAAGGCGAATACCTTAGATCATATACACTTATAGACCCGGCACAGATAATTTTTCCCTCGCAAAGATAAAGTACTTTGTAACGTTTTCCTTTCTTTCGATCGACAATTTTTTATAAATCTTTGAATGTTATTGGCGCGCTGGTACGATCATTCTTGACAATAATTAAGCTATTTTGCAAATTTACATAAAATATTTCGACGTTTCGATCCACGATTTGGATCATTTTCAAGAAACTTATTTCATTGTAATTGCGTCTGTAAGAATTCGTTTCTAATTAGTACATGGTTGTTCTCTCTGTACCGGATTAGTCACGTGACAGTGTCATATGTACGATAGAGACCGAGCCGCGGCCTAAGCGTGGAGGAATAGTAGTGCAAAAGGAGAAGGGTAGTGTGGGAGACAAGTCAGACAAAATTTGTCGCGTTTCCAATCAAACAATTCGTTATTAAATAAAACCCTAGCTGCGCCAAATACGTTTTATTTTTGGATCGACTACGAAAAGCAAAAAGTTACTCATTTTCATCAGCATGTTTTCATCATTGTGTTCTTTCTTTAATTATATAATTAAGTGAAATATAAATAATATGAAATAATGAAATATAAAAAATATAATTAACTTAAGTAATTATATAAAAAGGGAATATTTGTCAATTTGATAATAAATATATTTTTCACAAAATGTTTCGATTCGATCGCTTAATGTATTTTTATAAAGTATCCGAATACAGTTGATTTTCGCAACGAAGGTTTGCGATTGGTTAAAATAATCGCGAATTAATCATATATTAAATTGCTGAATTCTGGAATTTATAACGCAGGAACATTGTAGCCTAGAATTCCCGTCGGCAACAGTTTTACTTGCAATGTTTTATCAAACGCAACGCGAATCCTCAAGCGTGAAACTACTTCATGCGTTGCAATATTAAATAACAGCTTGCATAAACATAATTCGACTTTCTTTATGCGGAATACGAGATCGTCGCGGCGCATGCATTACACTGGCTGAAACGTGTCGAATCGTAAAATAAAATGTTAGTGCGGCCGTGTACGAGAGACATATTTATTTACTCAGGCTTGAACATTCATTTTCATGTCGATCACAGTGCACCGAGCTCTGCTTGGATCTGCGAGACACTAAACACTTGAAAAGTGGACCAGAGTGATAAACCTCAATGCTTTTATTATCGAATAAATTGGTTTAATTACACGGGGATTTTATTATCACCGATTGTAGAATGAATTAGTTGAATAAATTTAATGATATCGAGTGTACCGATTTTGCTTGGAATCTGTGAGACACTAGAGAGTTGCAAAGTAAATCACAGCTATAAATCTCGATTTTTTAAATTATAGATATTAATATTATTGACTATACAATAAATGCACTCATAAGTGAAACACATGATTATAGAATGATGTCGCGTGTACGAAGCTTGCAAAATAAAAATTATCTACCGTAGATGCAAGAGATAGACATGAAATAAA
Source organism: Lasioglossum vierecki (assembly GCA_028455595.1). Taxonomy (NCBI): domain Eukaryota; kingdom Metazoa; phylum Arthropoda; class Insecta; order Hymenoptera; family Halictidae; genus Lasioglossum; species Lasioglossum vierecki. Next base: position 28,877,106 of record CM052336.1, on the reverse strand, counting down.
AAGTTAATATCTTCTTCGACAATTTCGATAAATCAAAAATAGTATATTGCTATTTTTAAATATTCTTTCAATTTTCCTACTCGCGCTTAAAATTCCACCCACTCAATGTTCTCATGAATATGTAAAATTCACAGTCTAGAATCACACCTATAAAAATTTCAACGTCTCAGTTTACATATCATCAAATAAATCGTGGGATTTATGCTTTTAGATTCTGCTTTGAAATTTCGCGGAATTGGTATTACAACGCGTGTGCTCGAATAAAATTGATCCTATTATGCAAAAGATTAACATATGATATTTCTCATGGAAACCTTATTAAAATTCCAATAATTGTAAAATAAAATCTCGGGGTTCAATTATCTGAAAGGTGCAGATTAATTTAGCGTAAAACGAATTAAAACGGAATTAATGAGAAACATAATTGCCGTTACCAGAATTGCAGATTCCTGCCAGACCGGCCTCGGATACGGTCGATGTTCATTGAAACGGTCTCGCAATCACCGGCCGATGTCGCCTTCGGATTAAGTCGGCCGGATCGATTGATTTACACGCGCGTAAAACGATTTGCACGGACGATCCAGAACATCCGAGACATGGAACGCGTCACGGGAGCTGTGCAAAAGTTCACGCTGCGGTTTTTCGCTGATAGAAATCATTCCCGAAGCCACGAGCATTCGATCGAAACACCGTATTCGTGAGGCTTTCCGACACAACGTCGTCCAGTTTTTCGAGCGAGTGGTTAACGGCACCGCAGACAAAAACCTATCCGGGTTTAGATTCTAAACGGTGAACTCTCATTCCCTCCCACCTGGCACATATTTATCAATCAACGTCCGCGAAGGTGCACCAAGAGTAATGGCAAAAAGAGCATGGTGCTCATTGAACAGGATTGTTCTTCTATCGGTCAGCTACAGCTTCCATGAAACTTAAAAGTTGAAGCCTGTAGAAAATAATACTTCAATTTTGATCTCTGCTCAACTCCTGATAAGATAGACTCGGGGACGATATCAAGTGGGCACTTCTAAAAATCGCATAACTTTTTTTAAGATGTTAGACCGACTGCTACATAGAGAATGAGTAAAAAACATTTTTGTTTAGATTGCAATTGGTAGAAATTATAAGAAATTTTAAAAATGATGTTTTGTCAACTTTTTTATCTGAGCTTGTAAAGATAATTTAAAAAATGTGTTTTGCAGATTGCGGTAATTTATACGCATACCGAAAGTTTGATCAAAATCAATAAATAAATTAATCGATAATCAAGTAATCAATAAATTATTTTCTATTTATTCTTTTTGGCAAAAGATCATCGAACAAAAGGGAAAATAATTTTTATTCGTTAAAGTTTATTGTTTGGATAAAACAATTAGAGACTATCTCATCTTAAAATACCAAAATTACTTTCTTGCCAACCCAATGTGTAGTTGAATTTTTTGAAATTATTGGGTCGTTTGAATGTGAGAAATTTTTATGTGTACGGGATTATTATCCTGGTACTTTCTTCAGTTTTCTGTGTACGTACGTTTGCGAGCATCTACATCCACTAAGTTCTATTATAGTTTTACGAGCCCAAGCTGTTGCCGTGCAGCTAAACTCCTGCACGTTCACTTGCACTTTAGAAAGCCTATCCTTCTTTCCTGCAAAATTCTTAGCGCTCTGGTAAACTTTTCTTTTCCCATTTCAATAATATTATAGCAGCTTTGGGTACTTCTGTTGTCCAATTCCCCGACTTCTTTCAAAGTCAAACTTCGTTCATGTTTAAAGATTCATAATGTATTAATATTGGATATCACTGTATTCGGGAAAGTCTATAGAATCTATTTCTGCAAAGAATAGTGCAATATCTTTTATAATAACATGACAATATTTTTTTAAAATTGAAAAATATATTTTCTTATTCAAATTAAGTTTCTTAAAAACTGTGCATCTAGAGGAAAAATTGAGGGCAGATTCGGATTTAGCGCAAAATACTCTATAGGAAACATCCAACTGCAATTGTTTAACACATTTGGTGTTGGACAGTGTAAATCGAATCGGAAACTTTTTGCCCAGTAACAATTTGTTTGTTTGTTCGTTTCTTTGCCATAATAAATGTAAGCTTATGTTATTTTCTATTTTTCATTCTTCAATAAGCCCTTTTTCATTTCCCATCAGTTTTAACTCCATAAAGTAATAATTTATACTTCTAAATTGTGAATGTTTTCTCTAAAATCGGTATCAATGGCTCTGATCGGAAACATTGTGCCACGGGGTGTACATACAGATTCCTTGCAGATTCTTTGCATTGAAATATTACTCACCTATAGAAATCTGATCATTGAGTCCAATCAATGTTAGCTACGATATGAAGTCTGGGAAGAAAGCGTTCTACAGACAGCATTAGTTGCCAGCAAACGTTGTTGAGATCCTCTGAAGAAATCCTGTCGCGACGTTCCTCGTGTGATCATTTCGTCAGCGGAGTTTTCAGGGTTCACGGTTCGAGGACCCCGAAAATGAAAACTTTCTCAACTGGTCGATACTATTTATATCGACGATCACGTGAGAGCCGATAAAGTTCGTGGATCTGGAAGGCCTCGGTGAGGTTTCAAGGAACGCAGGCAAAGCGCTGCAACGCAACGGTGCATGGTCCAGCATGCTGCGACCGAACGGGAACATTCGGCCGCGGGTTCGAGTGACTCATCGTTATATTACGAGCCGACGCTAAACAATTGTGACATGCGCCGCTAACTGTTGAACGGTATCTCGGCAAATTAAATTCAATTAGGGCTTTCGTTTCTTCCTGGTCCTCCTCCCGGCTGTACCGCACCAGGCGCCTACTTCGACTCTTCTAATAACGCCTAATCATTTCCCGACTCTATAAACATCTAGCACTGCGGAGAAACTTTACTCCTCTCGTAGTTAAACAGACGGGCTTCGAGGACTGGAAAGATGAAAAGGCAATATTACTGCATCGGACAAATGGCTTGCATTTAATTTTTTTAAAATTACTGCTCGATTGGTTGAAAAGATGGAAGAAAGATCTTGGTATAATTTCTTATTTACACTGTGCCCGTTAAAAAGAATCCATTTTGAGAAGTCTGAAAAGAAGGAAGTACGATTCGATTGCAGGGACCAATTTAATTCAGAAAATCGTTCAATTGATGAGGCTAAACCGACAAATGACAATTGTCAGAATATGTTGGCAGATCTCTGTGCATAATTTCTTATTTAAACTGTGCCCGGTTAAAAAGAATTCCTTTTGAGAAGGCTGAAAAGAAGGTAGAATAGTTTGATAGTAGAGGACCAATTTAAGTTAGAAAATTCATCTTGACGAGGCTAAGAAGATAAAAGATAAATATCAGAATATGACTCGCGGTTCTCTATGTACGATTTTTTATTCTATTTTATCTATTTTATTCTATTGATATTCTATACGATTGATATTCTACACTCGGTTGAAACTAGTGCAGCTCGTGAAGACTGCACAGATAAGAGAATAATTCCATAGCAGGAAATGAATGGTTCTGCAGGCGTGGTTTTTAAAATGATTCCAGATTTCTCGGAAACGACCGATTTCAAGAGCGTAGCGGCGATAAACGCGAGCGTCGATAAACACGTCGATAGGCGATCATGTTATCAGGCTGGTCTGGTATTCGCGCGGCGACTAATTATCGCGAGAACGCGACGCGACGCGTTGAAATGGTGGCAACTCTCGCCCTTGAATCCGAGAAATATGCATGTGGGTGCAGATTCTGTTACGCCGCGGGACACGCAATCCATTGCGAGCTTGAACGAAGAGTAAACTGTTCGAACTATGGTATCTCTATAAACATTTCTGGCTAGGCGGAGCAAGAACGTGTTAGGATCGAGACGGAGCACGAGTTTGAGAGAGGTAGAAAGAAAAAAAGGAATCGATACGTATGTGTTCGGAAGGATGTCGCGGGCGACGGGAGCCTCACTCGATCGTTTTGCTCGGCGTGTCGCGTCGAGTCGGGGACGGGACTACTTTCCGTGACACAGATAATCGAAGAGTAAACCGTCGATTCGATGGATACCCTCGGTCTCACCATTTCGGGCGAAAAGGTCGATACGAGCGTAAGGCCCCGTTCACCGCCGCGGTTAGAGAGCTCTCGGCGCGAAACGGCGGGGGCGTTGTGACAGGACCTTGTCGCGGCCCACACGCAGGGCTGTACCCAAGACTTCTACAGAAATCTCAATCCGAGACTCCTGGCAGCAGAAAATTCCTGGACCTTCAACTGCGATAAGTCCCTTTCCATTCAACTCCAGAATTTCCAGATCATAGTCCATTCTTTGATGGAACTTTATTTCTGGAAAATTCTAAATGCCACTTAAAAGTTGTGCTCAGTAGAATAAACAATCTCATCTCAATATAAGTAGAATAAATTCGTCCCAATCTAAGAGATAGTGAACATCGCCGAATTTTCTGAATGCTGAAGAACATGGTGTGGTTTCCGGAGATCAAGAAAGAATGGAAGGTAAGCAGAAGGTAAGAAGAAGATTCCCAGGGGCAACACCTGTTCCTCTTGGAAGCGAAGGCGTATCGAGCAACATGCGTTTCGAAGCCAGGTGATCGAACACAGCTTCGTGTGCCGAGACGCCTCGAAGCCCTTCGCGATCGAATGAACGAGCGAGCGAGCGAGCGAACGAGTGAGCAGGTGTCCGAACAGAAGGCTGCACCCTGTTTCCTGTGCCGGTCAGGGACGGTGCATTGGCGGGGCCCGATTTCTGCTTGCTCCACGGTCCCCAGAACCCGAGGAGACCCGTTTCCAAGTACGTGTCGACCGTTTAACGGGTCCCCGGCGCGGCGTTCTAAACGCGCGGCAATTAAGTTCCGCTTCGCGCTCCGCTCGCCACTAATTGCCCGATGAATTTCCAACCGCGAGAGAACTGTGAATCGCGGACCGCGGGGCAATCTCAACAGTCCGCAAACTGTCAACGACTGAATCTAACAGTTCCAGAAACTGCTTCGGGCTAGGTGACTCCGTAGATTTATTCCTGGTACCGTAACGTGCGATTCGAAACGGTGAATACAGACAGACCGAGAATTTCGGTTTTTTGCGTCCTGGTTAATTGTTCGCGAAGAGCCGAGGTAAAAGTGCGCGCGGCATTGAGAGTATGGAAAGAGAGCAAGGGAAAGAGGCAGAGAGAGAGAGAGATAGAGAGGCGTATTGGTTATGTAGGGTAAAGCCAGTGATCGATTTCACGAACGATCTTCCCGTACGCAGGAACGAAAAATCAAGGCCGTCACTCAGTGCATCTTCTGCGACGGAAGCGAATGGTCCTTGTTCACTATCACTGGCCAGATCATTGGCAGAAATAGTTGCTGGAGATTCGCGATTCAATGTCTCTGCTGAGGAAACTTCGGTCCCGTTCAGGACTTCAGGACTTTAAGGACTTTAAGGACTTTAAAACTTCCAAGATTTTTAGGATTTTAAGACTTTCAGGACTTTGAAAAAGACATAAGCTCTGTTCCCATACCAGATAAATGATGATTGAGGGAACAACAAACTGGCGAGTAGACAGCAGAGACAGGATCGATTCCGAGCTGTTAATAGGCTGTTCTGAAGTACCGTGAAATATGCTTCCAAGGTCCTAGGGCACGCGACAACGGCAGCCGACTACTCGGATTGGCAAGATTGATCAAGATATCAGCGTGTCATTGTCGTAATTCATATCGCGAACGAGAAACGCGAGCCACGGGCGATTGTTCGTCGTGGCGCAACAGTGAAAGCCCATTTAGGGGACGCTGCGCCGATTAACGAGCGATATGCATATAGTATATCGGTATCGTATACATATATATATATATATACATATATATAGATACATATATATATATACAGGGTGTCCCAAAATTCGTGTACTTCCCGGAAATGGGAGGTTCCTTGGGTCATTTGAAGCGACATTTTCCTTTACAAAAATGACGCCAGCGGCTTTGTTTAGGAGTTACTAACAAAAAACACAGACCAATCAGAGCGCGGCTAGAGCAAACCGAGTCCGACTCAGCGACAGGTCCCGCTTAGCGTGGCGGCGTAATTGGCCGAGCCAGAATCAATCCGCTGTAGCCGCGCTCTGATTGGTCCGTGTTTTTTGTTAATAACTCCTAAACAAAGCCGCTGGCGTCATTTTTGTAAAGGAAAATGTCGCTTCAAATGACCCAAGGAACCTTCCATTTCCGGGAAGTACACGAATTTTGGGACACCCTATATATATATATATATATCGGTAGAAGGGGACCACTCGCACACACACATACACAAGCATCTTTTGAAGCTGCGGCACACCCGTTGGAACCCGGTCGAAAATTATCCGTCTGTGTCCGATTTACAACGAGCCGGTCGCCCACGCGCGATAAATCGCGGCCCGCTGTAAATTGTGCCATAGGTGCAGCGATCGACGATCGACGATCGGCGGAGGACACGGCGCAATATTTCACCCCTCACCGGCCTCATTGTCTCAGGCCCTAACGAGAGCCTCGCTCCGTTTAAATGGAATTATCCTGTCTCATTAACCAGCCATCGACGTACTCCTCGATCCAGGCACCACGGGCCTCAGGGTCGATTGTAGATCGCCGATTTTATTGCGACGAAAATGAGATGATCGAAAGTATGAAAGTGTATCGTACCTAACAATTTGACTTTGCACAATCAATTTTTAAATATTTGTTAGAGATAGCTTTAGTAGCATTTATGTGTGGCATTTTGTTGGGCTTTCGTTGTAAAGTGGGTTGAAAAAGTTAAAAATGTCGCCTTTGTATACAGATGTCCGTAAGAAGTACGATATTCGAATGTTAGTAAACATTGGTTGGACCAATGTAGTATTATCATACGTAAATTTCTTATTAACCCTCATTGGTCCCTCATTTCAGGAACTGAATCTGTTCCTTGGTGTCAAATTGACAGTGATAAATAATCAATAAAATAACACGGTAAACAGTTATTTTTCGACGTTTTTTATTTAAATTGATGAGTTAAATTAATGAGGTTTGTCAATCGTGGGTTCCGCATTAGAAAACTAAAAGCCACGAAGTTTCGAACAAACTTACCTACAAATAACAGTACGGCATAACTTGTTTCGGAAAAACTGTGTCAAATTGACAAGAGGGATGGATGAGGGTTAATGAATCAACTATAATCATTGTAGTCCCAACGTTGGATATTCGTTGGCAAATCGTCATAAGTTTTCATCGTAGGTCCTATGTTGGGACTTGTAGACAGAACCATCAACCATATTCCAAGAAACTCTGAACCGTTGGCCACCGTTGGACAACCATAAATGCTAGTAGGGAGTAGTGTACCGATGTCGTCCTTGAACGGCTAGAGAACAAGGAAAGAATGTTCTTTAGTGGTTCCTCTGGACTTTATTTCGAATTATGAATCATCAGAGTTCGTTCGCCCGAAAGAATCCGCCTTGACGGTGTTTCCGAGTAAGGCCCGGTGATTTTTCTCGTTCGTTTTCCTGGTTGATTTTTCTGAGAGCCGGTGAGTCAAGAAGTTCGCAACCAGTTTCGCGAGTCTCCTCTTCCGCTTGTAGAGATTTCGAGACTCCCATTACGGTCAAGCATAGTCGTACCGTGGAACCGCGGAATTTTATCGTTCCGAGATAAGAGTTGAGGAGCTTCGAGAGGTGTTTCGGCTCTCGAGGATCCTGGCAACTGGATAGGCGACGTTTTTCACGTCGCTGCTTCGAACGGCTATTAAACGTCGATCGAACCGGATACCTTCGTCCTTCCCGTCCTCCAGGGGTCGTTAAGGACTCGTCCGAGGACTCGTTAGGGACTCTCGTCAGCTGCGACGACGTCCCGCGATTTTTCCCCAAGGTCCATGACTCCGGTCTTCGGAATACGTGGGACGAGAAAACACCGATGGAAATCTTGTCTCTCCTTATTTCTCTTTCTCCAGGAGCGCTATAGAGAACGATAGCCGATTAGAAGAGCTGTTGGGCTGCTCTCGAGAGCGAGATCACTGTAATTAGACAGCCTCCGCGTACGGGACACTGTATCAATTTACCGGCGCAGTTTCGGTATAATTTGCGGCTTCCGATCGCGCGAGCGATAATTACGCGATTACATCTTGCTGATAAGCGGACGAGGAAACCGGTGATTCGGAGACACTCACGGAAAAAAGTATCAGAGGGAAAGGGACGAGTCTGGAACCAAGCCTAAAGGTACGTGTCCATCTGAGAGTAAAACTATCGTGGGTTACTCTCGAGAGTCAAATTCGTCGATGGAGAAGCTACGCGAAAACCTCTCGGAGAGCGAACAGTAAGTTGAAACTCGCAAATGGACACGTTCAATTTTTCCCTCGTCAAGCAACTATCCACATACGAACACCATTCTTACAGCTGAGAGTCTTCTGGTTAGTTTTATCTGTCATTATATACATGTATTTACACATATGCATAAATCGAACAATGGGCGGGAATTGAAATATATTAACAATTTAAATATATTTATATATTGATACCGATTTTTATTAAAATAAAAATTAACCAAATTATTATTATTATACAGAGTGTGGCACGTAACTGTCGCCACGAATTTTCAGGTGCCTCCGACAGTTTAGCAACAAAGGAAGTTAATCGATATTTAGTCGGCTACACGTTGAAATATATAAAATTACAGAAACTATTTTGTTCGACGAAAAATCAAGGTTACCTAGACTTTTTTAAATGGCATACTAAATGTTTATAAATGTCCCATTTTTACGTTTACGAGGCGTAACTTGCATTATTCGGAAATACCTGAAGAATCAAACTCCAGGAGTAGTATTGTTTGTAGTATGAAGTATGTAGTATGAAGTATTTCACGAATATGGGAGGACATTCCGTGTCGATCCTCGGGAATCCTAGAATCCTGGCGAACTCAGGAGAATCCGACCTCACGTGGCTAGTGTCGCGGTTGATATCGGGAGAAGACCGCGGAGAAGCTGGATTAACGGAAGAATCGAGTGGTCCGCCTCGCCTCGCTTTACCTTGCCTCGAGGCCTTAGTAGCACAAAATATTGTATAAATATTTTTTACGAACTCGGGACTTACCGTTTACTTGATCATGCGCTACCTTGCTGAGCCATGCGAACCTACATTCTTACATCATTACTTTTTAGACTTATAAAGGCTCAAATCGTATCAAATGATATTATTTCCCACGCGCGCTCATTTCTGAGCGGTCCCGGCCTCAGGCGTTTCCGACCGTCGGTCGACGCCGAACATTTTGGTCTTTCGAGCCAAATCGCGACGCGAAAGAAGCAAGTGAAAGAGTGTTCGAGTGTCGCTCATCATGGCCGACATCGTTGAGGGACATGTACAGACTCAGTTGACCATAGAACGTGCTCTCCCCAACTTAAAAAAGCTTGGGAAGAACAACTGGACCAAGTCCATCTTGCAGACGAGGAGTGCCCATCTTCGGGAACAATGGCGTAGGTTCGAGATCTGACATTCGAGACTCTTTGCTGTCATCACATCGGAGGAGCGAGCAAAGATTCCCTATTTCAAAGATGACCATTTTGCGACTACAGAGGAAGTCTATCTCGATGTGCTGTTGTTCATGAACACTCATATCGATGCGCTGACCACCGATGGAGTAAGTCAGCCTAACTCCGAGGCGACGACGTCACGCCGCCGCCGGTTTGGAGGAATTTTTGACCGATTCCGATACCGTCCTCCAAGCGCGTCCTGACGCCTCAACTCGCCTCGCCGCCGGTTCCTCAAGTGTTCAGGCTGCGACCGCCTCGCAACCCTCCACGACTTCGCGTCCTCCATGCCCCGTTTATCGGGCTTCTCATATTCTCAGTTCGTGCCCGAAATTCAAGGCGCGACGCACGAGCGACTTCGTCATAGCCCGAGCATGGACTCATCAGGGTATCCGAGCGAGCTCCGTAAATGAAGCCATGGTTCATATCTCGCGTGCAAAGCGCTCCCGCGTCGCGACACCCACATCCGCCGTCCGCGGAGTCCACGTCGGAGTCCACGGGACCTTGCGCCATGCCATGCGCCTCCATACACCTCCTTGCGATACCGCATATTATATATTTTTTAAACAAAACTTAAAAGTTATAAGATAATATTTACCAGTTAGAGCATCATAAAGTTTTAAATTAATAAAAGGTAATTTTTTTCTTCCCTGCCCTGAATAAGAGGTTGCCGCTTCGTTTGACATTAATTTGTTCATCATGTTATATATATATATATATATATATATATATATGATTTTATACGTCGTATATAATATATAATAACGTCGTATATTATATATAATAACGTCGTTTCTCAGCCATTATGAAATTTGTGTAACTGCAAACTAAAATATGGTATATGAAGAACCATTCTTGAAAATTTTAATTGCGAGTCTTCATAAAATAAAAAAATATATATACATGTATTTAAAAATTACAAAAAAATATATATATATATACATATTTATTTATTACACATAACACATAAATGTACTTACGTTTTCTGCAAATGATGAAATGCAGGTGTCGAGAACACATAAACTTTTTAATCTTACAATTCAATCACATATTGTGTAAGACGTGTAAGAGCTACATGATTATTTTTCGTGCAACAACTTTGTCCCATTAATGTTCTTATAATATAAATGTATGTCGATTAAGTGACACACACGAATTCAAAGTAGATTGGAAGTAAAAATTTTACTTCCAATATTCACTGACGATTTATATTTTATATTTGAAACCAATACTTCATTTGTAATATGAAAGGTGTATATGTCTTCCAGCATATTCCGAAATAACAATATTTTTCCATGATAAATATAAAACATTTCCTGTACATTAAAAAAAATTCTCTTTCTAATATTACATAAAAATTCATTTTAAATATATTATATAAAAATATTTCCTGAATATTTAGAAAAAAATATTTTTTTCATAATATGAAATAAATATTTCCTGAATATTTAGAAAAATATATTTTTTTCATAATATAAAATAAATATTGTATTTATATTTGAATATTAAAAAAAGATTGAATCTCTTTTTAATATTATATGAATATGTATACAATATTTTGTGCTACTAGGGGGAGGACCATTCGACCGCTGGAGGCAGAGGACAGCGAGGAAGAAGAAGAAGAAGAAGAAGTGGATGTGGTGGCGGTGGCAGTGGTTGTTATACTGCATAGTGTATACGGTTTGCCAGATGACGAAAAGGAGTAGAAGGAGAAGAGGAGGACGAGGAGGAGGAATCTAGAAGGAATCGAGGAAGGGAGCCCCGTCCATGTCGAGGGGAGAGGGAGAGGAGGAACACGCTCTCCTCCGGTGCACACTCTCGTGGTGACTCCGACCGGCAAAGTGCTCGCGTTCGTGAAAGTCCACAGACGACTTTCAGGGTCGTCTGCTCCGCTCGTTCCTTCAGAACAGAGCCGGCTTGGTCTCTCGCGAAAAAGGAGGCCCAGACACCGAAAGAGATCCTTCGTCGCCTGGCGAGCAGCACGAGCGAGAAAGAGTCCTCTGCTCCTTGCGGACTCGATCGCGAGAGTTTCATCAGTCGATCCTCGGAGATCGATGAGACCGACGACGACCAGGTCGACGATCGATCGTCGTCACTCGTTCCCGTCGGCTTCGGTGGAATTAAAACGCGCGACCAGTTCCTCGACGGATCGATGCCGCTCGCAACGTCGAGGAATCGATAGATCCCTGGATCCGGACGATCCCCGCGACGTGGACATGTGGTGATCGGGACCGTGTGCACTTTTTCCGTCGCGAACAAACCGTCACGGAACCTTGAACAGTTTCGAGCGTGACGGTGGACAGTTATAGTGAGGGACGTTGTCCTATCGTACTCGGCTATAGTGATAGAACCAGTGGCGACATGTCGTCCAGGCTACGAGGTTCCGCGAAGGATAATTCCGACGTCGCGGTGAGGAGAGATCATTTCCGCGAGGATTTGAAATCGTACAAGAACGGCACGAATCGGTACCATTTCGGGATGACCAGGCAGAACGACGAAGCCAAAAATGGCCGCGACCATAAAGACCGATCGCCCGACGATGCGGACCAACTCTACAAAAAGAGCAGGGAGCACTTCGGCGTCTGGGACATCAAGGACATCATCGTTCAGGACGACAGGCTCGGCTCGAGGAAGCAACCGGATCGGTTCGAGGACTCACGTTTAACGAACGGACAGTCTAGGAACGATTTCCCGAAACACGATCGTCGGGAGGATGATCGAGGAAGAACCGGGTCCGTCGATCGAGACCAGTCGCACAGATCCAGGAGGAAAGACACCTGGGAAGGATCCGACGCGAAGGTATCATCAAAATCGCATCGGAAGAATGATCCCCAACCGATCGACGAAAGGGATCTGCTTCTGAGGGAGATCGAGAGTCTGGCTGTGGATGGGAGATCGCCCGATCGACGGATCAGGGCGATGATCGAGCGGTTCAAGTGTCGAGAGGAGAAGAAGATGAAATCGAAGAGGGAACGAGACTCCCTCAGCCCAGAGAAGGACGAGTATAGATCGAAGAGCATGAGTCGAGGTGATACTCTAGTGGATCGCGACGACTGCGGCAGAGAATTCGGGAGCCAGAAGGAGGATAGAAGGGAGAATCGAAGGACGGCAAGATCTAGGGTGCGGGAAGGTGATAGGAATGATCTCGAAGACGGTAGAAGCCGTTCCGTCGATCGGAGGCTCGACAAATCCAACGAATTAATTGGCGAAAAGAACGAGGACTCGCGAAAAAGCGATGAGACTCGCGGGTTACGACATAAAAGTGATCTGTACGGTCTGGAGAAGAGTCATAGGCGATCCAGAGATATGGAGGACGATCCTCCTCGTAGGAAAGACAGTCCCAAAAGAAGGAGTTACACCTACGAAGGAAACCCTGAGGATTTCGACATCAGGATACAGAGATACGAACGGGCGCTTCTGGAACCTAGAAGAGACCTAGACTCGCCCAGAAGAGCTTCTTCGAAGGACTCAGCCGGCGATCTAAATAGGAAAGAGTCGTTCAAAGACCAGGATCGTCAGGTAACGAGGAAAAGCTCCTTCAAGAGCGGGGACGCGAAGAAAAGTCGAGAATCGAGCCTGAACAGAAAAACTTCGTTGAAGGAGAACGACGTTCACCGGAAGAACTCATTCAAGAACCAAGATACTGAGAAGTACTTCCGGAAGAATCAGGAACACGTGTCGAGAAGAGGTTCGTTCAAGGAGCAAGGATTCGAGTCGGCCAGGAAGAACTCGTTGAAGGATCAGAGCTCGGATTACGGGCGAATCTCGACGCGGAACTGCGAGAACGAGGAGGAGAGAAAGAACGCGAAAGGACATGGGGTGAGCAGGATAACTTTCAAGGAGCAGGACGAGGGGCAGAGGGTCCACTCGTTGAAGGAGCAGGACGAGGGGCAGAGAGTCCACTCGTTGAAGGAGCAGGAGGCGGAAGCGGGCAGAGTCGGTTTCAAGCATCGCGACGTTGCCAAGAAAAACTCGTTTAAAGAGAAGACCGTGGAGTTCGCCGGGATTTCCTACAAGGACCACGACGAGGAAGAGGATCCGAGTCAAAGGATCTCTTACAAAAATGATAGCAACGAGCCTGGGATGGTTGTCTTCCGCAGTTTGGACGATTCGAGACAAAAGACATCTGCCAACGGTCGTTACGTTGAATTCCTCCCGGCTTCGTACCAAATGGAAGGCGAGGTTTTAAACGAAGTAGTCCTGGATCACGACAGAAGAAGTCCCTCGAAAGACCGGGACTCCTCTGCGAAGAGGAGAGCGTCTCTCCGGAGTAAGAGCCATGATTCCTTCGATAGGAAGTCGGAGAGACACTCTAAGCCCCTGAGCCCTCCGAAAAGAGACGATTGTCGAGAAAATTGCAAGGATCGAGAGGATTTCGACTCTAACTCCTGGCACGAGAGCAATAGGCTGTTCGCTGCGACGTATCTGAGAGAGAACAGCAAGTATCGATCTAATCCTGAAGGACATTCGGAAATCGAGCGAGATCCTTCCCCGGAAATGGCATCCTACCTCGAAATTAGAGAGAAGAGTCCCGGGGAGGTTTTGAATGATGAGAAACAGCGGAACGAGTATTCCACTGTTTATGCTCTGGGGGACGCAGATGAGTCGAAGGATCTAGATGGCAGAGTGTCGTCGACTCGCGAGAGGAACGGCGCAACGATCATCAGGATCAGATCTAGTCCTGAGACCACCGTTGAAAGAAGACGTCGACGACGTCCTGCGCAGGAGCTGTACGCGGGCAGACGCAGGCGTTTCGAGGACGAAGAGGACAGCGAGGACGAGGCCGAGGAGGACGACGACGAGGATCCTCGTCGACCCAGTCGGCCCAGGGACCCTTTCCCCCCAGGTCGAGGCGTTACCACACCGTCCCGAAGAATCTGGAACTATCGCGAAGGGGTATGGCATTTTCATGAGTCAATCGCGTTCGATCAGTCGTTTATGGTTCAGAAGCGAGAAGCGATTTTCATTAATCGATGGAGGAGATGAGAGAGGGAGAGAGACGGAGGGAGAGTCGTTCATTGGTCGAGTCAGGATTTTCGGTTCCTCTGATTTTCATCGATGACGATGCTGCTACTGGTGATCATGGTGCTACCCAGGCCTAAAGACGGAACAAGCTTACGTGCGCGGAGTGTGGTTGGTGGTGGATCATGCTGTGAACGGTTCTCCTCCGGGCTTACGTATGTTTGATTTTCTGTGTGGATCAGGTTATTCAGAAGCAGGATATATGCGTTTTATCTTCGGAGAGGGTTTCCTTAAAGTTTCAGCGAGATTAGGCGAATTTTATCGATCGTTTTGGAACCTCCTAAAAATTACTTCCCTCAATTATAGCTCTGCTGATGCGAACTTTTTTACGGAACTTTGAGGGAATACTCTACAAGAATGCTACTATTAGTCAAAAATATCGTTCAAAATAGATTTATTCAAAAGTCTGTCAAACATATGTAATCCTCCAGCTCGCCGATTGAATCGCGAGTTTTCAACAGACAAAGCACTGGTGCCTAACACTGCACTGCTTTAGTATGTGATTCTAGCTGAGCAAAATTATTTTTTTCAATCTTTTTATACTGGTTTTGTACTTGAAAATTGTTCCCGAGAATATTTTCACAATATTTCTTATTATCGGTTTTCTTCTGCGGTGTTTCAGAATATTTTTACAATATCTTTCGATCATTTTCTTCCCACTTTGAGGTACAATGGTACAGGAAATGTTGTGTTTAAATTCTGTTAGTTGAACTTTCTAATGTGCATTTACCAATTTTCTCTGCACCGTTCCGATCGATACTGGTCTGATTATTCGTAAATCTACAAAAAAATTGCTACAAATTCCGAAGCGAATTATTCGGAGTAGAATGCACGTTTTCAAAACGTTGATTTTGACTTTTGCTCAGCCAGAAGTGCACTTTAAAGCAACGGTTTCCGCGAGTTGCATCACGCGGCTCGCATCCGCGCGATACTCGGCTGTCCGGCCGCGATGAAACCGACCGAACATGTATGAAACAAGTGAAAGTAATCATGAACGTAATTACTCGTTTATCTCTGTAGGATTATCGGACATACGAGCGCATATGAGCGGAGCCAATGTAGAAAGTTTTGATTAAATTCATAGTAGACGAGTGAAATTTTTTTCATTCCAATCCAACCCCATGCGACTGGTTTTCTCGCGAACGCGAACGCGAGCGCGCAAGCAAACAACCAAACAAGAACCGTGCAATTCTACCTCTCCTGTGCAATGTTTCGTTTGATAGCGCACACCGAAATAATAATCGAGAGCCGGCTATAGATCGATCGGGGTGAAAGTGAACCGTCCGGTAGCCCGGTTGTCAACGGTCTCGCTAATCCTTTAATCGATACGGTTGGTAGTCGAACTTCTTTTTCCTATTGATAGCGAACGTTGACTTTCTCGCGACCGTTCTCCTTCCATTTTCAAGCTTCAGCCTCCCGATCACCGTCTCTCCTCGGAATTCTCCAATGAAACTCATTGATAATCGTAATAATTATAAACCATTTACCAGTGTGTCCCCACCGTTTTCTAGCAGAGATCTCAAGCAGAGATATTTGAAGATGGTCAACCAGATCTTGATTTTCGATTTGAATTGTGGGAACTTTAGATGTAAATGCCTTCCACTGCACATTATACATGTACCAACAAAAGTCTCAGCACACACACACACACACACACACACACACACACAGCTTTGAACAGTTGTATCGTAAACTCATTAATAATCCTTCTATTGATCGATGAACATTTCTTTTGGTAAAAAGGTAGACATTGTCATTTTCTCTTCGGAGAACTGTGAAACTTTTCAGTTGAAAATTTTCGGATACTCTTTTATACATGTTTCAGAAAGATGATTGATTTTTTTTATTAGGATCAAATTCAAATTGAGCTGTAGGTCCATAGAAATTCCATAGAAATGCAGTGTTCAAGTGGTTACTACGAGTCTCATAGTACAGTTCGACTGGAATTTAGCGTCTTATTTGGTATAATTAGTATGCCCCGGGTACAATTAGAATGCCACGATAAAAAGGGAATAAAGAATTAAAGAACTCATAAATGTTCGAACATTACCATATCGATCTTTCCACTCGATTTTAATCCTCTGCGGTACGTAAAAGTAAAACAAGAGACTCTGTAATTAATTATTGCTCTGCCACTAGCTCCAGGAGTACTAGAGGTGTCTATGAAGTTTCAAGTCAATTCTTCAAATTTCAACACTATGGCAGTCAATTCACCAATACAGTTTCCATGATACTAATCAAACTCATTACCTGCAATTAATTATTGTTCTACCAGTAGCTCTAAGCGTGTTAAAGTTGTCTATGAAATTTCAAAACAATTCTTCAAATTTCAACACTGTGGCAGTCAATTTACCAACACCTGTCCAACAAATTCAAACTTTTTTTACCTTTGTTTCTCACTATGCGATTCTGATAGTTTTTCGCGCTGATTCCGAATTTGGTCTTAATTCTTTTCGTAGACGCATAGTTTTTGAGAAATTTTAGTTAAAAAAAAAACATATTTTCAACTTTGAACAAATATTGTTATGTCATTATAAAAGATATTGTATTGTTCTTTACATCAAAAGATTCTCTAGACTTTCCCGAATCCAATGATGTACAATAGTAATATATTATCATTGTTTAAACCTGTTTAAATTTTTTCTTAGATGCACAGTTTTTGAGAAATTTGAGTTTGAAAAAAAACATATATTTTTTAACATGTTTAAACAGGTTTAAACAATGATAATATATTACTATTGTACATCATTGGATTCAGGAAAGTCTAGAGAATCTTCTGATGTAAAGAACAATACAATATCTTTTATAATGACAGAACAATATTTGTTCAAAGTTTGTACAAGTTCAATATTTGTACAAGTGTCCTGGAGGTGTCTATGAAGTTCCAAATCAATTTATTCAAATTTCAACACTGTGGCAGTCGGTTCTCCTCACACTGACAAAATTCACTTTCTAAGCTTCACAGCGTAGTCGCTTCAATTTTGGGAATTCAAAAGCAGAATTTTGAGGACGCATCCTGGACTCTATATTTTGACAAAATGGCAGAAAACCGATTTTGTCGAGCAGGTAGCCTAGAGTAGCCCCAGGTTTTCAATGTCCTTACGTAATTCTACGGTCTATTGGGCAACGCGTCATGGAAATGTCAGCGGGCCGCCCACAAGCGGAATGGTCGCGCCGCGTGTAGGACACGCACGCAGCCCGCGGATCACATCTTTCCTCTCGGCGGAAAAAAAATTCCGCTGCCTTTGTGTCCGGGATCGGGATGATCGTCGTCTACCGTTGCAATCGATGACGCGTGTGCCGATCGAACCGGCTCGAAATTCTAGTCGAATCATACGATGTCGGGAAATTTTAATTTCGATGATTTTTGCCACGTCAGGGAGAGAGAAGTGACGCAATCGTTTGCCTCCGTTCGCATACTAAGCTGCGTCACGCGTATTCTCGTACCCGGGAATGGAGAGAACAACAAATCCGATTTGAATCGGAATTAACAGGCCTGCGGATCGAGGAATCGCGATAGATAGTCCCGATCGCATGATTTTAGGGGAGTTTAGTTTCGCAGGAGTTCACTCGATCTTCTATTCTAATTATGTACTGCTTCATAATTGTACATTGCTTCTTTCGTTATGGGTCTCGTTCCTTTCAGAGTTCGAATTTTTTAGATTGAGAGTCTTTTGGTTATGATAGTACGTGGTTCTGTTTCTAGGGAAGAAAAGGGATCAAATTAAAGTCGAATGAAAAATTGAATTGGTTCAAGAAATCTAGCTTTCGTTTTTGAAATTGAATTCTGCTTGGATCTATACGTTGCGAAAGTATGACATAATTAATTGCCCAAGGTTTCTCCTTTCTGTACCCTGTTACGAAGACTCATGATTTATGTATCACGAAGAACAATACGATGGAAAAATGAATAACTAAGTTCATACGTTTCTCCTTTGGAAATGGACAGAACGAAATAGGACGACGGAAAGCTGATTAAAATTAATAGCGAAAGAAATGAATAGACTACAAGTAGAGAATGAGTAGATCGAATACGAAAAAGTGAACGCATTTCAAGAACTCCCATAGCTTGCAATTAATCTGATCGATAGATTACAAACGTTCTTTATCCTATTGGAGCATTTGTCATTATCTAATGACGGCAAAGATTTAATTGAATCAATAGAAATTTAATTAGAAACATTTCAAAAGAGGATCCAATTAGTATATTGGACACAAGTTTGATTGACTCGAGATGATGAGAGAAGTTAGACGAGATCTTATTCGTGCACGTCCGGTCCAGTTCTCTTTCAGTAGCATCGTTTTAATTTCTGTGGACGGTTCGAAGCGGCGATCCGTCCGAAACCGAGGAGACAAATGAATAATTCAAGCGGAAAGATACGCGAGAAGGTGTCCCAGGTGATCTCCAGCTGGCCGTGTCGGAGAAAAACGGGGGTACCCGTGGTCCTTTCACTCGTGAGTCAGGACGAAAAATATGTTAATTAGACGGAGGGGACCGAAGCCGGCGCTCGGCCGCGGAGATCATTATTCAGGATTACTATATATAGACAGCTAGAGACACCGTCGGCTCACATATTTTCCATCGCGTGTGCCTCTCGTCTACTCGATATTTGGCGATGCGGCTGCCGTCGAGCCGTTCCACGTGGGCGGACCGACCATATATGCTGGCCGGAAGGTTCTTGAACGCATCCAACGCGCTTCGGCCGTTTCCATCTTAACTTTATCTACCGATAAACGGCTCGCTAAACGATTTTGCTGGACCTCGGGATCCTCCCTGTGTCGCACAGTATGCTCCCCGTAAGACAAAACCGAGGAAATCTACTCTTTCGTCGAATCGATCTGTCGCACACTGGGACGATTATAACAAGGAGTCTAGATGATATCGGCGTAAAGGTTCGATCGGTATTAATATAAAGCAATCGTGCTAGTTTGGTTAAACTTTCAACGTTTCGATCCCAATATGGATCCTTTTCAAGAATGAGGAAAGAACTGCGTCTGTAATTTTTTTGAAAGAGTTCTCAATATGAAAGTACTGAAAAATAGATTTAAATACAATATTCAAAATAACGGCAATGAATTACCAACCTGCTTTATGAAAAAATTAGAGACAGGTGTATATGTATAAGCACATGTTGTTTCAGTGCCGGTACACAAGTTACTGTGGTGCAGACAGGAGGTCAATAGAGAAAGAATTGTTATAGTCTACACTACGATCGATAATAGACAAACACATTACTGGGACGATTGTATCGAAATGCTGAATATCGCGTGTAGCACCTCTTTCATTTTTCGTATCACCTTGAGATTTTAAATTTCCACGTTTTCAGTAATATAGAATATGAATTTGAAGTCAAACAATTTGCTGACCACCCAAACATTTTATTTTACAAATGTCGCAAATAAAGAATACATTTATTTAGAAAATTCGCTAAATACAGAATGTATTTTAAATAATGTAATCTAATTACATAGAATGCAATTACACAGTAGGTGTCAGCATAGGCAGGTTGTTCTTCATTATCGACGGACTTGTCGTTATTACATTCAACAAAAGATGAAGAAAGAATTCATCACAGTTTTTTTCCTTAAAAATTCACGTTTATTGCAATATAAATGTAATATAAACATTAAATTTTTTGACAAAAGATGAAGAAAAAATTCGTCATAGTAGTAGAGTGTCCATTTAGCCAGGAAATATAAAAATTATTGCCAAATATAATCTATAATGATTTCTAATCGAACCGCGAATGTAACGCATCGCGCGATCTAACACGATCCAGCGCGGAACGATCAGATCCGTTCGACCTTTCTAGCGGGAGCTTCTTCGAGAGTCACACTGCACCATCCCGTCGCTGTTTTGTCGATCAATTTAAAATCCTCGGATACCGAGACGCTTTTTTTAAGTCCAAGGTCTAGGAAATTCTTCGTTGAAAATTGCGTATGTCACGATTGACTGGCAATTCTGCGAAAAAAACTGAAGAAATGTCTTCAATCGGCCTTCCAGAACTGCCGATTAACTACTTTTTTCTTTTAGCTATTTTATGACGTTGGTAACGTCATATAGAATGCCGAGCCTGTTTGTCTAAAGCCCGAGATCTTGGAACTTCTTTTTTGAGAATTACAGCGGATGACGACTGACAATTCGCGAGAATAAAAAAACTGGAGAATTGTTTTGTTCAGAGAAATTTTATAATATAATTTTATATATAATTTTATAATATTTTTAATATTATTATTTAATATTTTTAATTTTTATATTTAATTTCATAATATTTTTAGAGGGACATCAAAAAGGTTTTGAAAGAAATGTAGTAAATGGGTATTCGGAGGCCTGACTGGCTAAACAAGGGTTAAATTAGTTAACACGCTTCTATCATTAAAATGTTATATTAAATGAAGGTACTTTACCTTCTCCACGGAATGATAAAATAATTTATCAAAAAAGAAGTCATAGGGTCTCCGAATCCAGCGAGTTCAGACAGCAAAGTACATCAAATTAATTTAACTGTAATTTCAATAAATTGAAAGACTGTTGATAACAGACGATTTAGGACACGATCGAACCCAAGTTTCGATTGCACCGAGCTCATGAAAGCGGAATGAATAAGTCGAAAAGTGGTCGCGATCGTCGAACGTGACGAGAACGTGGCAGCCAGCGGCTAAACAATTAAAAACTTTTCCCAATTACCAGACTCGAGCTCCGACCTTGTCCCGCTTCGCACGTTATTATGAGTGCTGCCAGAGGATGATTCAATTTTCCTCTATGCTCTTCTTTCTCCCTTTTTCTTCTCTCTCTCTCTCTCTCTCTCTCTCTCTTTCTCTCTCTCTCTCTCCACGACTCTCGCTGGGTTAAACTATCAGACCGTGGATTAGAAGTTCTCATTTTCATAAATCGTTGCGGAACTGGACTATGGAAAAAATGTGTTCGGCTGCGAATAGGAGCAGGGAACTGAAGATACCTTAACGATGATCGTAACATATGTTTCTTATATGTAACGTAGTTGCTGTTATCCTGGAATGACTCTAGTGTAGAGTCTGCTATACTCTGTGTTTCGAAATTGTAGCAGTAGAGGTAGCTTTAATGATGATTGGTTTAATTGTCAATCCCAATCCTTATGTTCTAAGATAATAGGCTGTATGTTGTAAGACTAGAATGAACCACTATGAACATTCTGAAAGTATCATATGACTAGATTAGGACACTGATCAATATTTTTTAATTGAATATACCATTTGGTTGAAGATTTTCTTGTACCCACATTTATTAAATATAAATAATCATCATATAATAACCACTAACTTTCATAATCCAACACAAAACCGTTTTTAATGCTAAATTAATACAGCATCCATTTTTTAAAGACAAACTTATACATAGTATTCGAATTTCTATTGCACCTAAAATTAGAAAGAGCAATGTTTATAATTTTATTCCTTTAATTCGTTTTATCCGTTTTATTTTTTTTTTACTGCAATTAAAATTACTGGAATTAATAATAATCATTAGAGCAATAGATACATGAAGATAAATGAGTACAGTAGAGCACAGTAGAGAAATGAAAAAGAATTTAAGGACATCAATGTACTAGGCTTGGCTTATTAAAGTTATGACAAGAAGAGTGAAGTTTTTTAAACAATTTGTGTCTGTATAAAGATTCACAATCTAATGACCACATCAGTTGTTCACTCCTATTCTATCATCGTGGAAGACGAGTGGGCTACACGCCTATTACGGTCGTCATTAAAAATTCCTCTCACCATGCTTCTTTCCATAAACGGACTGTAAAAACCATGAACCGTGTCCCCCTCGATCGATTGGAAGGTTTCTTCTAATCCTTCATCGACTGACATTTCTGATGATCCAGACCTTTCACCGTGTCGTAATTATCATGACACTATCGGCGCGGTTCTTCGCCATTTTTAACAAGCATAACATTTATGCATTTATCACAAAAAAATGTGTTAAACTTCACTTTGAAATTTAGTTAATAATAATAATCAGATGTACTTTACTTCAAGAATCTGGACTTGGTTTATATAAATCTATAAAGCGAATAAATAAAAAATAAGAATTTTAAATTAAATTAGACTGAAATAGAGATTTATTTTCTTTCTTAGTATGTTTAACACTAGAACTACCAGACCAGTCAAAATGACTGGTGCAAACTTTTTTCGATTAGAAATATTAAACGTATAAATATGTTTCTTTGAGAAATTTTTTTTAGCGAACATCTCTATTATAGTACATATTTAAATATCGCCTGTACGAAATCTAAATAAATAAAATATTGTCATTATTAGAAGGCAATGTATCCCAACTGCGTTTAGTGCTTGGTAGTTCTAGTATTAATAGGTTGAAAATAATAAAATAGTATATAATATATAATATAATGTCTAATGTTTTAAATTACACCTACTCTCTCGCGTGTTTGTCATAATGCATAAAATCTAATAATAAATATAATCTATTTATATAAATAAAAATTAAATGCTGTTCGTTGGTAAGCGCATCGTTTGAGAACGCCTGGTTTGATATGGTTAATTAAAAAAAAATATTCGTAATAGTCCATAAGATTTTTAGGGAAAGAAAAATTGGAAAAATGGAAAATTCGGGAACAAATGAAAGTGCTTTTTTCGATGGGATTTTAAAAAGAAAACGATCGCAAACTTTATTGAAATTTGGACAGGACGACGTCTGTTGGGTTAGCTAGTAATAAATAAAAAATGAATGTTTTAATGGACAGAATTTACCGGTTTGAAAGTTTGTCGCGTGTTAAGTTGGCGGATTTCGAGCGTTTTTGACAGGAGTTTTCTTGGTTGTTCGCAGGGCGTGCTGATCACGGACGTCGAGGAGGGCCAGCCCTGTTTGCAGTGCGGGGAAACGTGTTCAGGATTCTCGCCGCACACGTGGAGGTAAGCTTTATTATCACACGCAAACGGCCGGATATAGGAAAAATAAGAGCTCTGTTGCCGCGCCGCGCCGGTCGGATGGTCCACTATGCAAAAGATGATAAGGCGCCAGCGTTCCGGACGCCAACCGCGTTATCTCAGCGGTGGATCGTCGATCGCGATCGAGCCGGTTCGACGAGTCGGGGACCGATGCTCGATAAGTTTATTTAACAACGGCGCTGTCGTGTTCAAATACAACGTACGCGGCTGCGGAAATCGGGAGATCTCTGGCCAATCTGATTCCTGATGGGCACGCGCCCTAACTGACCATTCGCAATGCTCCTATTCGTTCAATAATCTCAATAGAGCTGTGACTTATGAGATACCCGGGTAAACAAAAATTACTCGGGTACTCGGGTAAACAGCATTACCCGGATACCCGGGTATTCGGGTAAACAAAAAATACCCGCGTACCTCACTGCGGATCAAATACACTGCGGATCTTTATGCAAAATAAAAATCGTTTGCACCAATAGGAAAAAGCAGACGATATATTACGATTACTTATTCTCTTGAACGATTTTAATAAATTTAAATTAATATATCAACGTTCTTTTAATTTCATTATTGTTTTAAATTGCACAAAATCATTTATGACTTAAGTCTTATGAGTTACCCGGGTACCCGGATACTCGGCTATTTCATGAGCACCCGGGTAGTTTTGCTCTACCCGGGTAGTTTTGCTCTACCCGGGTATCTTATGGGAACTCGGGTACCCGGGTATCTCATATACCCGGGTTAAAGTCCGAGCTCTAATTCTCACTAGACTGCGGACTCTAAGTACAAAGTAGTATGGTCATTATGCCGGAAAAACTCATTAGAAAAGTGGTTCGAAAATAACACGGGGAACTCTGTGTAAATAGTAAGAGGACCAAACCACGTAAAGATTGGACGGACAAGATGGTTGCCATTTCCGCCAGTATTCTCAGCTAATTCGCAGCAGCTTCGTGCACTTCCATTAGATTAAAATGTTCTATCTTGGAAGTGGCGTCGACGCTGACACATTTCGGCGTCTCTCGTTTTCCCACGTTTGTTGACGCCTGTCGGGATCGACTGGATTGATCGATGAATCCCGTCGCCGGTCAATTAGCCGTGCGCGCCGTTTAACACGGTATATCCTTGGTCCCTCTAATCAAGATATCGGGTTTCCTCGATAATTATCCGCGTCCATTAGCCACGACGCGGGAATTTTCAAGGCGTTCGATTAAACGAACAGTAGAACCGCTTCGTGGAAAGAAAAGGACACGCTACTGGCAAGAAATCCAATTTCAGAAGTGTACGACAGCTTCTTACCACTATAGTCTGCTCATTTTGTGGCGTATATTGAGCAGCAATATGTTGTGCACGAAAACGACCCTTGAACTTGTCAAATAGATAACTGTTTAAATGGTTGCTGTGTAAAAACAACCGATTTTGATGAAGTAAAACTTAATTAGACCGCGGGTTTCTACGGAAATTAAAAATTCTCTACTAATACTAGCGCAAAGAAAGAAGGCACGAGAAACTCGTAGATACCACGTGGTCTCCCACTACGCGCTATACAAAAGGCATGGAGCCTTGCGCCAAGAGTGGGGATTCGTCGTTCCCCCTGCACCCCATTGACGAAATTCTGTGCCTTCTTTCTTTGCGCTAGTATATGGATTCCAACAAACTGGAGCAAAATAAAAATTGATTTCTTTTCTTGATAGATTCAATAGGTTGGGAATAATGTGACAATAATTCTAAAATTTTCCAATGTTTGAACTCTTAGTCCTAATTAACGAATGGAAAACAACAAAATAACATAAGCTTACATTTATTATGGCAAAGAAACGAACAAATAAACAAATTGTTACTGGGAAAAAAATTTCCAATTCGATTTACACTGTCCAACATCAAATTTTGCTCAATTTTTCCCCTAGACGCACAGTTTTTGAAAACATATATTTTTCAATTTTAAAAAAATATTGTCATGTTATTATACAAGATAGTGCACTATTCTTTGCAGAAATAAATTCTGTAGACTTTCCCAAATACAGTGTTATCCAATATTAATACATTATGAATCTTTAAACATGTTGAAAGTTAAAGATGGAAAGACAACCTTTCTACACCAATTTGTGATGATGATGAAAAATTTTCAATTCCCATCAGTTTTAGCTCTGTAAAGTAATTTTTTATACTTCTAAATTGTGAATGTTTTCTCTAAAATCCGTTTCAATGAGTCCGATCGGAAACATTCTGCCACGGGGTGTATTGCTGATCGGAGTATTACAGAATTGTTGGATGAAATCGATATTATAACAGTTTCGGAGTGACGAGGCTTCACGGTCCCGCGGGTAAGACCGAGGGATCGAGGATCGTAAGATCGAGGTCGCGAGACAAAGAAAGCGAGAGGCGAGGAATCAATGGTCGATCAACGAGACCGTATCGTTCTTCGGATCGTGCTGGAACTGTTAACCGAGAGAGGCTGTGCAGCACGGCGCGTCCATTATCCGCAGCGTAACTGAGCAGCGGTGAAATTACCGGCCGGTAATTACCCTCCGTGACTTACGGGCCAGCAATGCGGTAATAACGAATTAATTGGCCTCGGGTGGAGAACACAGGGCTTGGGAGGGATGGGGGAGAAAAGGAGGGGGCAAGAGAGGAGTAGCGAGTGCGGGGGAGGGACCAGTCGCTCCTTCCAGCGAGTCGAGGAGAAAGGTGGGACAACCGTGCATGCACCGCCCGGTGCATTTATAGCATCGAACAGATGGATTCACAGTTATATGCCACCTAAAGCCATCCGAAGCCGATCGAGACCAAAACGACATGAAAGCTACCTGGGCCTCACCTTCTCGCTCACGCGTCCCGTCTCCGGACGACACGTGTCTACATCCGGACTTTCGAATTCAATTTTACACCGCGTGGGATGAGACCCTCGGACAGCCTCCTGGGACGTCGAATCCGCGAAAAGTTGACCCTTTGAACGCCATAATTTTTCAACAGATTGTTCACCGACGTTGATTTCATAATTTTTTAAAGTCTCATGAGGATGTTTTTTTTTCGTGAACCAACAAGTCCACAGTTTGGGAGTATTTTGTAATAGACGATTTTTAAACTCACTTTCAGTACAGCAGAGTTATTGAAAATTATTAAAAATTGTATTAAACCTGGGAGGGCGGGATATTCTTGTAACTGTACAAGTTGATGACGCTTAGGATCGCTTACTGCTTTATTTTAAAAATTTTTTAGAAAATACTTCTAAAGACATTTGACACGTTAATTTAATGAAGTGCGGCCTAATATTTTGCCAACAACGATGACATAAAATGGAGAAGAATATTTATTAAATTTCTGCGGCAGAACGTAGCCAACAAACAGGTTAAATTAATCAATCTTGATTTTTATAAAAATTCGAAGAGCTCGCTCGTTACTCTCCTCCGTCATGAGCGTGGGCGTCTGGCGGATCTTTTTCTTTGTCCACAACGTTACAAATTCTGCTGTTACGTGGGTTTGTAAAAACAGGTCCACAAGGCTAGGGAGACGGTTACAATGATTCCGGGGCACGGCTCGTTTCAAAAATAAATCGTTGACATGCGCGAGCGTGGATGCTACTAGCCGGTCGTCCGGTTTTGCTTGTCTCTCTGCTCCCGGATAAATTTAGATAATTAATCTGCCACACTCGATTGGCATTTCTCTTCCCGCGATGTTACAGTGTTGCGTCCCATTCAAGACGAGAGAGTGTCGCCGCGAAATGGGTCTTGCGTGCTGGACAATGCGCGATTTCGTTTCCAGTATACTCGATTTGGCCTACATTCCGCTCGTAATGCCATTCAGGCTTCCGCGAGGAGACCAACAACTCCAGAAATAAGCTTCACGGAATTTAGACGGCGCGCCGGTCACCGGACGACGGGGTCTAACTCGATTTAGGGTCATCAGACAAGAGGCATAATCCCCTCGATAATTACCATCGGTAGACCAGGGGGAAAATTCTGAAATTTTTTTGCTGAAATGAACTTTCTATGAATTTTAAACCATCCACTCATCGTAGGTGTCTGTTTACTGTACACCTTCAGTATTCACGACTATAAAATAATACTCGAACCGATGTGGGCTGAAAATATTCATAAATATCCTCCACTGCTGTACTACTTCGTCCACAGCTTCGAGAAGCAGGATTCCAGAAATACAAACAAGGTTTACATTTATCTTATAATTACAGCTATGTACTTCGTTGCCTGGATATTCATAGTGGAAAAATAGAATTTCATATCGGCATAGCAGATGCGAGTAAGCGTAAATACATATTGGACTCTAGATAACTGGTCGTTTCGTAAAAATGATGATCGTACCATTTGAGTCACATGATACCAGGAGATTAGCCAAATGTTGAAGTAATAAATTAATCAACTATTTTTGTTGCTGATTGAAGCGATTCGTTTCGAAGTATGATGGCTTAGTAGTTATCTAGAATTAACAATCAAACAAAATCGATTCATGCCGAATCTAGATTAAATTCCCCTTGGAGTTTTCGCAGAGTTTTGTAGTCAAAGATGTAGAAGTGAAATGCACCAAACAATTTTTCCTACGGAATGAAATTCTGGTAAAGATTTCTTAGCTAACAAGGAGAGTGCAAGGACATTGCCACACCGATTTAGTTGAGACTCTGTATACTTATAGATCTCGATCTCCCATTTACGAATATATACCATTATAGACGCTAACACTCAATAGTTTTTCAGATATTCATAAACAAAGTTCTTACATTACTGCTTAAATCTGCTATTGTAGAGGCGGTATGCAAACGAATACTTATTTTAGAGATATATAACGAATTAATTTCGGCTAATTTATTTATAATTTATTAATACGTTTGTTCTTCAGCTTGTAATAAATGTGCAATCTTATATAGACAAGTCAATGTTACACAGCGAATAAATAATATAAATAAATATGAAAAAAAAATTTTCACCAAACGAGAATCGAACCCTAGTCCACCGGGTGGAAGTCTCGTTGTATACCACTTAAGAACTTTGTTTATGAATATCTCAAAAACTATTGTCTATAATGGTATATTTATATTCGTAAATGGGAGATGTGTACAGAGTCTCAACTAAATCGATGTGACAACGTCCTTGCACTCTCCTTGTAAGGATTCGTTCTCTTGATTCTAAAAGAATTGGGCGAGTCCTGAGAAGGCCAGCGAGACAGTAGCCGTTGGAAATTCACTGCCTCATCAAGCCTGCACGTGGCCACGCCTGGGTTTGCCGAGGTGCAGCAGGGCTACGCCTATGCTCGACGATAATTTGCGCAATGGCAGACCCGTAGACTGATGTTTCGTTTGCCGTCGTCGGCCATCAGGTTGCGTTCGCATAGGCGTCGTAATAAATTTCTATCGATTCGCGCCGGTTGGGAATATGTGTGCCACGGCTGATTTACTGGCAGAGAGGAGTACCGTGTAATCTACATAGCTTGGGCAGCTGTTTATCGAAGACAGCCGTCTCTCTATGCTTCCACAGCACCAGGCAGCGCGGCGAGCACGTGCTCGTATTTATAGATTTATCAGTTGCCAAACACCGGCGGAAGCGAGCCGAAAGCGAACCGAAAGCGAGCGGAAAGCTGTTAATCAGCCACGGTCTCTATTTGCGGGGGATCTTAATTCGCGGCGATAAGCGAACGCGAATCGTTCGATTGCATTAGCTGCGGGCAGACTTCGCGAGCTCATCGTGCTCCAAATGACTCGGACACCTTGCCAGGACCTCTAGCTCGGACCATATGACTGTACATGCAGCTCCGTTCTGCTTGAAACAATAATTAACATTTCCTCTGCAATCTTATTTTCGTCGACGCTGTCTGTAACTGGGTCGTTCATGTGCACAACTAATTCTTGTTCTACGCTTGCGAAAAATCTGAGGGCGAACAGAGCTTTATTTTTAATTTAATTAATAATCATATTGATTGTTACTCTCTAATTGCGCAAATCAATTTTTATGTATCGGAACGTGAATTGAGAACAAGAGCGGGTTTTCAAACACTTAAAGCAAAATCGACTTATGGATTAATTAATCATGCACTGTTTATAATCCTATTGATTTTTTCATTGATTCTTTGCTAAATTTTAAAATGCAATTACGCAGGATTATATGATAATATCATAACGATTGCACCATTATTAAATTTTTTTCTGTTGTGCATGTCCCCTCTTTGTTATTGGACGATTAGTCTTGTATCTTTCTTTTTTTATGTTATTGTAAACACTTATATAAAAGGGCTTCAGTACGTCTATAATAAATAATAATAATAATAATAATATTGTATTGGACGCATTGATTCCTGATGTAAACGACGCTGGTTTCAGACGGAGGATTAACAGTAAATCGTTTGATTGCATTAGCTGCAGGTGGACTTCGCTAGCTCGTCGCGCTTCAAATGACTCGAACACCTTGCCAGGGCCTAGCCTAGAACACGTGACTGTTTGCAGTTTCGTTCTGCTTAAAACAATAATGAACATTCTCCTTTCTTTATTGGCGCGCTGGTACGATCATTTTTGAGCACACTTCGTCTGCAACCTTGCTTTTCATCGACGCTGTCTGCAACTGGGGCGTTCATGTGCACAACTAATTTTTGTTACTACACTTTCGAAAAATCTAAGAATTAACTTATTGTATTGGACGCATTGATTCCGAACGTAAACGACGTTGGTTTCAGACCTGTGGTTAAAAGAAAAATGGTCAATCGACACCTTGACAGGCCACGTTGCTCCACTTTCGAGTTCGTTCTGCTTCGAACAACGATTCCCGCGTCCTTTGTTCCAGCCGCAGCCAGCCTAGGTCTAGGCTACGCGTCGCTCGGCATAGTCGTAGGCCTTGAGCACCACCCTCGATCTAGCGTGATCTAGGTTTAGCACAGTTCAGGCTTGACGTTTAACCTCGACACGAGCTGGACTGTCCGCGCGTGGGTGTGTAACAGAGCCTTCGCAGCTAGTTGGATCGCCTCGATTCGCAACCGCGAATTTGAGAACTCCGAAGATCAAGGCTTTCCGGCTCTCGACGGACCGCGCCGTTTTCCCGACGAAGATCCGACCGTCGGAGGATCGTGTAAACGAGACTTCTAGGTAACCGATTGTGTCGCGAAATGTGTACCGACAGCGAGGCACGCGCCTATTCGCGACGACGCGCGACACTCACCGAGGAGCTCGTGCGTGCCACGGCCGCTAGCAACTTTCCAAGTCACTATTGGATTATGCGTGTGCCATTAGCCCAGAATCAACCAGCTCTAATTCGATACAAACTCGCCGGGAACTGGCTGTAATCTCTCGAGCAGTCGGCTCACTGGAAACCCAGTTGCTCCGTTTTTCTGTCGACGCGGTGTGGAAATTGGTTTAATTGACTCTTAACCTATCCGAGTTGTGCATCGTCTTAAGCGTATTAGCATTCTTTGTTGATTTGGAAAGGTCATTTAAACATTTTTCTGTCAGTCTCTCTCTCTCTCTCTCTCTCGAAACAAATTTCGTAGTTATAGCATGTACCACGCCCTCTTTGCTCCCGGAGCTCCTGGGATAGCCCCCTGGAGCCACATTCTGCCTATCTTATTTCTAGTTAAGTAGAATCTACCAGGAAGGCGTGGCTGTATTACTCTCGATTGTGGAGTTAGCCATCCCTGTGTGTAGTAACTGTCTGTAGTAGATGTGGCTTAATATCCGCCGATTTTCACGGAGTTAGGATAGTGTTCCACAGGGTAATCAGTGCATTCGTGTACGTCGATTCTCTCTCCCTCTACCTAAGCTGTGTCAAGTGGGCGTGGCTACGGTGCTCTTATTATTTTGAAGACAGATTGCTGGAGATTTCTATGGAGACTGTCTTTCGAGTAGGCGAGGATTACATATTTCCAATTTCAAAGGGACCTGGAACAATGCCCCATGGTACAATTAGTATTCTTCCTGCTCTATCTATGTAATTTGTTTTAAGTGGGCGTGACTTCTTTTCTCCGGATATTGAAGGAACCAATACAGTGCCTCGCAGAATCTATGCTTTCCTTAGAGTATCTGGCAATCTCCTTATATTTCATAACAGAAAAAACAATGATAAAATACCATCTTATCTGTACTTTATCTCTATTAGTACACAAACTGTCTTCAGTAACAAAACATTACCTTATAGTACAACTTATACCCAGCGGTGAGTCTTGTTCGTACTTCACGTAAACTCCCAATTACTCAATACATCATCATCAATTCCTAAAGCAATCGGGTCATCAATACCAACTATCAGTCACCAATCAAGTCCTCTATACCAGAACCGACAACTCGATGTATACTAGTAGTATACCTCAAGTATTAACAACACAATCCGCAAAGCCAATCGTGCGTACATCTGCGCAACGATCTCGCAGCAAACGCAGATCACGATTTCAAGGATCAAGGGTCGTCGAAGGATCATGCAGGGAGTCCAGCAATCGGTAGCATTGGCTCGAAGTAGCAGTAGCTCGAAACCCGAGTCACGCAGTTCAAGAAGCGAATCGCGCGCGCACAGGGCTCAGCAGCAAGAGAGCAAAAGCAGAGAGAGAGAGAGAGAGAGAGAGAGAGAGAGAGAGAGAGAGAGAGTAAAGGCAGCAGAGAGAAGCCGTGAGTCATTCGCAAGCGAGCTAGCTACCTCGGCCGACTGGCTGCATCGCTTGTCTCCTCCTCGCGGCTAGCACACGCCTCGCGTGTAGAGTGCACGTGCTCCGATATGTGCCAGTGCAGGGTCGCTGTCGAACAGCACCGGC
Source organism: Lasioglossum vierecki (assembly GCA_028455595.1). Classification (NCBI taxonomy): domain Eukaryota; kingdom Metazoa; phylum Arthropoda; class Insecta; order Hymenoptera; family Halictidae; genus Lasioglossum; species Lasioglossum vierecki. Next base: position 28,844,935 of record CM052336.1, on the reverse strand, counting down.
GCGCGAGTCCGTTTTCGCGTATTCTCGGCGAACCTCGTCGTCGACGTAACTCCCCTTGCTACCTGTCGCCAAACAACCGACGACGAATCGACGAAGATTATCCCAAGAGTTGTTCCTCGACGTCTTCGTTGCTAGGCCGCGATTATGCAAACTGCCCGCGAATGAGTGCGTGGGACGATCACAGATTACGAGGAGCTGTACCTGTTGCGTGATCGCGGAAGATCTGGGCTGCTATCGCGAAAAGTGATCTGAAGAGTATTGGAAGACGTTGACGGGACTTAGCGCACAGGAGAACATCTGTTTCTGGAAAACTTTATTATAGTGTTGCATGTATAATCATTCGTGTACAATCAACTCAGGTGATAGAGCTGGTGAAAATGGACCCTTGAATCACCAAAGATTAGTTCGTCAATTTTGGAACTGCAAGAGACATTGACGTAGCTCCAGGCAAAGCTGATTATATTACAAACTGGTACGATCGGAGACGTTCTACCTGTTGCATTAAATTGCTCAGGTGCAGAATTTTTCATGTGCAATCAACTCAGGTGATAGAGCTGGTGAAAATGGACCCTTGAATCACCAAAGATTAGTTCGTCAATTTTGTAACTGCAAGAAACATTGAAGTAGCTCCAGGAAAAGCTGATTATAGGACAAACTGGTACGATCGGAGTCGTCCTACCTGTTGCACGACTTGCTTAGATACAGAACGTTTGATCTATAATCAACATAAGAGAGGCGGAGAGTGTTGGTGTCAATGGACACTTGAATGACCAAAGAATACTAGATCAGTTTTTGAGTTTGTATAGTAATTGCAGTAAAAACTGCTGAGGAAACTAGCTCGATTAGAGTTGTTCTACCTATTGCACGACTCTCTCGGGTGCAAAAACTTCGATCTATAATCAGCCTAAGTGATGTGGAGAGGAGCGCCAGAGTCAAAGGACACTTGAATCACCAAAGAATACTTGACCAGTTTTAGAGTTGCGAAACAGGAGTTTGTAGTAATTGTAGTAAAAACTGTTGAGGGAACTGGCTCGATCAGAGTTGTTCTACCTGTTTGCGACGACTGCTGTGAGCGTGCAGGAGACACGGAATCGTAAGGGAAGAAAGGCGCAGCTGTTAACACTTTAGCTACTGGAAGCCTATTAACCCTCGACCGTCCTTCACGGCAATTTGACACAGTTTGCACTTCGTGGTACCATCCGGGAACGACGGGAATCGTCGCCGACTGCGAATTTCATGCTTGCCCGAAGGAATCCATGAAATGTCAAACTCGTGATTCTCGAAATTAGTGAAAAACATTCACTCTCACAGTCAACCATTTAAGTTTCTCTTGATCCTTTTACCACTGCGTCAACTTGACCTCAAGGCATAGATAAATTTGTATCTAAAAGAACCCATTCAATATAAATTCGAAGTCAAAAGTCAAAGCGAAGCTTGATCATGCCAACATCATCACACAGAAACTCCAAAAGAAATTGTTCAATGCTATCACTGGATGCTTGCTTAAAAGTTCTGCCTCATCGCTCCAGAATAAATTCCCAAGCGAGTTACCATCGAGTGTGACCAACTATCAAGTAATTGCCAGTAGATAAAGTGTTGAGGAGTTTGTATTTCAGTTCGCGGGACCACTCTGATCGATTCGAGCGGACACCTGTTGCTCCGACCCGCTCAGTCGCTGTTCCGAGACCAGACCAGAAGGTAAAACTAATTTTGCAATCCGAGATTCGCGGCGACAGTCCAATACCATCTCCATCGATTCCGCGACGCAATTAAGTGTATCTGTCTTGATTTACGGGGACACGCGTACCTAATCGACGTATTTACGCGCACGTGTGTGCGACTGTGTGTGTGTGCGTCGCAGAGATTCTCTCATATATACCTGTGGCGTGGCGCGGTCCTTAAGGCGGTTGTAAACAGCGAGATACAAGCGCGATGCTCGTCACTGTCCGTGATTCACGGAGATACGATCTCGCGGCGAACGTTTATGCGAAAACCAGACGCGGGAGATACCGTCGTCCGTTATGGTCGCGGATCGCGACGCGACTAACGCGTTATTGTGCGCGTTAAACTCGGTCGCGCACCGTTAACATTCGTCTTTATGCTACATCCGACGCGGAATCGCATAAAGCTCTGTCCACACCAACGCAAACAGTAACTTTTTACCCAAAAAATTTTCTTATGCTACTTTAAAATTTCACAGACTGTACCCACCATTTCCGAGTCATTTCAAAAAATGTATTTTCAACCCTCGTCTCTGATAGCTGTCCCCTGAATTTGAACATTAAACCTACCCAGCGCTGAACTGTTTTAGCTTACAAAAATGAAAAGGTATCTCTACTCATCTCGATTCTGTGCAACTTTTAACACAATATGTGCTAAGCAACTTCATAATTTCAAGCGTTGTAAAATGAAATTTAAAAACGGACTATAAAGCATAAAATAATTTTTCCTAGTCCCATACAGATTCCTAACCTCGTACAGATAGTCATGAAAATTTGTGACTTTGAATTCTTAATAGCTATGAAAACACTTGTAGATTTAAAACGGAAAACGTGAGGTGCATGCAAAATGTATCAATTATCTATTGCATGCGCCCCTCGTTTTCCGTTTTAAATCTTACAAGTGTTTTCATAGCTATTAAAAATACACGAAATGAAAATTGAAAAGGTAAATATATAATTGTTATTTTCTCCGAAACGAATAGACTTTAAAAATTTTTTTTTGAATAATGCATTGCCATCCAGTTCTAAGCCATGTATCCAATTTCAAGTCTCTATCTTATCAGGAAGTTAGTTTAAAATCAATTGCAAAATTTGTCACCGAACAGACAGACAGACAGATAAACAAACAAATAAGAAAGCGAGCTAATAAAACGTGGTAAAATACGAAACTTGTCATTTGAACGGCAGTGGTAGGTTTAGTGTGAAACATATATTCCATATACCGTCATTAGAACCGTCTCGTTTGACTCGAACAAAACCGTACAGTTTCATACGCCATTAGGTAATCTGTTAGCGCATCAATTTTGCAGCAGCATCGCTAATTTTATTCGAAACATTTGTAGCCAGTGTCCGTGACGTTGTCCAGCTATTTTAAGTGGAAAACGCTCGAAACGGACGATTAATATTCAGGCGATAAGTTTTCCTTGTCCGAACACGTTGCCTCGTCACGTGCTCGGTAATTGCGAAATTCTGTAAAACTATCGACAGAGTTTCGTGATCTGTGGTACCTCCCCGACCGCGGCTTCTCGATTTGCACGTCGGAATATCGAATGACGAGAAGTCGCTCGCGTTTCTTTCCGTCCAGTCGTTGGCGATAGAAAGAGAGAGAGAGTCTATTTTAAATCGGGCCACCTATCGCTCTCGTTTTGAAACGCACTAAACGGTGATTTACAGCCGCGCCATCGTAGACCCCCGCGATAAAACACTATTTCCAGCATTGGCCCTGGCCTTTTCGACGAAAACTCGAATCTAAGTACTTCCACAGCCAACGCAACGTCTCGATCATTCGCGAGATCTCGTGGGCACTTCCAGACCTCTACAAGTTCGCTGGAAACCGCGATCAGGATTTTTACCGAAATCACTGTCTGCCTGTGAAATTGTGGGGGCGGCGACAGGCGCCACGGTTCAATTTCGTGAAAATGTTATCGACAGTTATTCCGTTGGCTCCCGCCGGCGGAGAATAAATGTTTGCTTTACCCGTTCGCAATCGAACGCCGCTGACTTTGAAGTTCCCGCCATTTTTTCTCTTTGATCGCGCGGATCGAGATCGCTCTACGTCGGAATCGTTCTGTGTCGATCTCGATAATAATCGGGTCGGGAACTATATTATATTTGATATTATTTTTAGTAGAAAGATATCATAAATATGGTCATCGAAGAAAAATAAAGGAGTTGGAAATTTGGATTAGCTATGTTTACATTTCTCGGCGACCGAGGCCTCTCGAGTTCAGCTGTCCTCTACGTTCGGCAAAAGTCAAAGAATACTGTCCCTGGCACATAAATGACCCTCGGCAGACCCGTGCTGGTGACTTATATGGATAAAATACTATAGTATTTTATCGATAATTGTCCCCAACACGGGTCTGCCCAGGGACAATTATCAGCCAGGGATACTGTTCTTTGCCACGAATGTCACGAATATATCGGTGAAAGTTCCATAAAGAAAATAATGATATAATGAAAATTAAAGATGTTTTGTAATTGGATTAGTTATGTTTGCACTTCTCGGCGACCGAGGTCTCTTGAGCTTCCTACACCCCGCAGTAGTGGGGACAGCTTCGGGACGTTTAGCGGCCAGACATTTGTGACATTTATGGATAAAATACTGTATATCTATCATTTGATAGATAAAGTACCATCTTATAAATTCTCTGAACAAGCATTAGAAATTTTCATGCTTCTATTGGCTATCTCGTGGACATAGAATAGATTTTCTTCTCTTGCACTTCCTTGATCGACACGAGAGAATCGCGTAATATCGGACACTGTTATAGTTCCAGCGCACTCGTCAAATAAACCGATAATCGCCCAAGCGATTATTACGCTGCAAGATGCAGGTGCGAGCGAATAACACGCGTGTGTGTCCGAGATGTCGGTCACCCACGCGCGTACCAGTGAGATCACCTTTATACTTTGACTTTCTTAGTCACGGCTGTCGGCCCGTGTCGCCTGTTCTGCTCAAAACCAATGCCTTTTGTCGCCTCGATTCGCTGGAAAGCCTCGCGGCCAAAACCGATCGTTTTGCATACGTTCCGTCGTCCCTGACATCATCGCTCGAAATTGCACACCGGTGCGGTGCGAGCCGTCCGACTTTTCCGGATATGCGATTAAACGTTTTTATAGAATCGTCCTTGCAACGTCCACGATCTCGTTGCGAACTCACGCCCGCGAATTCGAGCTGTTCCACCATACTCGACGGTGGAACTGTAGAATACCTTGAAGTAATCAGCTGTGAATTTTTCGACTCATTTTAAACTTAAAATAGAAATATTCCAGATAAAAAAAAGATTTGATATACTTAAAATAGCTACGATCGCAAAGGTTTGAAACTGTACTTTCTTTTCAATAATTACATAAATAAAAACACAATGAGTCTGAGTTATGTTTGGTTCTACGTAGATCTAGGAAACTCTTCTGCAAGTGTATAGGTCGTCTGCAGATGTTGTGCCGCCTCCTGCGCCGCTATTACTGCAAGGTTTTCAGACAAGATTGACTAGAATCGTTCGCAAATATTAAAATACGTGCAGCAGCGAAAACCAGGTTAAATGTATGCGAGGCACAGATCCAATAACAATAAAGTTTCCAAGAGATATCGGTACTTCTCGGCGGTGACAGAGCCGATAGCGGCCTTATCGGGCTGCGATATCAACCTCCGCAAATTCCCGTGGGAGACATAGCAAAGAGTTACCGGCGAGTACGTAATTTCTCGCGGAAATGTCGGTCGTGCGATTTAAACGGCTCGATACACGAGACATTTCCGCGGATCCTTGAAAAAGGTCTCCCGTGTCGCGGTTTGTTTGCCGAACGAGGCAAAGTGATTCCGGCGACGATATTTACCAGAAATGTCACCGGCTACCCTTACCCTGAAACGCTCGAGTTACACGCGTTTAACGAGCGTGATCCGCCGAAGAGAGAGGAGGCTCTATATACGGTCGCGAATCATTTAAAAATGGCCTGGTTATAGCGCCTTCGTGGATCCGCAACCGGCGGCGCCTCCTCGATCTTTCCGCTGTGTGCTCACGGTCCGAGGTACTCGATGCATAAATCAATTCGCGCGTTAAAGTCACCGGAGGTCCCGTTATTATTGTCCTCGCATTGTCACTGCACGCCCATCTCGCCTCTCTTTCTCTCTCTCATTCACTTGCTCTTTTTCGTTCGTGAATTAAAACGTCTCGTGACATTCGTACGCGCTGGACGACAACTAACCGAGCGATTTGTCACTTGAGGCGATGCCCGTCGAGTTTGCGGTTTATCTAAATTTTGTAGATTGCCCGGCACGCTGACGGATATATCGTTACAATTTTCGCGGTAATGATGTGCTCGCTGGACTTGAGGTGATCTGTCAGTTGGCTAATTCGGCGCCGGCGAATCGGTCGCCGGCCTGAAGCATTTATGGCGCCAAGACAATTTTAATTTATACTGTATACAAATTCAGTGTCCCTTAAAAATTTCATCCCGAAAACCACAATGCCTGGAACTGTTGAGGGATATGATTTTAAGTGGAATAAAACGATTTAATGAAATAGGTAAATTTCAATATAAACTTTATTTTAAAACAGCTAATAGGTAACAGCGCCAGGTACAGTAATCCCTTGTAAGTTGCCTAAACGCTGGTCTCTGGCGGGACAACTTACGAGGGAGACTTGCATTTCTGATTTATGGCTGCGTCTACCGCGTCGACTGCGCCGACCCTTCGATTCGTTGTGTTAATACAGTGGTGTTTCACATCGATATACCCGAGTCGACAACGATAGTCCCCGTCCTGCGGCGCGGGACAGCGTTGACAGGCAGTGGAGTGAGTAGGCAGGGACAACTTACGGAGTCTCGAGCCGGGACAACTTACCAGGGTTTACTGTATATCCTGCCTAAACCGACGGTCGCTCCGGCTGCCGATGGTCTTTTTGATCACCGATCGTCACTTCGACGTGACGCAACCCTAGTAGCACAAAAATATTAGATAAATATTTTTTTCAAATATTGGAAAAATATTTTTTAAGCTAAATTTTTTCATATGAAAAAAATATTGGATCTGAATACTGTATACATGTACAAGAAATATAAATTGAATGTTTAAAAAATATAAGCTAAATATTCAGAGAATATAAACTAGATATTTAAAAAATATAAAGTAAATGTGAATCCAATACTTGAAAAATATAAATTCAATATTTAAATAACATTCAATAAAATTTTCAAATTTAAGAAAAAGTATATAACAAAAATTAGAAACTATGAATATCTATTACTTTCTGTGCACTGCTTGAAGGAATATTCCATTTTATATTCGTTAACTTAAAACTTGTTTTTGGAGAATGCTCGGAATGAGCGTGGTTTCACAGCTCTCGATTACGATGATGCATTGATATACGAGGCAATGTTCACACTCTAGACTCTATATTTTTTAAACTCTAATCCTCTTTCTTCAATCTTTTCTTTTCATAAATATAGTTTTATTCACCTTGTACAAAGTCTCGAGGGCGTGGTTTGGTGACCCTCAATTCTGACAGACCTACGACCGTACTCTCTACAGTAATCTTTGCCTTTGTTCAACGCGGACTCCAGCCATTGTCTAGTCATGTTTCTTTACTCTGAACCTTTCTCTTTTCATTACGAGGAAGTAGCAATGAAACACTAATAGCAATCTTGCTCCCATTGTGTAGAGTGCTCAGAATGGGCGTGACTGTGTGGCCTTCAATTATGGTGAAGTTAGGACAGTGTTTCATAAAACAATCTTCATCCATATTAGTTTACATACTGCATCTTTTAGAAATGTAACTTTAATTCGCATTTATTCATCAAGAACATTTTGCTCATCCTGTACAGAGTGTTCAAAGAGGGCGTGGCTTCATAGCCCTCTATTATGTAGGAATGAATACGGTACTCTCTACAAGATGAATCTTTATTCATAATTAAATTCTATATCTATCACAAATATAACTTTGAATAAAAATTTTGCTCATCCTGTGTAGATAATCCAGGGTGGGCGTGGTTTCATGGCCCTCAAAGTATACGGACCTTCCTAGCGCGTTCTAAAGCATAATTATCCCTGACCTAGTGTCCCTATCTAATAACTCTAGGGACTCCAGGCCTTTTATCCTTTTTATTGCTGTCCCCTATGTAGCATCACGTTATTTCGTCGGATCTCAGATCAAACGAGAGGCGGCAAATTCTCGGACGGGCCGCGGACTTGGCATGGGTTCCGTTGTTGATTCAAAAAATGCATATTCCGCGCGCCGCCGCCTCGCGAATATTTATTTACGATCGCCGGGAACGCTCGCGCCTACCCGCGTGAAATTATTCGACGACATTCTATGTGTGTCAAAGCTCTATATTTAATGCGTCGAGCCTCCGGCCCGCTCCGAGATACACCACCCTTTCTCTCTCTCTCTCTCTCTCGGTTCTCTTACTCAGATTTACCCCGACCGGGCAGCAATTTATTTGACTTAACCGATTGTAAAGTGCCCCGAAATTTATTCACCGTAAACCGGCAGTAATTCCCACGATGGTAAACACTCGTGAAACCATTTCCCGGCTGCTTCAAACAAACCAGTAAATTTCGACGACGCGTTATCGAGCCCGTTAAACGATCGAGACCGTGCAGAGCCCGCGATTTGTCGCGTTTACGCGGATACCGAGACATCAAGCTCGTTCCTGGAAACTAGGTGATTAAGACCTCGGTTTATCAAGGGAGAACGCGGAATTCTACTCTATTCGGTCGGAAACGTCGTTTGTATTAGCCGCGACACCGTTGTACAATAAACGCGATGTTATCGTCGTCGAGTAAAGAGCGTTTACTCGCCGGACCGTATCAAGACCCTCAATCGCTCGCTCGCGTTCCTCGCCGACTTGCACGCGTAATCGCGTCGCTTCGTCGCTCTGTCGTCTTATGGGAATGCGCCGCGTGGGTGTGGAAAGCACGCGAGGGACTCGAATTCCTGGTAAAAGCTCCGTCTGCACCGGTTTCCTGCTGCAACTCAATCTTTCAGTCCACCGATTTTCGAATTCTCATTTAAGTCTCTTCACCTAGCACGACAAAGAGGATACATTTTGATCCTTCTTAACTAAAACTCCACTTTTCGAACCAATTTTTCAGATCAATTCTTATTAGATTTTCATCATTCGAAAATTTATGTCAACTCTACTGAACTCTGTAATCCTAAAAATGCTTAGTGTACCGATAAGTTCAGTTTGAATTCTGTGGAAGAACGTATTTCGATCACTTTGTACTGGTGACCGGTTAAATTACATTACTTTTTTCGAAATTCCTGAATTTGTGTTCATGACTTTTCTTCCGTTAAATACGCAAATTCTAATAACTGAATTATACTCGCTCCCAAAGATCAAACTATTCAGGTTTGTATTTCTTAATCCTTTTATGCGAGAATAACCGGCCGAATTTCACGGTTTTACTAGGGTTTGGGAAAATGCTCTTTGTTTTCGATGTCAAAATCGCCACTTTTAAAGCGTTGAAACCACTTGAAACACCGTATTTTCGCAAGAGCATGTTCGCCATACAATTTCACGAACAAACGATGCTTTTCGGCTGAAGTTTTCTTTGCAAAAAAGTGATTCAGCAAAAGTTCCCGCGAATGCTGTTTCTTTCGGCAATTTTCAAAATTTTCCGTGATTAAAAAAAATATGATGCGCACAAGCGAATCAAACACTCTTGACTGATTTTGCAGGTTATGAATAGAGCTTCAAAATTACGTGTATGTCAATGATTTGCTACAGCGCATATACAAGTGTTGGCATCTAGTGTCAAATTCCGGTTTTTGAGTTATTGACCCAATATTATAAATTTATTTTGAAATTGAGCTCTTCCGCAATGCGAATAGTAACGCGTTATAAGGCGCGGGCCGATATATCGTCTCTGGCACTAAAAGGGTTAAAAATTGTTACGATCTACGAAAGCCGGCCGAATTTCTGGCTCTCAAAGCTCGTTCTCCAATCCAAGAATGAAGCAACGATCGCAGAAGCTCGAGTCGATTCGTGCTCCACATCAGTCGTTCGGAACGTTGTTCATAATTGTATAGAATTCCTCGAAGGAGTCCGCCGAGGTTCATTCCGTGCTCGTTGAATCGAAACGCGTCTATGAATCCTGGGACATCATGATTTTCATTAACTCCCCGATCGCGCAACGGGGCAAAGCATGAGGCAACTGCATCGCCGGGCTCTGATAAATTACTCTCGTTAAAGAAATTGAAAGACCAGCCGCGGCGAACCCGAGACGCACACACATAGACACCGTGGGCGGTTCATTCACTCGCCGATGATATTTTCTGCGTGCCGATTGCGACACTTTCGCAGGACCGATTGTGTCTGTCTATTCGTGCGACATTTCTCCGAATGTGGCATCGGACGTCGCTGGTCGACGACGTCGCGCGACGTCCCGGATAATGAAACACGCCTACCTTTTATCGACATTTCTGCGACGTTGTTAATTCAATTACGCGCGGAGTTGTCACCTTTTCGCGGCACGCTCTGTACGAGACAGTCATTCGTGCTGGATTGCGAAATACTCGTCGCTTGGGGGCCTCCTAGAATTTAGCCCCCCTTCCACTTGTTGGATTAAATAATTTCAACAGTTGTGTTGAGTTGTGCTAAGTTTGTGCTACATTGTGCTCGGATATTATAATTACAATATAAAAAATAAGTCCAAAAATAGAGAGAATCGATTTTTTGGGTATCCCCCCACTTTTCATTTTTTTCAATTTTCTCAATTGTGCTAAGTTATGCTAGGTTGTGCTAAGATTGTGCTAAAGTATTACTTAAAAAAATAATAAATAAAGAAGCTATGGTAAATAATCGTTTTGGACATTTAATTGATGTTTAAGTAAGTAACAATTATCCAAACAGCATATAATCATACATCTGAGTTGTGTTAGCCTAGCACAAGTCAGCACAACTTCCAATTTCTCCAGCACTATTGGCAGAGTTGGGCAAACGTTTTATTTAAATAAAAGTTTTGCCCAAGAATATCTGTGGGACCACGTGATGGTCACCCACACTACTGTATAGTGTTGACGTTCCCGGGTTGGATCAAAGCCACAGTTCATACTTGATGACACCAATACAGTTTCTAGTTGCTAACTAACTGATTTACATAAAATAGCAAATATTTCTCGTTTGCAAGACACACGTTCAATAATAAATTCAACGGCTGTCCAATAAATTGCTCATTGTAGACAATTGTTTTCGCAAACGTCCACGGACCCAGGAATAGCAGTTCTGTACTGCGCACTGCAGACAATTCTCTTGAAACTAGTTTAAAAAAGTGAAAGTGTTGAAACTTTCTAAAGTTTCTCTCAGGGGACCAAAAATTTTGAACTTTTCTGAATGTAATATTATACAATTCGACGAAAAATGGTGAAACTTTATATGTAGTTTAGGGGGAGGAATCCAAGTTTTAGTGTGCGGAATTCACATCTTAGATAATATAAAAGATATTATGAATTTTACAAAAAAGTATTAAGCTGTGTAAAAAAATCATTAGAAATCTCGACTCTCTGGTCAATAATATGAATTCAATGTGATAATGCGGTAGGAGAGCACTACAAATCATAATTAAAATATCTCCTAAACTAATGATTTTTTTACACAAATAGATTAATACTTTTTTGTAAAGAATATGAAGGAGCATTAGCTGATGCAATAAAAACTATATAATTCCATTTATAAAAACATTAATGACCTTCATTAAAACCTTCCCTCGGTTTTCACAAAACCGGCGTTCTGATGGCCAGCGAACCCGATGAACGGACGCATTATGCTCTCGGGCAGCGATACACGACTCACCAGTTCGTGGCATCTCGCGATCAGCTGGCATTGACGTCGCACGAGCGTGCAGAGAAAGAGAAGAGCTTCTCAGCTTCATCCGTCGAACGATTCCGATCGGCAGTGCGTACATTCCAGCCGTCTCTCGGGGACGTGCGTGTTCACAAGCGCGTGTATCGATCGTCTCTGTCTCTCTACCGATCGGTCGGCTAAATTTAGAGCATGATCGAGCGCTTGTTCGCGCTATCGGAACAAATAACCGGGCGATAAAGTCATTCGAGCGGCCGGGGCCGGGCTGTAAACCCGAGACGGGCCGGGCCGGGACTGTCAAAATTTCTCTCCTCTCCATTTTTTTTTCGCGTGCGCGCTCAACCGTGTTTTCGTTTGTTTTTTCGCGGCCGCGCGAGGCCCCTTCTTCCTTCCCGTAGTATCGCGGTCAGTCGGCGGAAAGGAGCTCATCCGCGATTTACCGAGCTTCGACCTCGGAGCAGAGGCGGTTTTGCTTCATTTGTCGAGTTTCTTCCGATGTGCGCTGCGCACGACCCAGTCCGGCTACGATCGTTCGCGAACCGTGTCGCGTTTACACGTGGCGAGCACGTGCGTGGCGAAACACCATGTCAGCTGAATGGGAGCCGAAGGGGTACGAACGGAGTCGTGCATTCGACGAGCGGTATCTCTGTTTTGGGCCTCGGTGAGTTAACCTATTCGCATTACGTTTGGCAGGAAGGTCAAAGTAAGGGTGGTGATGGACTTGGAGGGAAAATATTGTAGGAAATTGTCGAATAATTTTGCTTGTGAATATTTTTGTGTTTACAATTGTTGGATTTGGAATTGTGGAGAAAATCTATTTATTCCAGCACAGAAGTGTTTTCTAGTTGTCACTTGTTGAACTAGGAATGAAGGCTTTGTGGGAAAGTCAGAGTAAGGGTTCTTTGATGAGATGGACTCGGACAGTAAATTTTTACGGGAAATTGTCTAACAATTCTGTTCGAGAAGAATATGATCGATTATAAATTCGTTTGCTTGCAAATGTTGGATATGAAAAGAAAATATCGGAAATTGTGGAGACAATCTATTTGTTCCAGCACAGAGGTTTCATATTTTTTAGTTGACATTTGTTGAACTCGGAATGTAGGTTTTGTGGAAAATTGTTGAATACGTTTATTTATTTGAGTTCGAATGAGTTGTTGTCATTTTCTTTCATGTAAATGTGTCGGCCTTGAAGCGAAAATTTTATGAGAACTTGTGCAGTTATGTTATAATCGACGAAATTTTTGTTTTGACGAGCATCATTTCTTTTTGTTAAGTATTGTTCTCTAGAGGATAATGGTGATTAATTCAACACTGCATATCTTGAAAGAATTTGTGATAGCAGATAACAGCCTGTCCATTTGTAATCCTGTTGTTTTGTTTTAATGTGTATTACATTCATAATGTTATCTCCATGTTTCACATTACAATTTACATTTAGTTAATTTTTTTTAAGAAATTTTCATAATTCCCTGTCTTGTTTCTTATCGTCGCGCAATTACCCTTATCAATACAATTACTCCACATTATCTTCTAAATGTATTCGATTCGCATACTGAATCAGCATCTTCTGCAGGCCACTTATACTTACACGAGCATTTACAAATAGCTCGATACATACTAACTAGGTATGACGAACGTTATGCAAAATAAAAGTATACAATACACGAAAATCGTACTTCAAGATCTTAAACTTCTCTTCAACAATACCAATATCAATGACAATACCAATCAACGCTCACATCTCATCCCCGAAAAATCCCAATAGCAACAACAACATTATAACTTTTCGATGTTACTGGCACGATGTTATCACACATGCCAGTGAATCAGAAAGACTGAGCCCTCGCCGTGGCCATGAGTCACTCAAGAATGAATGCGTCCATGAATAGAAGCCATTTATTCATGCCGTAAAAACACTTACATTACAATCTCCATAAAACTTCGATTCAGAGCACCGAGATTTTGGGTCAGAATCGACCCATGTCTACCCAATCAACGAGTAACTTCGCTTGGATCCACTAATCTCGTCGGGAATCACAAATAAATCGTCACCGATCAGCCCGGAAAAATGTAACAAAATCGAAGCAATTTATTCATTCTAATGAATGAAAACGGTACCAATATTTAAAGACAATTTAAAAACACTGCTGCATTATTTTCAACTCACTATTTTATCACCGAGACTTTGAAGGAAAAAAATGAATATGTAGTTTCTGTTCCTTGAAATTCAGCAACAAAATTATAAACAAAAATAATTGGTAAAGATGAAGAACTGTGTCACCCGCATGTGACATGGCAGTAAACGTGTTAAGTTAGGAATCCAATCGAGAGTGAAACTCGCGAGTGGACGCTCTGCTGAGGGTAACTCTCAGCGCTTTCAAGTGACTCGAGTGTGACTCTCAGTACAGTGTCTATTCTTGCACACTCTTGTACACTTTTATATATTCTTATGCATACTTTTGCACATTCTTATACATTCTTGTACACTCTTGTACATTCCTGTACATTTTTGTACATTTTTAGACATTCCTGCACATGCCTGTACATTCCTGTACATTCCTGTACATTCCTGTACATTCCTTGTACAATCCTTGTACATTCCTTGTACATTCCTGTACATTCCTGTACATTCCTGTACATTCCTGTACATTCCTGTACATCATTGTACATTCTTGTACATTCCTGTACATTTTTGTACATCTTTAAACACATTTATATACATTCTTGCACACATTTCTATACATTCTTGCAACACATTCATATACATTCTTGCACACATTCATATACATTCTTGTACGTTCTAGCACACATTCTTGTAATGTACATTCTTACATACATTCTCGTGCATTCTTGTAGACATTCTCATGCATTCTTGCAGACATTCTCGTGCATTCTTGCAGACATTCCCGTGCATTCTTGCAGACATTCCCGTGCATTCTTGCAGACATTCCCGTGCATTCTTGCAGACATTCTCGTGCATTCTTGTAGACATTCTCGTACATTTTTCCACATGTTCATAAATTCATTCCCAGCACTCTCAAGTGACTCGAGCATGACTGTCGATACAGTGTCGACTCGCGAAAGTTTCACTGTCCAACGGACTCACAGAATTTCGTTTATCCGTGCACGAAAGTCGAAGGTTCGTTGCGCCGACATGGGGTGGCCGGTGTTTGCGTTGTGTCACGTTCGGACTTGTAAATCCGCTGGCAGCCGGCCATCTCCGTAATGGAGTAAGTTTCTTTGCGGTTACAACAAATAAACACGTCGCGGCTATTGCGACAGGATACGTCGACGTTCGGGGCCGTGTATCCACCACGGCTCCGTTCCTCTATTTGCATCTCGTGCGATCGTTTTACAAGCGACTCCGTGGATTTTTCGAGCGCTCGTCGAATCGCCGTCATCGTCTAACCCGCTTTCGCGACGAAAATTCTTGTTCTCCCCCGTCGTCGTCGTCGTCGTCGTCGTTAATCCTAATAACTCGATTAGAAGTCTTCGCAGTAGGGATTCGTCTGAGAAACCCGTCAGCAGGCTTCGCTCCTGCCGATACAGAGCGAGCGGAACGTGACTTCACGATTAAGGACTTAGCATTTTCTCACGGTGCCGACGCAGTTTCTCACGCGGACGCGGAATTGTACGAATTCATATGAGTTTTCACTGCGAAAGCTTGGATCTCTTGGTTTCGCAATTCGGTTTTTAGCCAGGTGGCTTTGGAAAATGTCGGTTAGAGGGAGCGAAAGCATTTCTATGCATTTTATAATGAGTCTTGATAGATAATTGTGCACGAAAGCAAGACAAAAATAACGCAAAGCAAGTTGGGTTTTTCGTTTCAGGTTTTAACAGAAAGTGTTGTCTAAAATGTCCTTATTTTAAGGAACTACCCTTTATTTATTTATTTATTTATGTATGGTTGATTTTAATGTGGTCACAATAACGGCTAGGTCATTAGTGACCCCATATGGTTTACAATCGAACATATCTTACATGTTACTTGTGGAGAATGTTAATATCGTGATGGGGGACAGCAAAAACGAATTTATAACAGTTTAAATATATCGATAGATTTAAAAAAGAGGAGGACGTTTCCAATGTTGTCCTCGCCGGTGTGCGTCACGCCGAAGCGACGATCAAGACGCGAGTCGCGAGTCTATTCGACGGTAGAGTCAGTTTAGGCAGGGTGTACCTGGTGCATTTGTCCATTAAACTGTTATATAACAAAGTTTTTTTCCCAAATTACCTACTTCGCTAACTTGGTTGATTCCACTTCTACCCACTCCTATTCTTGGCTCATGCTAGATAAGCCTTACCTAGAATCCTCTAGCGGACCTGGAACGAAACGTTCCCTTCCCTTTTCCCCCTGATCCGCGCATCAACCGTCGCGAAATATTCTTATCTATTCCAATGCGAAGACAGCCAATTTCCCATTGACTGTCACAACAGAGCCTCAAACGTGAAAATTCGCACCAGCTGACGAGTATACAAACCTCAGTGCACAGTGTCTGAATCCTGCATCATTTGAAATTCAGAACTTCTGAGCCACAATGGTTATCGAAACGGAATGAATCCCGGCACGCTTTTGTTCGAGTCCCATTCCGCGATGTGTCCTAACAGCTGACGGAAATGCGAGGCGTGTCACGATCGAAGGAGGAACTGTAGTAAACTGGGTAAACAGAAGAAGAAGAAGAAGAAGAAGAAGGAGAAGTGATAAAGAGCAGCAGCGTTGCATGCAAATGACGGTTCGGAACGGTGCCGTGTGCCGTACTTTCCGAGGGACGCAGCGGCTCGTCGAGGCCGGAGATAACGAGGTTATTCGTTCGTGATAATCCTTATCGACGAGGACACCGCCGGCATTGTGAGCCTCAGTCTCGCTCGGTGCTCTCGTGGATACGCTCCGGGATCCCAGGAGCCTCTTCTCTTTCGCGAAGAACGGTTTCTCGCGTGTGTAACACAATCGTCTCTCCCGGTCGAATTAATCGCGGCTCGGCGCCGTCGTCAGCGCTCTGCGATTCGCATCAATGACCGTAAATATAAACCGACCACGATAAGATCTTCGAACTCCACGGATTGAATTTACGAGAGGGAACGCTGACGATCGCAGCTGCCAGACGTTCGCAGCCGAGAGTCAAAGTCCGACTCAATGTCGAGCAACAAGGTTTTCCTGTCGATTGCCCAACCGGTGCCACTCGGACGCGTTTCACTGACCGATTAGGCTTGCGTACGGTGGCAGTTGATCCGTACAGCTCTTGGACCGTGATCCTTGCTACGAGGATCATGTGGATATCCATGTGACCTGCTAGTTCGAGCGCCTCTTTCGTTTCGTTTCAAGGATTGCTTATACGTTCAGCTAGTTTCGCTAAAATGGCAGGGGTGTACAGTGAAAACGATGAGGACGTTCAGTGCAAATGGACGATTGTCTTTGGAGGTATTCAAGTTGATGAAAACGTTACAAAATTGCCGAAAATTTGGATAGATACATTCTCGATGTTTCGATAAGTAGACAGCGGACCCTTATGCATTTATAACTGAATACTGAGAAGATGAGGTTGAAAAATTTAGAAAACTGAAGATGTCGATATATGATTAAGGAAAGAAATAATGGTCAATTTAGTTTCTGTTTCTTGCAATTGATGCAGACAACTTTAATTCTACATAAATCTATTGATAAGGTAATATAAAGTAAGCATGTTAAATATACATTTAATCACGAATGGTTTTTGAGATAAAACGTACAAAGCCCGTAGAAAATTACCTAGTTGAATCTGATTGCGTGGTGCTTCGAAGATAATGGTCCATCTGCACAAGGTGGACGCTAGACCCGTTCCGGAGCTCGACTATTGATCGTCTGGGGGCAGCCGGTGACAGACTGTGCTACCTTCGAGCACGGTAGCGATCGTGACGGGGTACCACGCGGGGAACAACGGTGTTCGGTAATGGAATCTGCCGAGCGAAGGTCGCCAGTCGTCGTCGTCGTCGTCGTGGCTTCTGATCTCGAGCGGAACGCGATGTGCCGCACGGACGAGGACGACCGGCCCAGCCAGTTTAAACTCGCGCGTGGATCGGCGTGGAAGGTGTTTTCGTTTTCACGCAATCGCTGGATCGTTCCCGGGGACCCTGGGACCTCTTACTCGTCACGACAAATCAATAAACCAGTGACTTTTTCTTGAAATCTGCTAGAAATCGGCTAGCCATAAGCAGCACAAATGTTGCTCGATCGCTAAATTATTATTGCGACCATTTAGTCGTCGATGGTTTCCATTATTGCAGTTCAACAAACGGCTAATAACTCACTGTTGTCTTCAATCTGCTTTGCTGGAAATCGGTAACCTAAATCCTGCGCGATCGTTGAATCATCACTGGGATCGTTCACTCAGCTTGGTTGAAAATCGTGGCGAATTAATATAATAGAAAGTTACTAATTTTATAAGGAATATCTATTTGGGTACTGAAAATCGTTAACCTGTAGAAAACCTGAATTTATCGCAATCTCTGGATCATCGTGGGGACCTTTTACTCATTCGTCGATCTCTATTAACACGATTAAGAATTATGATAAATCCGTTCGATCAATTTTCTGAATCAAATCACTTTTACACAAAATCCTTGGATCTTTGGGATCTTTTACACATCCATCGTTTTTTGTCGGTTAAAAATTTTAGCAAATCAATTTTATCAATTTTCCACAGAAAATCTATTTGGCTACTGAAAATCGTTAACCTGTAGAAAACCCGAATTTACGCGACCGATGGATCATCACGAGGTCCTTTTACTCATTCGTCGATCTCGATTAACATGATTAAAAATTGTGATAAATCCATTCGATCAATTGCTGGAAATCAATTACTTGGAAGAACTCTAAATTTCACAAAATTCTTGGATCTTTGGAATCTTTTACACATCCATCGTTTTTTGTCGGTTAAAAATTGTAGCAAATCAATTTTATCAATTTTCCACAGAAAATCTATTTGGCTACTGAAAATCGTTAACCTGTAGAAAACCCGAATTTACGCGACCGATGGATCATCACGGGTACCTTTTACTCATTCGTCGATCTCTATTAACACGGTTAAAAATTGTGATAAATCCATTCGATCAATTTTCTGCAGCAAATCTACTAGAAATCTAGGAATCGGTTTGATACAACTGAAGCGTTGACAGTGTGGAGGTTGCTGTGTGCTAGACCGGCGATTTCGATTTCAGTATTGGTCCAAAGGTGTTTAGTTCGACTTTGGAACGATGAATAATTAGAGGATCGTAGTGGTCGCAGTAGTTTTGTTCGACACGAAAGCGAATTGAATGGACTCGCCTCGCTTTTAATATAGTGATTATTTGCATTAAAAGACAGAGAATCATTTTCAATTCATATTTGGTTTCATGTTGTCATGTTCACGAACCAAGACTGACAATGATATTATAAATGCTCAGTGGATTTTTAATTTGAAGATACACCAAGGCAATTCTTTAATTACTAATTTTTATCAAAGCACTGACTAAAAAGAACTCTTTTATCGCCGTGCACTTTTATTTACGTTCCTCATTTTATTATATCCCACTTTACTCGGAACCATTATTCCAAAAATTATTAACAACTATCGGACATTTTCAGGGATATTACAATGAAACGTTTAACAATTATCTATCGATTCTGAACTGCTAAATCGCGATCGGGACGACATTACGTACGATCACCGTGCTCCGTTCCTCTTGGAACGATCGTCACGTGCGTCACGCGCCCAGCCGAAGCAAAGCGAAGCGGAGAGAAGCGGGGGAAACTGGCAGATTCCATAACCGCATTAAATTAATTCGATTTGCTGGCCACGGGATTCAACTTCTCGTCGTCGTAAACAGCTGAATGCTCACGAACGTGTGTGTTCGTTTTCCAGTGTCGTCGTTGCCGGTCGTCGGACCAGCTCGTTCTCACTTCCGGAGACTGCTCGACGGTCGTGTGTCGTTATCTCCCGATAACTACAATATAACATCGGTGCGTCGACCGATAAACACCAGTCTGTTCGTAAACGTCAGCCTGTTCGGGGATTAGACTGTCTTTCTTTCCGCACTTGTGAAAAGTTTCCGTTCGGCCCCCACTCGAGGCCGAACTCGATCGGACACGTTACAGTGAGACAACGTTCAGTTTCTTTTGGATCTTTAAGATTTCGCGAGTGCATAGAAAATGGTCTGGGACGACGGTCTGTCCGTGAAAGAGCTCTTCGACATGAGGAAGAAAACGCCTAGGTTCCCTTCGAGGGAACGGAATTTCGCTATGAGAAGGCGAGGGGGCAGAAGAGCTTTCTCTGTTGGACTGGGGAACGCGTTCGCTGTTCCTGGTCCACCTGATATCCAAGAAGAGGATCGTCCTGATTACGTCGCCGATGACTCGTCCAACAATAACGTGCCCATAGAGTAAGACCCTTTTCTTCTAAATGATCGAGGCAGCTGAAGTCGTTGGAAAGAGTTCAGAAAGATTCTTAAGGGGCTTGAGAGTATAGATGAACTTGTACCTGCTCGTTTTGAATGATCATCCTGGCTGATTCATGGGGAAACACTTCATCTGCTTTCGTCTTTCATCGTGGGTGAATCATTCGGGATGATTGTCCAAACTGAAAGAGTGTTCAATTTTAGAAGCAAGAAGCATTCGTTCTCTTATTGATACTCGTGCAGGTAATCATTGCCCGAATACCCAATAAATATGACTGCTACATATATTTCAATTAAATGACGTAGTCTAGATTTTTAGAAACCTTTGTGTCAATAACATTTGACTTCATGGTATAGAACATATAATTTTCAATAGAAATTAAAAGTAGGAGTCCAGGTGTTGACACAAGTGGTAATCCTTATGTATACCTTGCGATAATACAAAGTTTTATTACATATGCCATTTTGTGACATACTAAACGCTGGATTCGGATTTGAATCTTCAGGTTCGAGAATCACGTTAGCTATTAACAATGTTTTTAATCAGTTTTTAAAAGAAGGATGGTGTTTCGTCCTAGACCCGCTTATTAGCCTTACCGATGAGTCCTTTAGCGGGTCTAGGACGAAACACCTTCCTTCTTTTAAAAACTGATTAAAAACATTTTTAATAGCTAACGTGGTTCTCGAACCTGAAGATTCAAATCCGAATCGAGCGTTTAGTATGTCACAAAATGGCTATTTGTTGTTGTAAATGATCGAACCTTTGCGCCGCGAATAAAACTTTGTATTATCTTGAAGATAAATTACGATCGATAACCAATTAATTAATTATACCTTGGGAGTTGTAAATGGTACTTCTGTGTATGCGGCCGTTAAAATGTGTAGCTCCCATACGGGTACCATAATCCTCGAGTTGTCAAGCTGGTACCCGGATATGCTGCAACTAGCACGAATTTCATTAATACTTCTATTTAATATTCCAAAGAATACTTACATTGGTTGTCTACTTTTATCCTTCATAAACGACGTGTAATTCTCGATCTCTTTCTGTATCATCGATATTCTACGATGCTAACGATATTATCATAATATGTATATTAATTAAATTTCTCCATAGCTGTTCTAAAATTCCAGAATGTTAAGCCATGTACACGCTGAAGAAGGCAACAATGTTCGGTGGAAAGTTGCTCCTTAAGCAATAATTGACAAATTTGAATCGTTCTGAATTTCAACAATAGTGAAATAAACTATCCATAACTGACCAATGTTAATAGTTACAAAGAACTACTTTGAATTTGCATTCCGGAGCTTTAGGAACAACTTAATACCTGTTCGTCGACCATACATCAAACACTGTCTAGAAAACAGTAATTTCTCGGGCAGAATGGGCGTTAGTTCGTTCCCAGATTGACGCCAGACCTGTTAAAATGAGTTATCGCCGCAAATGGGGATACAGCTCGTTCAACGTCTTCGGCGTTCTCCGGTCTTCAGGTTTAATGGGGTCGTAAAAGAAATGCTGGGGACAGTAATCGATCACCTCTCTTCACGGTTCACGGACCCTTATTAGCAGCAAATTCCTATCAATTGAACGTTATTCTTCTCAGAAATTTCCCGAACCGATGACACCGAAGACCTGCGAGATAGAGGGACGAGGACACGATTGTGACCGGGAATCTCGGATACGTACACAAGTTCGAATTATCAGCCGAGCACTCGTGAACATGACTGAGGAAGATATTTCTGGTTGGTGTGCGTCAATCGCGTTTACATTTCCGTGGATTTCGTCAACGTCAATCCGTAACGCAGTTTCAGGCTGCGCAGAAATTAACCGGGCAGGAATTTAAACGTTTCACCGTGAATTTATCGGCGGGCCGGCCTTTCCAGGTCGTGACGAGGCGAACAGATTTTGCAACTCTATTCCGCGTATTTCAAACAGCGGTTCTACGAACCTGCGGGCGGCTCTTGAAACTTTGCGTAATCGCCAGTGCGGATCGCGACACCGGTCCTCGTGCTCTTGTCGGCGGCCTCTTATGATTCAATCACGATTGATCACGTCGGATTAGCGACGATTTACACCTTGACGTCAATCACAGAGGCGTTCACACTGCTCCAGGTCTTCGGCAAAATCTACTTCGATCTGTGACGGACTGTGAATAGTAATGATCACAGGAACCTATAAAATGCAAAGACAATTACAGAAGAAAACACTTTCCACATTCTTGCACACATTCATACACATTTTTCCACATTCTTATACATTCTTAGATATTCCCGCACATTCTTATACATTCTTAGATATTCCCGCACATTCTTGTACATTCTTAGATATTCCTGCACATTCTTATACATTCTTGCATGCATTCTTCAACGCATTCTTGTGCACATTATTGTACATATTCTTGCTCATATCCTTGCACACATTCTTGTCCTACATTCTTGTACATTCTCAGATATTCCTGTATATTTTTAAACATTCTGCAATGTTCCTGCACATTCTTATACATTCTTGTAGATTTTTGTGCATTCATGCACTCATTCTTCAACGCATTTTGTGTACATTATTGTACATATTCTTGCACACATTCATATACAATTTTATACATACGTGTACATTTTTCCACATTCTTATACCTTGTTAGATATTCCCACACATTCTTGTACATTCTTAGATATTCCTGCAAATTTTTATACATTCTTAGATATTCCTAAACATTCTTATACATTCTTGTAGATTCTTGCACGCATTCTGCAACGCATACTTGTGTACATTATTGTACATATTCTTTCACATATACTTGCACACATTCTTGTCTTATATTTTTGTCCTACATTCTTGTATATTCTTAGATATTCCTGCTTTTTCTTATACATTCTTTGATATTCCTGCTTATTCTTATACATTCTTTGATGTTCCTGCACATTCTTATACATTCTTTGATATTCCTGCACATTCTTATACATTCTTGCACGCATTCATTTACATTTTCATTCATTCTTATACATTCTTATATATTTTCGTTCATCTCTATACACTCTTATACATTCTTTCGCAGTCTTGTACTTTCTTGTACTACATTCTTACACACATTTTCTTCATGTTGAATTGAAATCGGTCTGTACAGTGTCTCGGTATAGTTCGCCGCTCGAAATTACGGGGGGGAAGCTTATTGTTACAAAGCCATTCGTGGCTTGTTTCCCGCTCAGCACTGCGCTCCTAGCTAGAGAACCGCGGCAAAGCCAAAATATATGACCCTGTCAGATAAATCTTACTCACGTCCGTACCAGAATAAGTCACCGACTCATTGCCAAGGTGATTCGAACTCTGTTCCCGGTAGCGTTCGATTCTCGAGCATCCTCGCGAAGCACACCTTTCCGCTCGCCCGCTCTCTGTCGTTTATTTTCACAGGTCTTCTGCCGAGCGATGGCACACGAGTCGCAAAACTTCCGGGATGCGTTTCTTTTCGGATCGAAATAGACAATTCGGGCTTCGAAAACTTCGAGACACTGATCACTGTCATTTCCCTTCCGAACGACTAGAAGATGGTCAGGAAAGATGTATTGGGTGGCTTTAACATGCTGGCAACTGAATCAATACCTTGGACAAGTCTGATAAAATCGGAGTTTTATCTTTTAATACTGCTTCGATTCTTTTTGGTTTACCTATTTAACTGCTTTGGATACTTAAAATCCCAATGAAATTTTACTATTGCAATTATTCAACCGAGTAGTATGGAATTAATATGTTGGATCCCAATGGATTTGCAATGAATTTTCACTTGTGTATATAATTTGAAACGGAAAGATAGGAGTGAATTACATGTTTGTCGTCGCGACGATTTACGATTTGGTTGACTCTGCTAATCGATTTATTATGGAATTGCCATGGTATCACTGATATCTTGGAACTTAAAAGACTCCATTAATCGTAATTCGTGACAACAAAGGCTGTCGCTATTACCCACCACATTACTCTTCTATTAATCGACAAAATAATAATTAGCATCAGGTCCAGCATTCTACGCAAGTGCGGCTACGGCGAACGGAGTCCGACTCAGGGACAGGTCCCGCTTAGCGTGGCGGCGCCATTGGCCGAGCCAGAATTAATCCGCTGTAGCCGCGCTCTGATTGGTCCGTGTTTTTCGTTAATAACTCCTAAACAAAGCCGCCGACGTCATTTTTGTAAAGGAAAATGTCGCTTCAAATGACCCAAGGAACCTCCCATTTCCGGGAACTACACGAATTTCGGGACACCCTGTATATATAGATTGACTAGATGACATCTGAAATTTCATGTCCAAAATTTCTTGTAATAAATGCAGATAATTTTTACTGAAACATCTGCAACCGATGACTTTCTAGAAACGCGTTCAACGTTAACGTCAACGTTAAGAATCGCGCAATGACTCACAGGGAGTCATAATCGAGTTTAGCATCCGAAATCCATATATTTCGTGGACGTCATCTCAGAACAAGGATTTAGAGCATCGCCGAATCAAAGCAGGGAAGAATGCAGAGTCACGGATTTCGGCCAGTTTTCGGCGACGTTCGCGGGTTCAACAAGAAATGCAGAAGCGGCCACGCATGTTTACGAGAGGCTGTCTTGCGTGTCACGACGTCGCCGGCCAACCATGCCAAACTCTTGTCGAGTTATGTCATGCTTTAGCGGCGATTCTGCGCAAGCTTCTTCGAGATCTCGCGTTATTAGCAAAAGTCTTATATAAACGCGTAGATCAACGGAAAACGCGTGTCCGCGACAGATCCGCCGCGCCGGTTTCCATCGGAAATGAGGCGTGAACTTCTCCGGGTGCGTTCACCCCGCAATTTCGCATAACGAGCGATTAAAAGAAAATTCCAAGACCGTGCACATGTTTCTCGCCGCGGCTTATTGGAGCTTCAATTTAAACAGCGTTTAGCACGGTTTACGCCGCAAAATTCTAAGCAGATCCGCTACTGTGCATGCGCCCATGTTTTAAACAGTGCAGGATACTCTTCGCAGACAACGTTCGTCTCTTCCGCGTCCTGGTGAAACCGTGTTGCATAAACGGTAATCGTGATAATTAAAGCAGAATGCCAGAGACTTATATTCTCGCGGTACGCATCTTAATAGCGAAACGGGGCGACGGTAAACGCGCATTTATCCCCGCTGAGACTATGTTACTCCCATAATTTCACCGAGCGTCTCGGTGCAGCTTGGAAAATGAGACGTGTTTTGCGAAACGCCATTTTATGAGATCCTGCCATCGTACCTCAGATTATTGCATCCTGAAAATGTTAAATTTTGTCGGAAACATTTCACGACACAAACATTTGGCCCGAATTATCGGGAAAAACTATTTTAGCGTTTTTTATGGGCTCCAGATCATACTATAGTAATAACTATGTAATAATAGGAAAACTTTCCTTCACTAGCAAAAGTAGTCTCGAATCTAATGATTCAAATCCGAATCGAAACGTTTGGGTAATTCCTACAAAATAGCTATATACAGTGTGTAGAGTATGATCAAACCTATGCGCCGCTAAAAATCATTGCTAATTATTATCTTGAGACGATGGACATAACAAAAATCCATATACTATAGTAAGTCGTTGAATTTGTCGTAACGTCACACATAGCATTATGAAAACAAAAACGCATTTTAGTATTTAAAACATCAAAATAATCTTTATTTTCTGCCAAAAATCATTTTTTGTATATATAGAAGTATGTGGATGTTTAAATACTCTTCGACTTTTCGTTGGAATAATTTTTTCCTCAGATTGTCGGAAACCCATGAAAAATCGTGATAATGGAGTGCTTCCACCGAAAAGCTGGGAAAAATTAATTTCGCTTATGAATTATGTTGAATTTTATTATTTTAATACCTCATACGTAGATCACGAAACTTTTTAATAACTATTAATGTTTATCAGCAAACCCGCTGAAAGACGATAGTATACCTCACGTAAAAAAAAAAAATGAAATTTCACAAAATGTACAAAAGAGTTGGAAATTTCTCAATTCTAGCATTAAAGTTAGATAAATTCTCGACATTTTGCAAAAGAAATTGTGTTTGACACACTGAAACATAACTAAACCGTTAGGAATGTATAAAAATTTTATTATTCTTTCAAGCTATCAAACAAGTACACTGTAACAGAATATTAGAATATTTTCTAAACACCAGGATATGTAATCTTTCCTTAGACAAACAAGCCGTATTAATTTGGTTGATAAATATAGTTGTGTACTTATAAAAATATATTTATTAGAACATCTATTTTTACTTCATAACTAAACTCAATAGAAACGACCAATTTTTAACTTAGATGACATCGAACTTACCCATTCAACATCGTCATTTTTTACTGATTCTACAAGAGTATATTCTTAACTGTAATTTACTGACGGATAATCATGAATTCCTGAATTTTCATATTTCGAGTTTCAGTCAGGCTTTCGGGGCCGGAACCCCACTGTGCGATGTTTGGAGAACTGGAATAATCGATGGATACGATCTATAGCAATCGAAATCGCTGATAGCGAAATGCCGAGGCGTCGTTTTACACTTTACACCGCGATTTACACGCTCGACGCCTTTTTATCGATTCCCCCCGGAGCGCAATCGTCTACTTCCCAAGGTGAAAAAATAACCGTTTACGACTTGCCATAGGATTCACCGATCCGTCTCTAAATCGAGCTTCTAGAACAGTTTAGCTCTTTCATGGTCTTCTGCTGACGCTTGCAAACTTCATTCGAAGGGATTCTCTTGATTGTCTCGGGGGAGGCCGCGTTAGGAAGGCATCATTGGAGTCCCTGAGAGATCGTGTTCCTTGGGGGTAGTCCTCCGTTTGCTGAAGAGGGTTGACAGAGCTGGAGAAACGAATCAATGACAGACGGAGCAGAGAATGATTTAAATAGAAGGTTGAAATAGGAATGGTTAGACATGAATAAACAAGGAGAAAAAAGATTTTCAACAGTTTCTTTAAAGTCAATTTTAAAAAAGAATTTTAAAAACGATTTTAAATATACTGTTTTTAAAAAAGATTTTAAACGTACGATGTTTGTAAATGATTTTTCAGAACGATTTCTAAAAACGATTTTCAGAAACGATTTTTAAAATAATTTTTAGAAACGATTTTAAGTATACGATTTTTAGAATAGAGGTAGGATAAAAAATTGAAATGAGGAAACTTCTTAAAACATGTAGAACAGAGTATCTGTACGTAACTATTGCACAAAACCGATACAAACATTTTTGTACACAATGTGCAACAAGAAACAATATGATCTGTGAGACGTTTCGTTACATATTGAGCTAGTCTCCATCCAGATCAATGATCTAAAAGTGATGGAGTACAATCAATCGTCTTTAAAAGAGAACTGACCGAATTCTTAATTTTTGATTTTCAATTACTAGACTGCGTATCTGTATGCATTTATAGCAAAAATGGGTAAATGCAAATCGAAATTGTTGAAAAATTTTTCAAACTGAATATTCGTTGCTTTTTATTTGTTGCAGTCAGTGTAGAAAATTTTTATTTTGCATAAAGCTCCGCTCTCTATTAATTACAATAATAATCTTTAAAAGCCGTAGGAAAAAATTTCAGTAAACGCATCGCGCAATTGAAGTGGTAAAATTTCGTTGCAAGATAAAAATTGTTTGCATCAATTGCAAGAACTAGAAGCCAAATAGAAGTTTGATTCTTCATTTTACGATTTTAACCCCTTGCCGTATTTTCACGAGCCAGACTCGTGATGAAGGTTTTTAACAAAGTCTAACAAATACGAATATTACGCGTTTCATTTGAGATGAAATAAAATTTGATTCGTTTGTAATCAATAGTTAAGCATTCAAATAAATGTAGCCATATAAAAAAATGTAAACTTTCTTTTCCTTTCTACGACATTTTCGGGGATACAGACGTTTTAATCACTGTAACTGTAAAGAAAATGGCACGGCAAGGGGTTAATTAGCCGATCCTACTACATTCATATTCCTACATGTTTGTAAGTTGTCTGCTGTAAGTTGTCTGTGCTCATTTTCATGATACATAGACGCATAAAATCTCAAGTCCAGTAATAAGATGAATGGAGCGACCAGTCACGCATCGAGCAGAGTTCCGTCATCACCGTCGATCCAGAAGAGATCGAGGATCGCCGCGGGTCGCGGTAAATCGGCCGCCGCGGCCGGCCCGCTTCTAATTCCACTCGTGTCTCGGTTGCAATCCCACACGACAAGGTGGGAGCTTCGCGTATCGGCGAGCTTTCGACGACAACCAAGAGATCCAAAGAGATCCGCGCGTGCGCCACACTCTGCTCGCGCTCCTGTTTCCCGTGCCACCCGGTATTAACTATAGGTACACACCTATCTGCGTCCCCGTCGAATCTCATGGCGCCAGTTTGAAGTACGCTCCTTCTGCGAATGCAGTCTCGCGTGGCCCGTCCCGCCAGCTATCGTCGACGACTTTTGAATCTCCCGCGCCGTCGCGAACGCGCTTTGTGAACCCTACGCGCCCTTGAACCCCACCTGAACTGTTTCGCAAGCTTTCATACGGTTTCGACGCGCCTTCGAGAAAGCTTCGAGCTTTCTTTTGTCGCACCTGTGCTGTTCAGAGACCGTGGTCAACGTGAACTGTGCGTCATACCTGTGTCTAAACACGTGCTCAGCGATTTATCCTTCTGCGGAGAACTGGTCGAACGTTCCTCTCTCGGTCCACATGATTTTCGATTGTTAGTTTCGAGCTAGTTAGTTAATCGTTTAGGTTGTTACAAGTTGTGTCTTTACCTCTACGGTGAATTTAAGTAGTTGCTGTTGGCTATTTCTCTTCGGTGATTTTTTCCGACTTGTTTTTGCGGATGAAACATTCCTTTTTATTTTCGTGGCTGACTAGACTGATTCACTTGATGATTTTCTTCCGGATTTATTGACTTTCTATTTTTTATTTCATAATTGGTTGAAACACTGCAGCCACTTGGCGATATTTTATAACTTATTCGTTCGTCGTTTTATTTTTGTTGGTGGCTAAACGACTGCAGTGATTTGATGTTTTTTCTTGATTTATTGGCTCTCCATCTTTAATTTTGTGAGTGTCTAGAACATTCCAGTTACTTGTCGATTTTTTCTGATTTATTGGTTCGTTGTTTTATGTTTATGAGTGGCTGGAAGATTGTAACTACTGTTCGATTTTTCTTGATTTCTTGGCTCGTCATTTTTATTGTTCTATTGTTTCACACTTGAATGTGGGAACCCGGGCAGGAAAACATACAGTAATGCGGGAATTATTTTAAGTTATTGTGTACAGCCAACGGAATTAATTGGTACCGCGTAGAATTAATGCAAATAAGATTCAACTAAATCAAATTCGATGAAACACAGAATTAACCCTCATCCGTCCCTCGCGTCAATTTGACACAGTTTTCCCGAAATAAGCTATGCTGTTCTGTTACTTTTCGGTCAATTTTCCCGAAACTTTGTGTGACTTTTATCTTTTTATTGGGAAACACATAACCGATAAACCTAAGATGTAAATGTTAACTCATCAATTCGACTAAAGAAACATTGAAATTTTGATTAATTATGTGTCAATTTGACACCGAGGGACAGATTCATTTCGTGAAATGCGAGACGTGAGACGGATGAGATTTTTGATTGAATTAAATTAAATCTGATAGAAATCGCAATTTTCACTTGGCGTAAGATGATTGACTGAAATAATTTTTCGCGATGCCAAAGGAGGGGTCAGCCTAGTGCAAAGGGTGAAGCATGAACTACTTTCAACGATTACACTCTAAATTGCTCGGTAGAACAAGTGGTGGAGGCGCCCCGCGAATAAGAGTACATGAAAGATAGGGTGGAGGACAGCCGATGATAGGCGGCAGACGAAACACCGCGCCGCCAGGTCTGGGTTAGACGAAACAACGCGAAACTGCGTGTTATCCGAGGACGGAGCTATTTCGAACGACGAGCATCAGCGCCGCTTAATATAGCGAACATTTATCTAATTAATAGCCATTAGCCGCGCCGTCCGATCCGCGATGGTTAGCTCCGCTATGCTAGTTGGACGTGTTGTCCCAGCCCCGAAAGCTTCCTGTCTCTCTAGCCCCATCCATCCCCCTCTTCGCCCCCTCGTCCACCTGAAGTGACACCTGTCACCGACGTCGTCGAACGATTTCCCCATCCTTCGTCCATCGAGGGCCGAGCATCGTCGATGTCTTTGCGAGAGACGGTATAAATAACCGCGATTCGGATCTTCCTCGATCGTCGAATCTTTTTGCTCGTCGCATAACGCATACACACATTTTGCTTCCCGTCTGCTCTCTGCTTGCCGAAGCATTCCCGAGGCGACGTGCACGCCGTGGAAAATGTTCGCGTTGCAGTTCCAAGGCTGCGAAAACGCTTACCCTCCGACTCTTTAAAATTAGGAGCGAAATTCCTGTCGAATTCTTCCGACCCATCCCTGTAACCCCCTGCCCGCGAACAAATCACTTAATTCTATTCCTGTGCATTGTTAATTGTTTGTTCAATTCGTTGCAAAGCTTACGCAAAATTTGCCTATGCGCGGTTCAATTTAGTTCCAGTAAACAATCCGAAAGAGTCGCTTCGATTATTCGGTGCTGTTAGAATTTGGCGAAGGAGGCTGTTTAGTAGGCAAGTCAATGTCAATTAGAACTGTTGCAATTGTTTAGAAAATTCTCGAAACATTATTTGTTGCGGCGAACAGCTTTTAGTTTCACATTCGTGTGCCATAATTGATGGGTCGACAGTGCACTTGGTGAGTGGTAGATCGAGGAAGTTCTAAACTAGAATTGCTACAGTCATTCAAGTACAATAAATGCACATGTCATAGGGAGTAGAATGATTTCCTCCGGTCAAAAAAATCCACAAAAATTATTCATTGTAGAGTATACCTCCTCCGTTTGAGGAAGCCCTAACTAAGGTAATAGCCACAATAGTTGAGCATATCAACGAAATCAGAATGATTTACAAAGATTCTCAAAAAATTATACATTACAGAGTATACTTTCTAGTTTCACACCCACATGCTATAATTGTGAATTCAGGAAGCCCTAGCTAAAGTAACAGGCACGATAAAAAAGTTCTCAAAAAGTTCTGCATCATAGTCCAGTGCATCCAGTTTGATATTCGGAAACCCAAATTGCTAGATCTGAAAAGCAACGTATATAAATTAGGAACAACACGTGGAAATCCTGTTAATCCTACATGAGAGAGTATTGTCCACGTTCGCAACGAAAAAGACAATTTGCCTTGGTCAAAAAATTCCCAAAAAGTTCTGCAACATAACGTAAAGTCTTGTGCGCAACATTCACAAATTGCTTTAGCCGAACGCGGAGTGCATCGCGCTCAAACAAACAAAAAATCCGGCACTCGTCGCGATACAGAGCAGCCCGAAGGCATTGAATGCAGCGAATAGCAAACATCGGAGCAATTTCGCGGAACGTGTACCGATAACGCGTGGTATCGAGCATGCGAAGCGCCTTATCGAGCGGAGCGAAACTTTTATCGTCCTCCTTGAAGCTCCGTGAAAAGCCCGCGGGATCACCGACCACGTGAATTTTCACGTCGGATGATTCACGGGTGCTCTCTTTTTCTCTCTGTCGAGTGAGATCGAATGGATCAGACCCAAAGCAGCTCGAGATCGTATTCCTGGCAAACGAGTTCGCCTGGCTTGCGATTCTGTCGTCGATTAAGCTAGCCTGACCTCTGTCCTTACTCTCTCTCTCTCTCTCCCTCTGTCTCTCTTCTCGGATGATTCACCTGCGATGGAATAGCCGGTTTCCAGGTAACGCTATTTCAGAAATGGAAGAAAGAGAGTCGCGTTCCCTGTCACCGGTGTTCCATTATATTAAGCCATTAATGGCCCCCGGGTGCGTATCGTGGCTGTTGCATGCTCGAACACGGTTATTATACTCGCTGCCATTTCGCTTACGTCAATTCCGAGGTTGCGGCATGCGGCTGACGCGGCTGTCCAAATCGTTTTATTTATATGTCGGAGCTGCGACGATCAAAATTTGTATCGACGCGTGTCCGAGGACGAGCCAGAAAACCAACGGCGGTCGTCATCCCACCGCCTCCTGGCAGTCACGATCGAAGTCAGCCAATTAATCATCCTATAATTTCCATGGAGCCTCGTTAAACCCTGCTTCTTCCGTAACCAGTCGGTAATTACGGGCTTTAAGCAGCAACCGGGACGGCTCAGCGACCAAAGATAGAAGCTAGATTTCGAGAGACCGACGGACATGTCTCTATTCCGTTTCTTCCACACACAAACCGGTCGATAGATAGCTCGCCTCCTCTGAGGAAAGAGACTGACCAGCCGTACCGTTATCTACCGTGTTGGATTTATCAAGATAATCTCAGCACGACAGCGTATACCACTCCGATTTTATTGGTTAGCCAGCCGATCCTTGCCTCAGCGGACCGCGCTCACGCTCGCTCGCTCGCTCAAAGGACAGAGCACCTAGTACCACACGAGGATTATCATTGTTCAACGTAATCCGTTCTTTTTCATCGAACCGAGTGACTCTATCGCTCCTGGAAAAGAAACGGGAATGTGTTCCGGTTAATCTTGACTAGCAGATTCTGGTTGTTTAGCCCGTGGTCTGACACCACATGACAGTGTGAGGGAGAATATTAAAGTTCGTACTTTATACTTTTGTATTGAATGAATTAATCAGGTGGATCTTTTTTAAATAAATGTTCTAATTGTTTCACAATGGTTCATTTTTTCTAAAAAATATTCTGATGAACCATTTTAAATGGTGCACATTTTCAAAAATGTTTCAATGTATTGGTCTATAGATGATTCATTTTTAAAAAATGTTCTGATGAACCGATCCAAATGGTACATTTATAGAAAATTGTTCTGATGAACCATTCTAAACATGGTATACCTTTTAAAAAATGTTCCAATGCATGGTTCTAGATGCTTCATTGAAAAAATATATTCTGATGGATTCTTCCAAATGGATCATTTTTCAAAAATGTTGTAACGAACTGTTTCAAATGATACACTTCTTCAAAAATGTTCCCATGAACCATTCTAAATAGCAAATTTTAAAAAAATGTTCTGATGAATCATTCTAAATATGATACACTTTTCAAAAAATGTTCCAATGCATAGTTCTAGATGGTTCACTTCTTCGAAAAATGTTTCTATGAACCGTTCCATATGGTACACTTCTTCCAAAATGTTCTGATGGATTTTAATAAAATATTCTAATGGACCCTTCGAAATGATTTATTTTTAAAAAATGTTGTAACGAACTGTTCTAAATGGTCCATTTTTTAAATACATCTCTACTTCACTCGCATTTGTAACAATTGATGTAGACCATCTTTATCTCGAACACAATCCTGCAATCTTATCCCACGTGAATGTTGCACAGCGATAAAACTTTGTCTACGACTCTTGAAAATTGTCTTCTCTATTGCATTTTAGACGGGATTATGGAACGTGTTTCATTTCTTGTGTCGATTTTGCCAAGCCTTTTTTCGTTTTTCTGCAAGGCCCTTTCGATTTCCCTTTTTTGCGAGCCCGACAGCGAAGCTCGTAGGAGGATCCTCTATAAATAACCGAGCGACTTCGTGAACCGTGGCGATTTCCGCAATGAAAATAAATCCAACCGCTTGTGCTCGTTCGCCGCCGATCCGCTCGCGTCCAGTCGCCATAATTTTTCTGGAGACCGTTCGCCGACGATCAAACAAACAATCGGACTCCATACGGAACTGTGTAGAAGCTTCCCGCGCGAGAGATCGAGGCGCCAGTTGTTAGCGCGAAGCGTCATCGTTCGCAATTCATACTCCGCGCTAATCTCGAATTCGTTTTGTGTACTCGTCGCCTGAGCTCGCTCTAATTAAATGTATACAGGGTGTATCCGTTAATTTATGTCACTATTGTTTAGGCATTTCCAGTAGTGCAATAAAAAAATGTTTTAGACAAAAGTTTTTCAATACTTGATGAGCTACATCTTCGCATATACTTAAATCTGAAAAAATGTTTGTTACGTAAAAAAGCAAAGGTTACCTTGACTTTTTTAAATGGCACTATATGTTTTGGACATCATGGGATTGGTTCTGACGTCGTGACGTTGAAATGACCTCAAACTTGAAAATTTTGTGTAAACGTAATTAGGGAATATCTTAATAAGACGTTTAGAAATCGTTTAAAAAATGGTGACATACCTTAACGGATACACCCTGTATATTTTTCTATCTAGTATGCGTTGTTCTCGCTCTCTACGTATTGTCCTCTGTAGAATCAGTCTAGTTCACATCGTCAAAATAAAAGTATCTGTTCGCCTAGGGCACGAGACAAACGGTTATTTCAAGTTTCCTTTTTCTCTATCAGGCTTTTGAGATTGATAATTTCGCGGAACGCTCTCAACACCAGATTTTTTCGAATCGCGAAGTTCCTTTTATCCTGTCCTTACCTCGTTATCTCCGCGTTCTATCGATCCTTTAAAAGGACTCCTATACTGGATGATATTAAATTAAATATAATATATTGTACTCCATTGTTTGACAAAGTAGATGGGTATCGAGTAGGCTGCGGTTTTTTATATATATTAAGATGATAAAACTGATTAGATCGAAAAACAGTTGAAGCGTTGAACAAATTTCATACTGCTGTCATATTATTGTGAACTCAATAAAATGATTGAGAAAAGAACTTAGTGTTCTTGCAATTGATACAGAGAATTTTGATTGTACATAAAAATCCGCAGTCGAATAACCATTTCTGCCGATAGCGTCTAGCATTATAAATGATTGTGCACGTTGAAAAAAACGAGCGATCTTGAATGGGTTAATGGTCGTTTCCCGCGCAAAATCGAGGAGATGGTATTGCGGTTCGCACGCTAGAGGAACGTTCGATCGCGCTCGCCGCTTTCCATCGTTCGTTCGGCAATTAACTTTTTACCCGGAGAAAGTATCTCGCGCGTGATTTTCCAGAATCCTCGGCCGTGAACCACGTCTATCCCCGGAATGTGGATGTCGTCCCGATGACAAGGGGAACTTGTCAGTCGGCTGAGGGCTCTCCACGAAGAACGCAAGAAAACTGCAGGTAATCAGCAACTTGAATAGCAGACCACATCGCATCGGAACACAAATCATCTTGAGAGAATCTTTGTGGGGTTAGAGATGAGGAAGTCGGAGAGATCAGTGTCGAGCTCGTCACCCTGAACGACAAACTGCAGCGGCGTCACACGACGCCACAATTACTGTCTTCGGCGGGCCCCAGGATGAGTCCGAAAGGGCCAAGCCAGGAGAGTCCGAAAATGGAGGTGCGAGTGTTCTGTTCCCCAACACCTGGCGCAGAGCCTCAAGGAATCAGAGTAAAAATTCCAGAACCTAAAAAGCGTCCAATGAGTCCTCCGATCCTGGAAACAATAAGGGCCAGGTGCCCTTCAGAAAAGGATTATTACAGAAAAACCTCGTCCTTGGACCGTAGAGACAGATATCCCACCTTATCCGGCGCTGAGATCAAAAGAGGACTCATCCCTGGATCTCTAGAGATGCCTAGGGGCAAGAGGAACCCCATGCTCGACAGGAAGAACAGATTTCCAACGATTTCCGGCGCGGAATTGAAAAGGAGTCTTGCGATTGGCAAGTGCCCTTTGGAGGAGGGCCTGGACCTTAGTCTGGCACCTTGGCCTGGCATGAAGTGGGCCTGCGTCAGGGTCCTGCATCTTTACTGCAAGGTCTTTGGCCAGTTCGAGCTGTTCGAGCTGATCGTTAGGTAATTTGGGGCGTGGCTTTTGGGTCAAGTCTAATTAAAATTAAACTATTGATAGTATAAATATTTATTCGCGGCGCACTGGTTCAATCATTTATAACAATGGAAAAGAAAAGGAAGGAGGTGTTTCGTTCTAGACCCGCTAGTTCTGACACCGTCCCAAAAGTAGACAAAACAGTTTGAACGACTAGTTCGGACACTGTCCCCAAGATGGACAAAACCGTCAGAAAGACTATCTCCCTAATTACCGATATATCACCTTTCAGCATAAATACGTTCTCCAAATTGCTTTCTAGCATCCCGTGTATAAGGCACGGCCCACTAGATAGCCTTACCGATGAGTCCTCTAGCGGGTCTAGGACGAAACACCTCCTTCCTTTTCTTGTCCATTGTTACAAATGATCGAACCAGTGCGTCGCGAATAAATATTTATACTATCATTAAGATAAATTACAATGGAGAACCAATTAATTAGTTAAACTATTGATTTTGAACCTTTAACATTCTTGAACATCTATTGACTCGATCTATTAGCGCAACTCGATCGAAGATCGTAACAAATAACAAGCTTTGCAAAATTGCGCAACTTCACTGTTGGAGGATGAAGTGCGGTGCGTCGAATGTGCTAGAGATTCCGAAGGGTGGTCTTCCTTCAGAGTTTCTTTTCGCGGCGCGTGCCCCATTAATACAAGTCCGTTACTTTTTCGCTCGCGCAACGCCGCGACAAATCGTTCGGTTTATACATCGGTCGAGGAATTAATTGCGCCGGCATAGTTCCCAAACGACGCAAATAGGCGGGCCGTGACGGCCCTGAGACCTCGTAAATTATTTAGAGAAATTTTTACGGCGACAGAAAGAACTGAGCGCGTGTGCCACGGCTCTGACGATGCTTTGAGCACAACTGCCTCCCGCTAAACGATTATACGCATTCTTCGGAAAAGAGCCCTGCTTGGGAAGTTTTCTACAGGGTGTTCCAAAGAAATCTGCTTTAATGCAGGGCCTTCTAACCCAGGGGTCGGCAAACTACGACCCGCCGCCTGTTTTCAATCCGATCCTTGAGGTTGTTATTGTTCTTTACCTGAAGAAATTACGTGAAATCAAAATAGGTGAAATAAAAAAACTTGTGTAAAAGTATCACTTTCTATTAGAAAATATTTAGATCTCTGGTTTTTTGTTGCTCCATAGCTCACCAAGCCTAAAAATTTTACGATCTGGCTTTTTCAGAACGGGCAGAATAGTTCGCAAAAGGTTGCGTCCAAACTCGTTTAGGAGATCCCACCTTTAGAGCGCAAAACAATTTTCAAGGGAAAGTGTAATGAAAAATTCGAAGTTGGCG
The DNA here is from genome assembly GCA_028455595.1 of Lasioglossum vierecki. NCBI lineage: Eukaryota > Metazoa > Arthropoda > Insecta > Hymenoptera > Halictidae > Lasioglossum > Lasioglossum vierecki. The sequence continues at coordinate 28,807,927 of CM052336.1, read as the reverse complement.
GTCAGGCGCCATATTGTCTGTCCCCGACGCGAAACTCTGGAACTTTCGAAAACAGTATCTCCCGCGGAAACTCACTTTCGCGTGACCGAGTATGTTCGGCATGTGCGAAACTCGTTTGTCATTGAAGTAACGGCCGTGTAAGATACATAGAAAATTGCAAACTTTCCTTTACGCCCGTTAAAAATGATCTTATTGCAAAACGTTACGGAGATAAAGTAGACACCGTTTAGCAGTTTTGACGTTCGATTTTATTGGAGACTATTAGGTCAGGTGCTAGATCCGGTTCTACAAGTTTCTACAATTCGGAGGTAGCTAATATGGCGACGCACCATGCACATTAAAATTAAAGTTTATCTCTGGGAATGTACCAAGACCTATGGCCCTCGCATCATGAAATTTAAAAATTGGTAAACCTGTAATGCACATAGAATCGCATGGTCTTTGTAGCAGAGATTAGTTTGAACGATTAAAAAAGAAATCGTCGAAACATCGGCGATTGATACAATCGATTGACGAAGTTAATCGTCAATCGTTGATTAAAAAAAGAAATCGTCGAAAAATCGGCGATTGATTCTATCGATTGATGAAGTTAATCGTCAATCGTTGATTAAACGAAGAAATCATCGAAAAATCGGAGACTGATTCAATCGATTGATGAAGTTAATCGTCAATCGTTGATTAAACGAAGAAATCATCGAAAAATCGGAGACTGATTTAATCAATTGAAGTTGAAGTTATCACCATATGACCTATCCATAAATTCTAATATGGAGGGAGAGGGAAACAGAGAGAGGGAGCAGAGAGTGAATGGGGAATTCACAGTATATTATTAATCAATTATCCTATTGACGATTAATAATCCTTAATCGCAATTAACGAATAAAGTAGAAATTTAATCGTTAATCGACGATTCATTTTTTGCCCAACTCTGCTTTGTAGAAACTTGAAGAACCTGAATCTAGTACTTGATGCAGAGATGGGGCCTCCAAGCGATTCTATGTGCATTACGGGTTTGCCAAATTTTGAATCTCATCGTGCGATGACATAAGTCTTGGAACTTTTCCGAATTTGGTAGATTTTAGTTTTAACATACATGATGAGCAGACAGCGGATCTCTTTGCAAAATGAAAATTTTCTTCCCTCTACTTTGCAACAAACTGGAGTCAAATATATATTTATTTTCTCTCTTAATACGTTTAATAGGTTGAAAGTAATACAACAGCGTTTATACATATTCCTACTATTTTCACCGTTTGAAATTACACCTACTAATTTTTGTCATAAATGCATGTAATCCGCTGTTTAATAATGAGTCGTCATATTAGCTTCCTCTACTCGAAAGTTTTTCAGGACGAAGACAATTCGTTGGCAGACAAATTCGAAGTGTATAAATCATTTCCAGACATCCTGTATCTCATCGAGTGTCCCCGTAGTTTCAAGAGCCGCAGTTTAGGTGTCCTCCCTTCCTATTTTTCTCACGATTGCTGCCATTTACCCGGAAGTAGTCCACTCGGGAGAATGCTGGGCGTAGAACGGTTCCGTCGAAGAGCAGTTGCTTTTTACGAGACAAGTCACTCGAGATTTGAAGGGTGGGCGAAAGAAAGTGTAGTAGATATTGTTGGGAGTTGGGGAGATGGCTTAGGGGCGGTACGAAAATATAGAAAATATATTGTGACCCAATTTGTCGGTTCCGGAAAAAACTCTGTTCAATCAGACCAGAACAATCTCTATTGTTCGATGATTAATCCGTGTGCTTAACCCTTTCACTACCGTGGACGAAATATCTTGCTTCCATGCTGTCGAAGAAAAACGATGCTACCAACGAGATGTCTCGTCGCCATGATTTCGTTGTACAATGCAGCGTTGGGCATTAATCAATTAAAATTTGAATCAAGATTGATTAATTAAGGTGTACGATTAAAGATTTTGGTTTTTGAGATAGCGTTTCCTTTTCTCTGCAATTGGTCTGACAACCATGTACTAATTAAGAAACAAATTCTTACAGACGCAATTACAATAAAAGAATTTTCTCGAAAATGATCTAAATCGAGATCGAAACGTCGAAAGTTTGCTATGTAATTTTGCAAAATAGCTTAATTAACGTCATGAATGATCGTACCAGCGCGCCAATAACATTCAAAGATTAATTCCTAAATATTTGGAAAATAAGAATACCCCTTACTTTATGGAAAAAGTACCAGTTACCAATTCGGTCTGGTATATTTCTATAAAAAGAGTGTTTCGTACGACGATGGCTCTGCACATCCTGTTGATATTAGAGGGGTTGATATTTGGCACGAATCGCGTACTATGTCAATTTCCGAGCCTCCCACGGACACACACACTAAACAACGTTCAGCCACAAAAGCGTTTGTAGATAGTGCGAATAGCCGTAGATAGTTCTTTTACGGTCGAAGGCGTTCCCCTGTCTGATCGATTGCATCAGGAGAGCGAGTCGCTGCGCAAAAGTCTTGTTGCAGGCGGCACACGCTAATGGTCGGACGTCAATCGCGTAAACGAAGAGGGTTGCATTTGCCGGTGGCATTCGCTCTACCGCACCCTTCCGGGTGTCAGCTAGAAGGTCGAGCTAATACTAACAGCAACCTCCCTTCCTTTCTACATTCGTCGATAACCGGACGATAAGGGTCGCCGATAAGTCGAGGCTACCTTATCGTCGCGAAAAAAAGGCGCGGAGACGGTAGAAATAAAAATTGGAGGCGCGGAGGACGATGCTCCGAGTCGCTCGTAAATCCACGAAATCGGAAGGGGCGAGGATGAGAGCTCGTTAAATTTAACAGTGGCAGCGGAAGCGTTAATGGGCCGCCATAAAATCGGGTTTCATAGAAGCGCGAATCCCGGAGCGTACATCGATATTTTCGTCGATCGGGAACTCGATACTCTCAGATCATTAGACTGAGGACCGGTGACTTCGGTCAATCTTGGCAATCATTTTGTCGATGATCAATTCCAACCAATTGCAATTCCTTCAAAGTTTCTTTCTCATTTCATGTAGTAAACGTCATGTAGTCAGGTCGAATGATCTGATATTTGAAAATTTATCATCCTTTTACCACTGAACCTACCACCACCGGTCAAACTGGCCGGTTCCAGATTTATTATTTTACAATGATTGAAATAATCAAAATGATTTTATAAGAATTGATTGTATAAGTATCTTTAGTAGAACTAGTATTATAATAGGAGCCGGAAAAGGTGTAAATAAAATCAATCTTATCATTTTTATAAGGGACATCTACCAGTTACTTTTAAAGCTCGGTAAGTTTAGCGTTAATACATTGACGTCCGTAGATCATTTTAATATGTCCACTGCTTTAAATTGTACGTATCTATTTTTATATTAAATAAAATATGCAGTCCATTATAATAACCCTATACATATAATTAAATTTATAAAAGTAGAAAATTGAAAATAACAACAGAATTTGGATACAGATGACAGATCGTAAGGAACGCACCCGTAATAAACACGTCTGTCAATAATTGATTATAATAAATACGGCTTTCCTTACAATATTGGCTGATTTTCTGCGAATCGAGCAAAGACGAAGTGTCCCGTCGATGAAGTGATCTCTGCCGAGAAATGATGAAAGACTTTTCCTCGAAGGCGGCGCCTTTCGGGAACGGTCCCCCGGGGCTCGGCGAATTGCTTAGCATAATGTCACGCCCGTAATGTCAGTGGAACGGTCACCTTGTTTGCTAGCGGACCGTAACTCGGCTGGTCCGCGCTCGCGAATGATCGCAAAACAGCTCCGCGACGATAACGAATTCTCGCGCTCCTCCTTTTATCCGTCCTTGTTAGGGCACGATAAGCTGTCTGACCGATATTTTACGAGGTCCCGCGAATTGCCGCGGAACTATGCAAATTAACGTTGACGTCTCGTTAACCTCGCGAAACGTAATACTCGAGTACTATAATTCATCGTCGCCGGCACACGTTCTATGGGTTTTAGCCTTGCCAGACATTTTATAGTTGCCTGCTCGATGAGAAGTTTATTGTACGAGAACGATTTCCGCGAGGTGAACCGGCAATGTTTAATAAATATCGGAAACGTGGGACGCAGGGGAGGGAGGTTTCGATGCGAGAATTAATTAGGCGATTAGCGGGAGGTTCGTCACGGCGTCTGGCTGCAATAAAACTTGATTAGAGGCTCCGACAGGGCCGTGGCGTGTACCTGGAGTTAATGAAGCGCCGGGGACAAATATTTATCGTCCGTGATATCCTCGGTTTAATAGATTCGTCCAACATGGCGACGTCTTTCTTCTTCACTGAGAACCACTTTGGAATTTCACTGGAAAGTAAACATGGTGTATAGACCTAACGTTGCTGAATCGTTGTGGTTTATACACCTCAGTGAAAGCGTATTTATTTTCACAACAATTTTAACACAAGCAACGCATTTTATTCCATGCCGAGTATAACTCGTCATACATAGCAAACATTAAACTTTTCGCTACCATGGACTAGATAGTCATAGTCATCATGCTGTTCTACGTATGATTCTATGGACGAGATATCTTGTGTACTTTTATTACTGGTACAAAGTGTTTTCATTGCAAGTTTGACACAAGTAATCGATTTTAACCTTTAGCGACTCAGAGTCACCGCTAAAGATTGTTGTACCATTATTCACAATATTGTTTATATCATTTAATATATTGGAATCTAACCTCGTACTAACCATTTAAGTATTGTATGAGGTATTAAAACAGTTTCATATTCGAATTATTCTAATCAAGAAGAAATGTTTAATTTTAAAGTTAAGATAACTCCGAGTGCAAAAGGTTAATGATTGAAGCATGTACTTACGTACTTGAAAATGATAAATATTAAATACTCCATTTTTGACACAATTAAAGTTTTTATTGTTTACTTTATATGATACTGTGACGGAACAATTTTCACAGAAATGTTTGTTTTCCTTCTGTCAGCCATTATTTTCTGCAAACATTTTATTGCTGGATGAAATTTTTTATGTCTACATCGTTTTTTCGACATCGTGAAAACGAGATATCTGGCACATTGTAGTGTAAAGGTTAAAATTCTTCAAAAATCATAGCGCAAAGATGAATTCCTAGCTAAAGTTGATGCTGAGAGGTTAACATGAATTTTCTTCTTTCCAGGAAGAACTGCACGAGCTGTAAGTGTCCGAGGGAAGCGCACGACGTGTGCCACGAAGAATGGGTGTCGGTGAGGTCTCGTCTGGGCCTGAAGGGCGAGGAGTCCACTTCGCCAGTCGGCTTCGATCCCCGAGCAAAGGGCCTCGCATGGGCTCCTCCAGGGCTGCCAGCACACAAGGTCATTAAATATTAGCGAACATTAGCGATACAATACCTCTACGCGAACCTCGTTCGATGCACTTTGTTTACACTTCGATGGGGATGTAAGTAACTCCATTGGTTACAATTAACCCTTTGTACAATCGCACTATTTTACCACGTTTTTATTAGCTCGCTTTCTTGTTTGTCTGTTT
>CM052336.1:28779885-28802335 GCA_028455595.1 Lasioglossum vierecki | reverse complement strand
CGCCAAACCATCAATTTCTTTCATTTCTGCAACTGAAATCGTACGATCGTCTAAGGATTATATCTTTTGTCCGCGATTGAGTTCACTTTCAGGGTTAAACGACCTCTGTACATTCTTGATGAAATCTTCTTACACTACGAAACTTTGAATTACAGAGGATTTGCATAAGAGACAACAATTAGCTGATTGTACATAATAATTTTGAAGACATGTGCTATCTACTGTGGTGCTTCAGGTGATTTGGAACCCACCATAAAAAACAGTAGGTCCCGCTGGAATTGGTTGCAATTAGGCGATAGGTGAAATTGGAAAGAGAAGGAGAGTGGTGGTGTATGAACTTGAAACTCTGCGGGGACCAAGTATATCTATCTATCTAGGTAATGAATTACCAGGAATTACCTGCTTTATGAAAAAATTAGAGACAGGAATATATGTATAAGCACATGTTGTTTCAGTGCCGGTACACAAATTACATTACATCACTGTGACAAACAGTGACTTGTGTACCGGCACTGAAACAACATGTGCTTATACATATGTATATTCCTGTCTCTAATTTTTTTATAAAGCAGACGCAGTTGTTTCCTCTTTCTTAAAAAGGATCCATATTGGGATAGAAACGTTGAAAGTTTAACCAAACTAGCACGATTGCTTTAATGTAATGCTGATCGAACTATATAAGTACAAAACACCTGTGCAGGTTGCCAGGTTGCATCAAGTCCTACTAGCAATGGTTCGCCCGCTAAATTTTTATTGTTTGCAGCCTTAGAATTTATTTACGTAATATGTTTATGTAATACCAGAAAACCTTTTTAGGTCTCCTTAGAATGTGCTTTCGTTTTTTTTTTTAGATATTTTTTTATTTAAATTTGTTGAAGTACCTAGTAGCTCAGATCATAGCATCTACAATTGTGTTTGTTGATTATCGATCGTAGTGTAGTTTATAACATGTCTCTAACTTTTTCATAAAGCAGACGCAGTTGTTTCCTCATTCTTGAAAAGGATCCATATTGGGGTAGAAACGTTGAAAGTTTAACCAAACTAGCACGATTGCTTTAATGTAATGCTGATCGAACCTTTGCGCCGATATCATCTAGACTCCTTATTATAAACAATGGTTAAACTCCGAGATAGGGCTAAAATAATAATGAATCATTAGATCGGCCGCCCGGACCATTGTGAACCGGTAGCATAACACCAGCCCAACATCGAAACCAGAAAATATAGATCGTTGTTCGGTCTCCGATATCCTTCGGGCCGCGCGAAATCAGCTGCCGTCGTTTGTTACCGGCGTCGTTCCTCGTGTAACGCGTCTGCGAATTGGTGTTCTTCCAACCGGAAACCGGCGGTTTCGACGGTGGCCATCGTGGTCTGTCGGTAATCTATTTTGATTTCTTGTCGAAGCTCCCACCACGATCGCGGTTTAACTCCCGTGTCCAGACACACCGCGAGTAGAGGACCGTTCCCGTCTTTTATTAGAGTCGGTCAATTGGAAGCGAACGAGAGTCCGGCGAACCGCGGGAATTCGATCGAAGATATCCCCTTGATCTGTTCGTTACCGAATTCTGGATTATCCTTTCGATCGAGAAAGATCCTCCCCGTGCCTCGATCGCGATCCGATATTTCCGTGACGACCGAAGGCGGCGTGAACCGTTTCTCATCGACCGATTTTTGGTAAGTCCAGTGTGCCCATCACACCGACACACACCAGAGCACACGTCATGGAGAACGACTCGACTCTACATACCCACACAACGACCCGTCGATTTACTACTATTCGACGAACCGAATCCCGCGAGATAAAACGGAGGAAGACACCTGACAAACACGTGTTGAAATGCTACCTGTTCTCCGATTTGAATTTTTGCTACCAGGTGACAAGAAGATTCTAGTGTAATCTTGTTAGGGGAATGTTATCGGGCTCTCGTGGTTAGCGGACGGAGAGAACAATGACGCGTTTGGGAGACGTTTAGCAGCTCGGCGCGCGCCGCGAGGCCCTGTCGATCATCTCGCAAGACGGTCTGAGCTTCTGGACGGGAAACAAACGGTCTTTATAGAAAAGCATGGCGTAACAGTGACGCAACGGGCCGTTATAGCGACGTCGCCGTAAAATTCCGGCCGGCGTTGTCTATTTCGAGCGTGTCCCGTCCCGTCGCGGTTCACGTGCTTCGTCTCTGCTGCGCAAAAATCGACGCTCTGGCCTGTGTGCTCCTCGACCTGTCGTCGGGTTTCACCTATCTAGGAGACACCGATGTCTTCGTATGAAAGTTTCTTGGCTCCCGATGATCCCTCACCTTCGCAACTTCCGCTAAATCCTCGGTTCCAACCCTTCAGGGCGGCCGTCGCTGCCAGTTTCTCTTTGTACGATGCCGCAAATGTCGCCGCGATTTCAAGACGTAAGCCTCTTAATTGTCCGCGAACTTCAGATATCAGAAATAGTTGAAAGAACGTCGATCTCGACACATTAGGCTGTCGTAGCTGCTGTACGGTGTTAAGGATGTTTTGGAGGTACAATGGAAGACGAAAATACAAGAAATTTGAAATCAATTAATATGTTGGCAATGAAAACCATTCATGAGTATATTTTGCATTAAAAAATAGATTAATTCAAAAAGCTTTCGTTTTAATCGTGAATTTTATTTATTTTCTAATCAAGTTGTCTTAATATTATAAAAGATTGTAAGCGACTGTTTCCGATCGAAGGCATTGAAACGGATTTTAGAGAAAACATTCACAATTTAGAAGTATAAAATATTACTTTACGGAGTTAAAACTGGTGGGAAATGAAAAGAGGCTTATTAACGAATGAAAAACAACACACTAACATAATCTTACATTTATTATGGCAAAGAAACGAACAAATAAACAAATTGTTACTGGGAAAAAAGTTTCCGATTGATACAAGTGCTGGAAAAAAGTTTCCGATTCGATTTACACTGTTCAACACCAAATTTGTTAAACAATTGCAGTTGGATGATTCCTGTAGAGTATTTTCCGCTGAATCCGAATCTGCCCTCCACAGGTATCTGATTTTGTCCGATCTTTAAAGTACTTCCAGACGGCGCACAATCTGCCGGATCGAAAAATTTCGGGACATTGGTGCATAACTTTTGAACCGTTCGAAATATTGAAATGAGGTTTGAACTAAAAAATATTATAAAATAATCTCTTTTACGAATAATACGTGTTAGAATATATTTTTTTTGTTTAATTTGTTAGTTAGTTATTTTTATAGTATGTAGTTATTAATTTCTTCATTTTCGAGGTCCATAGATCCTTACAAAGCAATACAAATTCATTAGTTTGCAATTTCGAAAAGTCGACTTTTTGATCGAATGTCCCTAAATTTTTCGATTCAGCACTCTGTGCGGCGTGCCTGACACGTCGACAGGAAAACCCAGGTTTTTCTAATCCGTTCTACGTAGAACCTATAAAATTCGAGTTTTTGATGACACCGAGTGTTGCGCGTCGAGTTAGAACAGCGGACACGATTTATCGTTCGGGATGATTTACGATCGATGACAAGAAACATCATGAATAACTGTAAATGGATGGACGAGCCAACCGAAACAACGGTCGAGCCAAGATCCCGCGGTTTTTATGGTTCTAGGAAGGCTAGACTGCGTTGATGGTCTTCGCGCATGGCTGGTGGAAGTTAAGAATTGATGTGTTCTGGTCGTGGATCGAGTCTCGGAATGGAGAATTTCTGGAATTTTGCTAGATTAAAAAATAGATAAATGTGTGGGACTTGACTTATGGTAGAGTAGCAGGCAGAGTTGTGTTGAATTACAATTGAATTACTTCACAAATTATGATTACCAAGTAATTTAATTATGTATGCAATTATTTCGTAATTCGAAATTCAGTACAATGTATTTAAATTAGCTCAACTCTGGTAGCAGTAAAATATGCCTCAACCTTGACAAAATAAAATTGTCGAATTAATTCCTTCGGTCCTGGACCATTTTTCTTAGAATGTATTTTTCAAAATGATCAGATATATAATACTTACCGTATCAACTTTCTGTTGTGTCCAAGTCGTACATTTTATATTTATACTTCGTGAACACAACTGTTTACGTTGAATAATAATTTCCACTTGCATTAGAAGATGAAACAGATGCAAGAAACCTGTTACAACTAGCTTTATTCCGCATCACATGGTTGGTGGCTATTGGACTGCGGATGTTTGTGTATTTATAGCTCTCCCTTACACGCTAAAAGCAATAAAACAGATTAGTGCGCTATAATAACAGAGACAGAGTACAATGAAGATTGCTGCAGTATAATATTAGAGATTAATGGAACGAACACGATAAAGTGAAAATTGAAGCACAGTGTAACAATACGAATACGCGATTCTAAAACCACTGAAGAAGCACAGGATAAAAATTTGCATCGACATCCACGATCTAGTAACAATTTTTTTTAGCAAACTTATTGAAGTTTTACATATTTTACATATCCTGACTGTTTGGTGCAAGAATTAAATCATTTTCAAAGACAAACTAATGGTTTAATGAACTTCACTTGCTGAAGTTTTGCATATTTTTACACATTTTACATATCCTGATTGTTTGGTGCAAGAATTATACAATTTTCAAAGACAAACTAATGGTTTAGTGAACTTCACTTGCTGAAGTTTTACATATTTTTACATATCCTGATTGTTTGGCACAATTGTCAAAGACCAATCATTATTCAAAATTGTACAGGCATTTAAAAATCAACATTTTATGGATACCATTATGGATTATTGTTTATTTTAAAAGGAGGCCTGATTTTTCAGACAATTCCGATAATGAGACAAAAAAAATGGTTTAGACATTTAGTGGTTTATAAATTTCAATGCAAATTTTTTTTTAAATAATGTCTATTCTATAAAAAGTCAAGGTCAGTTTTAATTTTTAAAAATCAATATATGTATATTTTCAACTTTATAATACTGCAGTTGATGTTAAAACGAAATCAACGACCTACATTGTTATAACCTTCAACTTCGAAGTAGAGCTGGAATATTAACGCTAAACCTCTCGTTTACAATCTCATTTACTCATTTACAACAACAAATAGCTTTACAGTATTCAATAATATAAATAACTTTATAAAAATAGATTAAAACATTTTTAATGACGAACATGATTCTCGAACCTGGAGATTCAAATCCAAATCCAGCGTTTAGTATCTCACAAATATGGGTATTTGTTGATTTAAATGATCGAACCTTTACGCCGCGAATAAAAATTTCCAATTTTTAAAGCTTAATCTTCGATTTTCCTCATCTTCCGGCTCCCAGGTTGTTCTGTCCAAGTGATTCCCAGGGTATTAATTAGGATAACAGTGGTCCTCGCGATTCATACAACTCTTGTAGACAATTCGTCAGAGATTAGTGTGTTGAGAGCAGTGGAAGGATTGAGATGGAGAGACAGGAAACCCATTACAGCCGGAAGCGGTCAAGAGCAAAGACCCACGCAGAACGCGTGGCTCGCCAGCCACGCAACCCTTCACGTGACTTTCCCTGTCGACTCTTGCCTCATTATTTTTGCCGAGCGGCCCCGGCGATCCGATTTTATCCCATTCATCTTCGCGGAACACTCGCCCCATTTAATCTCAGTGGCGATTTTATTAAAACCTTCTCGACTAATAAACTATCTCAAAACCGCGTATGATAGACGATGCTCTCTTCATCGAAATCAGCCCGTTGATCTGCATCGCCTCTGTGCATTTTTATTTTGCTCATTTCATTTGTTACAGTGCTAAATCTTTGTAGATCAATCAACGTAGATCAATCTTCAATTGATTGTACAATTCTTGCACTAGACAATCAGAGATACGTAAAAATTTGTAAAACTTAAGCCAACTATAACGAACTTCACTTGCTAATCCGTCCCTCGCGTCAATTTAACACAGCTTTTCCAAAATAGATTATGATGTTCTGTTATTTGTAGGTATAAGTTTGTCCGAAACTTCGTGACTTTCATTTTTTTTTAATGAGAAGTCCGCAACCGCAAAACCTAAGATTTAAATATTAACTCGTCAATTTGAATGAAAAAAAACATCAAAATAACTGTTTAACGTGTCATTTCATCATTTTTTTTAAATCACTGGGTAAATTTCACATTAAAGGACAGATTCGGTTCCTGATATAAGAGACGGATGAAAGTTAGATAGGTTTACTAGGGTTCGCAACAGAAAATTAGTAATCTGTTCTAATTATAATTATTATTAAATTCCATTAATATCGACATGTTCGGCTAAACGTTCAGCAAGTAACGTAGATGCATTAAGTACCGATATGAGACAAATCATTTTTACATTTCGGCCGGCCGGACCACTGTTCGAGATGCGAGACAGAGCGAAAGTAGTAGCGGTGGTTCAACGACAGACGCGGACAGATCACGAAACGTGTTGCGCAAGAATGGAGCAACCGAGCTGGTGGTTCACGGCTGGAAACCCGGCCGAGAGGTTAAAAAAGCCGCTGTATCCAGCTGGTACGAAACGGAACTAATGACACAGGCCGGAGAAGAGGTAGAAGGGACGAGAAGGGAAAAGGTCGTCCTACGGTCGACAGACACGGCTGCGAAGTTTCCGACGGTCTAATTCGGTCGGCTCGCGAAGTGGCTTCGCCACCGAGATCCGGTGGTACGCTTTTCTCCGACCGTGGCACACACGTTCGATCACCGACCGAAATAACCATTGGCATTGTTCCGTTTGCCTCCAGAGGAACCGGCTCTCGTCGCGACCATAACTCGCGGACGCTAATTCCACTGCGACCCTTCGACGTCGGCCTGAATCCCGATTTACTATCTGAGGAAAATGAGAGACCACTGTTTATTTATGTCTTTTCTATTGGCCTCGAGAAAAAAACAACGAAAAAGTAACTTTAAAACTTCGTACAGGGTAAACTGTACAATGATTGGCACCCTGAGCCAAGTTCGTAGTAAACATCTTTTTATCTTTTTTTGAAATGTTTGAACGAGTTTACTATCATTGTAGAGTAATTGTAGAGATTTTTTCAGCAAAATCAAACAGTTTTATAAGTCATAAATCTTTTATTACAAATTACAGGGTGTCCCACGTAACACTTTTTACGATTTTTCAATAACTTACGATAATCTGACAAAAAAATATTTTAAGTAAAAGGGGTGAGATCAGTTTTCGATTGCCTATAAATTGCTATAAGAAAGTTCGAAATTTTTCTTTTTTCTGTTAGTATTGTCAAGGCTATCTTTATTTTTTTTAAATAACACTTTGACTTAACCATATTACTACCCGTATCAAAACGAATTCAACAGCCTAGTTACCATGACCTACGGATAATTTTGAAACGCCATTTAAAAAAATGAAGCCGCGGACGCCATTTTTGTAAAGGAAAATGTCGCTTCAAATGACCCAAAGAACCTCCCATTTCCAGGAGTTACACGAATTTTGGGACACCCTGTATACATATGTGTATATGTGATATACGTATATGTATGTGTGTGTAATAATATCAAATATATAATATAATAATCTTATATATCTTGCACAAAACATCGAAATTGTTCATCGTGCGAGTCGTCATTCGCAAAATTTCGTTTATACGCTTGATCCCGCAAAATTTGCGGGATAATGCATACATGAAAAACTCATCATTTATACTGATCGTCATCATTCATACGCAAAATTTCGTTTATACGCGTGGTCCCGCAAAATTTGCGGGATAATGCATGCATGAAAAACCCATCATCAAAAATTCATTCCATATGCAAAAAATCTTCAAATAAATCTGCATCCAGAGGGTTAACGTTAGAAGCTATGTCCCCTGAAATTGATATTGTTTGATTCGTGTGCAAATTGGAATTGCGGACCACAGTGGGGCACAAAAACCGTGTGATGTCGCGATGTATAGCCTTCTACGGTTGCGAATCGATTCCGAACCAGTTCCTCGGTTCTTCGCTGAGCCATCGATCGTTCTTGACTTTCGAGGAACACCGGTTCCCAGTCGATCTGCGAACAGGGAGGTCAAGGCCCACTCGGTGACCGGCTGCCAAACCAACAGTTATAAACGAGAAATTAATTCTGGGATATTGCACCGCGACTCGTGACTGGTACCGATGCGTTTACTGGCTACCGAACGGGGTACCCGTGTCAAGGGTCACGCAAAAATCCGCTTGATCCTCGCGTCGTTGATTACACGAGACCTTGCCGGGTGATTCTGTTATGACTCTAACTTTAATAGTTGGCCAATAAACATAGTACACCTACTATCTCTCACTCCTAATTGAATGGTGTAGAGAGGTAAAAATCATTGCCGCCAATCTAAAATTGTCTCATTGTATGCATTGTAAATTTGGACGGGACAATAGGATGTGTCTGTTTCTCGTCTCTTCGTTAATTGGCCAGATAACAACGAGTTTGTCACTGCCACATTCCATTAAAACGTAGTAACAGCTAAATCTGTCAGATTTCTCTGGAAAATGTCTAACAATGTTGCAGACAATGAAGCGGCCGAGAACTATTAAAAGACTTGCTGGACCTTATGATTCTACTGAAGCTTGCTATATAATCGTTCATAGAAGAAGATTGAATTAGTATTTTAGGATAGTTTCAAATCGATATTGTTGTAGACGAAGCATGATAATTAGGATTTATGACAAAAATGAGTAGGTGTGTGATTTAAAACAACAAAAACATTAGAAGAATTTTAAAATACTGTTATATTATTTTCAACCTATTGAAAATTAAATTCTTGCAACTCAGGTAGAAGATGTTTATCTGTAATGATGGCGAATGAGTGAGTGATCTGTTGGACATCTCTATTTGTCATTGACTCTTAATTATGTAGAGTTGATGCTTGTGTTGTATGTGCGTACAGCATACGACTGAATTTATAATAACAAAGAATCGAAAATAACAGTAGAGTCATAGAATTACTTCTTTTTAAAAAATAATTCTTTTTCTCCTATTAAAAACATTTCAATAGCTAACGTGGTTCTTGAACAGGGAGATTCAAATCCGAATCCAGCGTTTAGTATTCCTACAAAATAACTATTTGTTGCGTAGAAAAATGATCGAACCGTGGCGCCGAGAATAAAATTCATAATATCCGAAAGATAAATTACGATCGATAAACTAATTAATTATTTATCATAGAATTACGATCGCCGTATTCCAAGAAGAAGATCAGATCGACAATTATCAAAGAATTATGTATTCCTTGGTCTTCGTATGCTTCTCAAAACTATTTTTATTTAATTCTGCTTATCGATTTCTGATTCAACCTGGCTATTTCGCTTTCATTAACCGAATCCTTCTAATCCGTTGGCCGCGATCAACATACTATTTCTCAAGCGAATCAGACTACCGAAATTCCCGAGGTCTGCAACCCACATGTCCACAGTTTAACTGTTCGAACAGCTGCCAAAAATGTCCTAGGAATGCGCAGAAATCTTTCTATTAGCAACCGGAGACTAGGCACAAGCCTTTCTTCATCGCTGGACGCTTCTAGACAGATCGATCCATCGAAAGAAGCAACTGGTGTTTGCCGCTGACAATACGATAATGTCGTTTGGAGGCTGTCGTCTACGGTAGTGTGCCGTCCACGGTCCAGCTAGAACCGCCACGGACACTGTCGCGATTTATTTCGGCTCGCGTCCCGATAGGTCGTCGACGATACGTTTATTTCGGTCGTGGACCAAGTGGTCCGGACGAGGATTACGCAGCCGGCGCTTCGTGTTCCTCGGCATAGCCGAGTTCTCGCAGATCTCTTCCTCCCGAGTTCATTCAGTAACGCGTCTCCAGTCGCACGAACCTGGCGAAAATTCACCGACCCTGAACCTGTCCAGTTCAGCTCGCCAATTTATCCAGTTGTGGTTCTCAAGTTCCTGAAATTCTTCAAACCTCCAAAAAGCTTTGCTTTCGACATTAGTGGAAGTTCGATGAGCCACGAAGACGTTTGAAAATGTTTAAACACGTTCGAAGATGTTTGTAGAGATTCGTGAAATTTTTAATAGTTTCCGGAGAATGACGACATCGTCTAAAAGCTTTTGTATCATTTATATCGACGTTGTATATACTCAAAGTAACAAAGTTTGCCTCCCCACACTTGGCACAAACAATTGCGGCTAGTTTGACTACCTACCAAAAACATTTCAGGACATGTATGCAACTTGAAATGACTGTCGTCATCGATATCAACCAGAAACTCATTTTCTGCGTGCTAACATAATCAATATACATGGTGAGAAACAAAATTTATCTTTGTTTGCACAAACGATTCCGTCTAGTTCGACAAGTTACGAATATATTGGAAGATGTTTATTCAATTGCTAATGACTTTTACACTGCCAACACCAACTGAAAACTTATTTTC
Organism: Lasioglossum vierecki; assembly: GCA_028455595.1. Classification (NCBI taxonomy): domain Eukaryota; kingdom Metazoa; phylum Arthropoda; class Insecta; order Hymenoptera; family Halictidae; genus Lasioglossum; species Lasioglossum vierecki. The sequence continues at coordinate 28,791,981 of CM052336.1, read as the reverse complement.
CGTGTACTCTCAAAGCCACAAAGTTCGCTTCCCAATACTCTGCGCAAACAACTCCTCGTCAAACGCATAAACATTCGTCCCGTTATATAAGTATAACCATCGTCGATACGTGGACCTCAAAGGACCGCGAAGCGATTTCTCGTCTGAGAACGCGTTTCCTAGCAGTCGAGAGATGGACAGAGAAATTTCAAGCGACAGGGAATTTGCTTCCGAGAGGAATCGACCGGTGTTGGGTTCCCGCGAATATAGATCATCAAGGGTTCGATAAGCGACGGGCTGTGGCCGTCTCGATATCTCTTTGGAGACGCGCCAGATGCGTACCGGGCGCAAAACGTGTATCGAAGATCGGTCTCGTTGGTAGAATCGTAACCGATGAGGTAACCGAAATAAAATCCTCCGAGTGACGCCAGAAATTCGGCCATCGCCGACTGCGTAATCCACCGCGGAATTTCCACATCGGATCCGTAACACGTGATCGCGACGTTATGGAGCCATCCTTTCAATCAGACCCTTCTCAGTCAATCACTAAACCAGACTCTTCTCAAACACTCTTTCAACCAGACCCTTTTCAAACACTTTTTCAATCACACTTCTCTTAACTAGACTCGCCTCAACCACCCATTCCACCAGACCCTTCTCAACCACTCTTTCAACCAGACTTCTTTTAACCAGACGCATTCAACCAGACCTTTCTCAGCCAACCTCTCAACCAGACTTCTCTTCACCAGAGTCTTCTCAGCCATGCTTCCAACTAGACTTCTCTTAATCAGACCCTTTTCAACCACTTTTTCAACTACTCTTTCAACCAGACTTCTCCTAACCAGACTCGTCTCAGCCATGCTTTGAACCAGATTTCTCTTAACCAGCCCCTTCTCAGCCATGCTTTTAACATACTCTTTTCAGCCATGTTTTCAACTAGACTTCTTTTAACCAGACCCTTTTCAACCACCTTTTTCAACTACTCTTTCAATCAGACTTCTAACCAGACTCGTCTTAGCCATGCTTTGAACCAGATTTCTCTTAACCAGACTTTTCTCAGCCATGCTTTTAACCAGACCTTTCTCAGCCAGATCCTTCTCAGGTAACCTCACAACCAGACTTCCCTTATCTAGATCCTTCTTAGCTACCGTTTTAACCAGATTCTTGTTAGGCATCTCCTCAACCAGACCCTTTTAAGTGACCCTTTCAACCAGGTTTCTCTTAGCCAGCCCCTTCTGATCCAGAACTGTCTGAACCAGACTTCTCTGAGAGAAGAGACCAAAGACTGGACCTAATACAGTACCTACGATCAAACAAAAATTACTATTGCCTCGCATAACATAGTGCAAGAGACGGCGAAGAAAATCAAAGATTTGGCACACTATATGAAACCCTGCTGTACGTAGTGAAATTAATGAACGAATTTAACTGTGCCATTAATATTGTTTCAGTATAAATACACCAAAGACAAATATTTTTGGCCTATCGAATTAATTCATCATCCAAGTTCATTTGTAGACTGTCCTCGTATTATATCATCCGTACATACATTGATGACAATCACATTCTTGTTATATCAATCGGAGTAGTCTTCCACTACGATCCCAACTAGAAAATCGTCCAGTAAATCATCGACGCTCTCGGAATTTCTAGGAAATTCTGAAGAGACCGTAAACGAGAGAAAAGTCAGTTCGACCGTAGATCCGCGTTTGATCGACGTCGAGGGACCGCAAGAATCCGGTTACCGATAATCTTGCCAAGACGAAGGCGTAGCGTTTCCACAGAGCAGGAGGCGATTCCTCCCCGGAGCTGCCAAACTCTCGTCTCGTCTCGTCTCTGTTGGTCGCGCGGACGTAGAAATATCGCGTCGCGCCTACGCGTCGAACACGCTCGGCACGCCGTTCAATGATCGGGTCATTAGGGCGCGGCGTCATCGTGCGTCAATCGAAATCGGCGGCTGGTGTGTCGGGCGGAGCGTCAGCCAATAATCGGTTCGGGTCGGTGTGTGTGGAGCTCTGTTAGTGGTAATCGGTCGACGATTGCCAAATCGGGCCGCGTTAATTATCCGGCCGGGCGGTGATCGATCGCGCGACGCGTACACACGCGGCATTAAGGACAGAGATTCGCGTCCAGGGACATTCGGGCTAACTTTAGCCTTAGCCGCCTCTCTCGCAGTCGATGTCTGTTCTCTCTCTCTCTCTCGCTCTCGCTGTCTATCTATCTGCGAGCGTAGACATAACGAGAGCCGAACAGCCACCAGTTTGCCCCGGTGTCCGAAGGAACGAACGAACGAACGGTTTTGCCCGCAGAAAATAAAACAGTTCTCTGGCCGCCATCCGGCCGCATAGATAGCAGCCACCCTCGATGATCGTCGCGCGTTCCTCGCCCTGTCGTTGTTCCGTCGCTCGATCGTCCCTCGATCAGGATCCACGCGGATCACACGGGGCACCGCGAGACACCTTCGAAACCGTGTGCTGAAACGTGCTCCCGTTGCCGTGGAGAGAAGTGGTCGCGCGTGGGTGTTGGGTGCCCCCTCTAAAATCTCTCTGTCTCCCTCTCTTTTCGTGTCTTCTCTCTACCTTCTCTCTGCGAGTGACGTCACCGCGCGGCGTCAGAGGATCCATTCCCGAGGACGCCCGATGGATTGGCCTCGCAGGACGCTCAAGTTCCCCTCGCTCTTCGACGAAGAGGAGCCCCGACCCGTCACGTTCCTCATCATATACATCTAGAGGAGACCTCGAACCGATACCCTCCAGCATTGAACAGGATTGTATCGGTAACGATCACTTATAATAATATGAAAAATGGAATGACAAGCCTCCTCGTCGTGACGTGACAGTAATTCGCCAAAGTGATCGGGACCCTTCATGACGGCTTCCGTCGATTAAAGTCTGACAGAAAGTATTCGAGATGGGTCTGATGATGTCGGTGCTGATTGGCTGCGTGGGCGTGCTGGAGCTGTTCGCGTGCCTCAGACACGTCACCGACGGGGTGATCATCACGATCAACCCGCCGGCAACCCCGTGCCTGTCGTATCACGAGCAGTCCAACGACAACATGAGCACACACGACTCTATATGCAGCTACAGTCACACGGACAACGCGAACATGCCTCACAGCGCTAAGCAGAAACTGGAGAACCTGCACGAGTATAGCTTGAGGATTAGGGCAGAGCTAAAATCCAAGGACAAGAATTTTGATTATCTATCAGAATACAGCCCTAGGGACTTCTTCTTGAGACCTGGATACACGCCAGACTCTAGACTCAGTCCAGACTTTGATTACCTTGTAGAGGTCAGCGAATCAGGAGAGAGAGACGATAGGAGTTTAGAGATTCAGGAGATATTTGATAGAGAGACTTCGTACGAAGATGCAGGAGAGAATTTAAGAGTCGAAGGGAGCTCCAGGGACAGGCCTTTGAATCTAGCAGCCCCTGAACCTGATAAGTATGTTAGAATACCCACGCCGATCCCGTTCAACCTGATAGAGACGTATTCGAGCTCCGACGCATCGAGCGACGTTGGCACGTCCTTCGACAACGATTCTGGAAACGAGGCGCCCACGAAGAAGACACTCGATTCGATACCATTACTCAAACGACAACAAAGTCCTTCGGAAGGCGGGTCCTCGAGGGACGAATCGGATAGCCTGGAAACAGGTAGGATCTTGAGGAAGCTGTTGATAAAATCGCACTCGAGATCACCTGACCCAGCGATCAACCAAGAATCGATAGGAATCGAAGCTTCCATAGAACAAGCGGTGAACACTGAGGCTGTTCCAGGAGAGCAGAACAAGTCAGAGGTCCCTTCAGAGGGGGCTAGAGTCAGCCAGAGGAAGAGAAACATAAAATCCTCCAGCACTATCGTGAGGAAACCGAGACTCAAGTCGAAGACGTCCGAAGTGAGCAAGTCTGCTGAGAATCTGACAGCTAGACGATCGAAGAGACACCGGGAGCCGGAGAGAAGGAAATCAGACATTTCCATGCAGAGATTGTTCAGAGACGAGTCCACGAATACCTCTCCTGTGGGAAGTCCAGTCTTGTCTAGATCTGAGAGCCGGAAAAGCGTGTCGGTGCTAACTCAGACCAGTTTCGAGGAGCTTCTGGTCGACTTTGAAGAGCCTTTGAGCGAGAGCTCGGTGCTGGGGCTGTCCGAGAGCAGAAGAGACTTGATGTCCCGGGATCGATTCAACCGCAGGACCTTCAAGAACAAGAGATTCGGGACTCAGTCGAAGGACAACGCTAGGAGTGATAGTCCGACGAACGCGCAATCATCCGTCGAGGGGGCCAAGGATACTGCGAGGCTGCTGAGAATATCCAGTTTCGAAGAGGCAGAGCTGGAGGACTACGAGAGGATCAGAGACATCCTGACGACTACCGGAGATAATTTACCGTGGCCAGAGAGCAACGAGAACTCGAAGAGGGGCGCCGCCTGGTCCTCGTCCTACGATGAGGACACCGATTATTGGGACGCCGAGGATGTGAGTGCGGCCTCTGGACCGATACAGTACTCGATCCCGGATACCGATCGGAACAAAGCTTTCTGGGTAATGATGAAACCAAGGTCCTCCTGTGTCTCTCTCTCCAAGCATCACACCTCGACAACCCTTTTATTGTCACTCACACACTTAAACAGACACCTTATGACACCGCACTCGACTCGTAACACTGTGGCGACATTAATCTTGTGATTGCCCCTGGGATTATGCTGTGAGGATAGTGGTGCCCTAGAGAAAGTGGAGATTTTATTTCACCCCGTAGGAGAGACCCTTTTTTAATAGAGATTTTTCAAGCTGTGTCCTAAGTTGAAGATGTTGCTTTTCTGGAGATGACTGTTTGGTCAGTGGGCAGATATTTAATTCTAATCTTTTGGAAAAATTATAATAGAAATATCGTAATCTTTTAATATCAATGTCTCAATACTGATGATGCTTCAACTCGTGATGCCCCGGGTAATAGTTTAAATAATTAAACTGGGATTATTACATCGTTTTTAAATTCTTTGAACATCGTCACTGTTTTGCATTGGATCTACTCATCCGTATGATAAAACCCGCGGTCTATCGATCAGTGTCTCATAAAACAAGTCTGTTTGGACTCCGGAATACAGTAGCTCTATGAAATTGTTAGATGGAATGCGACAAAAAACAAACGAGTCTCAGTTTCATGCAACGCAACCGACGGATACATCAATGTCGCATCGCACGCGTTGCCAATTTGGACGCAACCATAGTCTTGTTTGTTTCTTGTCGGATTAGTCACAGCCCACCGAACAACAAGGATTTTGTCTCCATGCAGCATCCGATTAGGACACAGCCTAACGCTTACGTGTTCATCCTTTCGCTCGGCATCGTTTTTCGTTCGTCCTTCCACTTCTCTGCTCGTTTCATTCTTGTAACTAACAGCGGTCCTCGTAATGCGCGCACCTGTTCAACTTCTTAAAACTATTCTCCATCAACATTCGCACGTCGAATACTCATAAGGCTCCGCGTTCTGTTTCGGTTTTCGTTCTTCTCGTAATTGTTTAACGCTCTTCCGGGTTCTCCTGATCGCACCTGTGACTGTTGTTGATGTAACTGTGTTCTATAAAATTCGCAAATACTCACCACATTCAGCATTCAGTCTCAGTTTTCGTTCTTCCACTTCTCGTTTCATTCTTGTAATTAACAGTCTTCAGGTTTCTCCTCTTGCTCGCACCTGTTGGACACACTAAAATGGCTCCATAAAAATTTGTAGACCGAATACTCACAAAATTCAGCATTCAGTTACGGTTTCGTTCTTCTACTTCTCTTTTCGTTTTCTTCTTGTAATTAACAGTCTTCAGGTTTCTCCTCTTGCTCGCACCTGTTGGACACACTAAAATTGCTCCATAAAAATTTGTAGACCGAATACTCACAAAATTCAGCATTCAGTTACGGTTTTCGTTTTCTTCTTGTAAATAACACTCTTCGGGTTTTCCACTTGCTCGCACCTGTTGGACACACTAAAATTGCTCCATAAAAATTTGCAGATCGAATACTCACAAATCTCAGCATTCAGTTTCAGTTTCTGTTCTTCCACTTCTCATTTCATTCTTGTAAATAACACTTTTCGTAGTTCTCCTCCTGTTGGCACCTGTTGCGCACACTAAAATTTCTCTATAAAAAATTTGCAGATCGAATACTCACAAGTCTCAGCATTCAGTTTTAGTTTCTGTTCTTCCACTCCTCGTTTCATTCTTGTTAATAACATTCTTCTAGGTTCTCTCCTCCTAGCACTTGTTGGATAGACTAAAATTGCTCTAGAAAAATTTGCAGCTCGATTACTCACTTTCATCATTCAGTTTCAGTTTCTGTTCTTCCACTTCTCGTTTTAATATTGTAAATAACACTCTTCTGGGTTATCCTCCGCCCTGTTGAGCACACTAAACCTGAATGTTCTATCGAAATGCGTGAAACTCGCAAGGCTCTTCGTTCTATATCGGCAACAAAACCAAAACTGATTTCGCTCGCGAGGATCTCGTATGAAAATCGCTGTGAACGAGCAGCAACGAACCAAAACATGATTTCCACTGTACGAAATCGTAGTCTGTCTTTTTGAGAGACATCTTAGACGGAACACGTTCTACTGAGGAAAATACAAGCGCATCAGCGACTCGGAACGGTTAAAAACCATTGGCACGGAGAGACCCGCGATGACAGGGTGCGGCCAGCATGCGTGGTCCCGCTCTCCTTCTATTGTTATCTAAAGTTGGGCAACCGGATTAGTTGGAGCTTTTCCGTGGATGGGGAATGAAAAATGGAGCCGGGGACGGGGCAAGAAAATCCGGCGGATGTTCGCACGAAACAGTCTCGCGGCCCGTGGCGTTTATTGGTGCCGTGTGGCTCGCGTGGGGTCTCCCAAAATATCAATCTCATGCCCGTCTGCAAATAATATACGCATATATCGTGGCCGAGGCGAGCCATTTACTCGAGACGTGACACTTCGGCAGGACTTCCCTCTTGCAGCGACGTGGGATCCGCGTTCTTTCATTTTCTCAAATCTTAAAAACATTCTCTCGACCTCTAGGGATTTTTAGACATTTTTCTCATGCCCTTCGGAACATTCTTTACACTAGAGGAAGATTAACCCCTTCCCCTACAATATCGTGCGTGACTCGCGATGAAGATTCTAAACAGAGCTTAATAAATACGTATGCTACTAATTTCCTTTAAACCGAAATAAACTTCTACTTTGGTTTTGTTAACGCACAACCAATGCGAAATATATGAACATACAGTAGACAGAAATTTTCTTCTGTTTCAAAAAATTATACGAACTACAAAGAAGTTCCAATCATTGAAACCGTAAAATAAATCGTTGGGCAAGGGGTTAATCTTCGTTCTGGAAAGTAAAGCACTAGGATTTTGTTTTATAGATCTCTGATTGATAAACATTTTGCGCGTTAATTTGAAGGAAGGTCTCGCAAAATGTTTCTTACTACGTTGGAAGTAACAAATTGATATTGCTGAATTATCTTAATCTTTATTCAATTTTGTATTGTTCCATTTTCGTCATAAACGTATAGTCTGCTGACTATAACTTTTTCATGATTTTTTTTACAAGGGAAATCAAAATTACACTTATCGCGTGCCCGACAAGGAAATAGGATTTTCATTCTGATTCGAAAGAAGTCCATAATGTCCGTGTTCAGTAAATTTTCTTGAATACTTTCCTAATGATTCTGGCACGGTATTATAGGCCACGCCAGTCGCACGTAGTGACACAGTCCTTCAGTCACCTATAAAGCCGAAGTTTATTACAATTTCTAAGCACTAACTCTTTGCACTGGGTGACATTTCTCACATCACCTGCCAGATCAGCGACTCGAACGCGTTCATTCATTTATCGTTACTGTGTCTATAGGACATTTGCTGTGACATTTTATCGACAAGGATCATATAAGACAAAAGTTTCGCGTATCTTGACCTATAATTGCCAACTTGTTTCACGTTGGAGCTGATCATCTAGATTTTCTTGATTTAGTAGTCTCCCGAGGCCAATGGTGTGAATGTTAATGAGTTGATGAAAGCTTGATGGTGAGGAGCGAGTGGATTTCTAGTTAATTCGAAGATCGACGTTACCGCCGGAGTAAAATCATCAGTGCTGTACCACTGCGATCGAGAAAGATCCAGCTTCTCGGTGTCCCTCTTTTTTGGTCGACCCGCTTTTTCACGGAGGATATATTTTTAATCAGACGACGCGCGCCTCTTCCGGACCCCTTCGTCGATATTATGTTACCACCCGATGCGATCCTCGATTCGCGTGGGCGATCGCGTTCTCCTGTCACGGGCGATTTTCATTTTCCAGCTATTTATAACGGGCCCGGCGCGCGGCGCGGCGTTCCTCGCGCATTCTGGCAACGATGGGGAAACGATACATCGTGTGATCGCGATTACTTTCTGAGAAAATATTCGACCGACCCACCGGAAACCTCAGCCTCCATTTACTCAGCAACAATCTTCACTGATATATCGAAAGTGTCTCGAGACTTCGATAAACGTAGATCAAGAATATTTTTCTGGAATGGCCTTCTGCTATCTTGAACTAGTTATTTATAATTATGTGTTTATTTTTATTAAATTATGTAAACTAGTATCATTATTCCATCGGTAGAATTCTCGTCATTTCCAGCCAGAAAATTCTGCACGAGATAAAACTTTATCACTAATGAGGATTTTATGGATTTACGATAAAAATGGGTAGGCCTACTTTTATGACAGTAACACTATTTGAAGAAATTATACATACTACTATATTATTTTCAACCTATTAAATATATTAAATATGTACATATATAAGTATATACATATATAAATATATACACATATAAATATATGGTAGTATGTATAAATTCTTCAAATAGTTTTTCAGTCGTATAGTATGTCAACCTATTTTTATCGTAAATGCATAAAATCCTTAGTCTAGTGACAAAGTTTTACACTAGTTTAAATAATTTAATAAAAATACATACATAATTAATTATATGTATAAATTCAACAAGAAATTAAAGGTAGAAAGCTTTTATGTAGCATAAAGATCCCCAGTCTATTTATCACAGACGAGTATAATTATTAATAGACTGTGGATTTTTATATGTCTACAACAAATTCATTTGTAAAGAATCCAATTATAACACATTTCTATACTCACGATTTTCAATTACGGAAAATAAAATTTTTTCGAACTTATAGTCGTTCTCCACTATCAAGTAAATTGTTTAAAAAGAACAAAGTCGCAACGGTATCGTGTAACGTATCGTGAAATGATAATATCGTACGGTAATCTTCTATTAACGTCATTCAATCGGAAAGAACACAGATTTGACTGTACAAATACTGATTCTAAAAGTCATAAATATCTATTATTTATTTAGCCACGACTCATCCAGCCAATGTCACGTTCAAGAATCAGTGGTCGTCCAAAAAACAGTAAACAATAAATCTCGCGGCCGACAATCAATCAGCGGTATGAATGATAAATGTCACGGGAAGAGGAAGAGAGAGAGAGAGAGAGAGAGAGAGAGAGAGGGAGAGGGAGAGAACTGGCGGTTTATTTTCGAGAAAAACGATTCGTCGAATTGATCCCGGTACGCGAGGGAGAGATTAGTATCGCGAGTGAGAGAAGTCGTGTAGGCGAGTGGGTGGCCAGGCAGGTATTGGTGATGTGTGAAACATTCCGACCCAATTACACTCGGTGGATTTCTTCTCTATTTTTCACGCGGCTCGACACCAGGAACCACCTGTTTGGCACGCGATCAAGGCGTTGCCTCTGACGATGGTTCAGGGAACCGGTCGATGCTTCACTAATTTGTTCGATTTCTTATCAACTACCCTTCGACCTTCCATCCGGTAGCATTTCATCGGGAAGAAGTTTAGAGTTCAGAGCTGTATGTTTAATTTCGAGATACTGGATCTAGAAGAGGATGCGTGATTCAGGAAATCGATGCTTGACAAATTTGCTCGGCTGTTAGCATTGCCTATGACCTTTCTCTTGAAAAGCTTTTATTCGTGAGGAAGACTCGTTACCTTCGACGGTATTCCTGATAACGTTTGTGCATAGCAAAGTTTAGAGTTCACTCGTGTTTCATTGGAGATCTTGGATCTAGAGGATTGGTATTTTAAGAGATCGACGATTGACAAATTTATTCTATTAGCATTGAAGAAGCATTTCGTCACATCAAGTTTTCTTTCCCAGATAACCTTATTCGTATTATTACGAACATTTAAAAAAAATTAACCAAATCCATTACCAACGAACAACATTCAATTTTTATTTATATAGATAAATTCATTCGGTAACAGACTTTCCATTCTGTTCTATTACTTTTTGCCATTTTCGCGGTAACTTCCCATGTTATTGAATAAACATATGAATAAATATCATAATTTTATCTTCGATTCTTAATTTGAAATTCACTACGAACGTCGCTACGAACGTTTTTTCAAACCCAATATTTAAGACCTAGGATCTCGAAACTTGACGTTTTAGGAAACCGGTTGATGCTTGACAAATTTGTTCAGCTGTCATCGGTAAGTTATCTTTGACCTTTTCCTTGCAGATCATTTGTATTCAATAGTGCTACAAGATGATTCGGATCTTTGACATTGAATTTTTCAGGAAGATAATCGATGCTTAATAAATTAGTCGAATTAAAAACGTTTATGTTGAGTCGTGAAGTCAAAATGAAATGTTTGACGAATATTTTTGGTTGTTGTACTGCCTGCTCGTTGGTCTAGACCTGTTGCCTGCGTGGCATTTGTTTCCGAAGAAGATTCGAGTTCGTCGGCGGGATACATGTTGGATTCGAGACCTCGGATCCCGCGGCTCGCGACCTCGGCGAACCATAAACGATCCACGTTAGTCCGTGAACAATGTTTATCGCTCTATTCTGTGCTAAAGCGCCAGCCGGCCCGACAATGAGAATTATTCCCGTCGATTGAACGCCGACGGAAATACTGCGAGCTCTTGACTCCGGTTCTGGCATTTCGGATCTAATTCCCATAATCTTAGTGCAACTGGAACACGATTATCGATAAATGCTTTCATTACCCTTCAGTGGGGGACCATAGAAACTGTTAAGTGATCGGTCGACAGCGGATCTTAATGCGAAATAAAAATTTTCTACCTGAATTGCAACAAACTGGAGTGAAATAGAAATTTATAGTATTTTATCCATATAAGTCCATTGCACGAGTCTGTCGAGGGACATTTATTCGCCAGAGACAGTATTCTTTGACTTTTGCCGAACGTAGTGAAGGACAGCTGAACTCGAGAGGCCTTGGTCGCCGAGAAAAGTAAACATAGCTAATCCAAATTTCTAACTTCTCTATTTTATTACCACGTTTTTATTAGCTCGCTTTCTTGTTTGTCTGTTTGTCTGTTTGTTCGGTGGCAAATTTTGCAATTGATTTTAAACTAACTTCCTGATGAGCTAGAGACTTGAAATTGCACACATGGTTCAGAACTGGATGACAATGCATTATTCAAAAAAAAATTTTTAAAAAGTCTTACCGTTTCGGAGAAAATAACAACTAAATATTTACCTTTTCATCCCCCCGCGAACTACGGCATCGCGTTCAGCGATCCCCACTTCGCTCGACAACCCTCTCTACTTTACTATGCGTGCGCACTCTGACTCGTCCCCACTCCACGGACCCATTTCCCCCCGACGCGCGAACCATCGGTAGTGTAGTACATCTTCGCGCGACGATCGTGGCCGGTAGTGTATCATCGCTTTATTTACCAAGTGAAATTTACAGTAAGCTTAGTGAGTATACAAAGTATTAATAAAGAGTGATACAAGTATTAATATAAGACTAAAAAGCAGAAAATAATTATTTAAATAAAAATAATTTTTTAAAAATACCACGTTTTTAAAGACGGACTAAAAAGTATAAAATAATTTTTCCTAGTGCCATACAGATTCCTAACCTCGTACACATAGTCCTGAAAATTTGTGATTGTGAATTTTGAATAGCTGTGAAAATACTTGTGGGATTTCAACCGAAAAACGTGGAGCGCAAAATGCATCAATTATCTATCGCATGCGCCCCACGTTTTTCGGTTGAAATCCCACAAGTATTTTCACAGCTATTCAA
>CM052336.1:28607338-28779785 GCA_028455595.1 Lasioglossum vierecki | reverse complement strand
CTAGGAAAAATTATTTTATACTTTTTAGTCCGTTTTTAAAAACGTGGTATTTTTAAAAAATTATTTTTATTTAAATAATTTTTCATTATTCTTTGATGGGACTTCGACGACCATATTTGTGATATTTTTCTAATAAAAAAACATACCAAACATGATATAATTCTGATGATATTTACTTGTGTAATAGACTATTAAAGTTTCGGACACGAGGAAGGATGGCGTATGGGAAAGAAAGAGACGCAGAGAGTCGCAGTCGCCGGCACATTTCAAAGGCTCACCGGCAACTGTCCTTCCTTGCGCTCAGTGCTTTAATTGTCTATCACACAAGTAAATATCATTGGAATTATATCATATTTGGTATGATTTTTATTAGAAAAATGCCACAAATATGGCCATCGAAGTCCCATAAAAAAAATAATGGAAAATAGAGAAGTTGGAAATTCTGATTAGACGGGCTCACCGACATACCCGAGTCACATGGTGTCATATTTCTCGGCGACCAAGGCCTCTCGAGCTTCACGACCCCTGAAGAGGTACACCCGGTAGTAGTGGGGCTAGATCTGGTACATTTACGGTCAGACTTTTGAAACATTTATGGTACTGTATTTTCTTTCTTACAATAGACAAAATTTACTTATTTTTTCCTGTAAAATCTAAATGTGTAACATTCTATGAAGGATTCCGTTTAAAATTATAAAGGTACTTTAAAGGGAGAATATTAAAAGAAGAAAATCCATACAATTGAAGACCAAAAACTATAAAATCGATGACATGGTTTTCGAGATATTGAGCTGTTAAGAATTATGTAGGCCACCCGGTATAGTAGGTTGAAAATAATATAACAGTATTTTTAAACTCTTCTAATGTGTTCACTATTTTAAATTACACTTACTTATTTTTGTCATAAGTGCATCGAATTCGCGTGTCTAGTGATCGGTTCATGAACGAAAATTTAAACTTGATGAACGAGCAAGCGAGACATTTCTACGGATTTACTCTACAATGTGTATACAATGAAATGAGTCATGTTGCTCAGAAAATCTAGATACTCTCATACACGTATGACACCCACGATTTTATCTTTCCAAAATAATCATTACGCGTTTATGACACATTTAAACTAGCATGCAGACGATAAATAGTATTTTCATTCCTACCTCAAGGAATTTATTGGCGAATGAACTCGTTTGCACAAACTTATATGAAATTAGCAAATTTTGATAATTGTTTTACGTTGACCGGTGTTGTATTAGGAGTAAAAATATGGAAGAAGTTTGTCACTTGTACCAGCGTTTTTAAAATTAGCAGTTTCTAGTGACCTCGACTGAAGTTTGTCACTTTTATAAAATTAGCATCTCTAAAACTAGCAATTTCTGGTTGCTGATTTCAATTGGAATTTGTTCTATTTGGTGCAGAAGTGGTGCCAACGTGTTTAGAAGATGTCCCATCAACAATACGAGAGATGTTTATTCCTTTTATAAAATTAGCATTTGTTAAAACTAGCATTCATAACATTAGGAATTTCTGGTACCAAATTTACATTCGATTTTGTTCCATTCAAGGCAGAAGAAGTATGTTCAGAAAATGTCCCTTAAAAAGCGCACGTTCCGAAACCTCTGCAGAAGTTCCACCATGCAAGGATGACACGAACACTTCCACACAAAAATACTTAAAGACACGGTTCCTCCATCGTTCAGTGCTCCCTTTCGATGAAAAAGCTCTGGATCGTCGATCGCGCTCTGGAATCCGCGAATCGCAACTCGCCTCTGTTTCTCGTCTCGATGAGAGGAGAGGAGAGGCATCGTCAGGGTCCCGAAATATCCGCGGCCAGAAGTATCGAATAAAAAGAAACGGAAGAGAGAAAAAACCGAAGGGAAGTGACACCGTCATAAATGGGGGTGGAACGGGCCTTAAAAGGGTAGCTTCCCGGCTGAATAATGATTAGACTGCGGACCTTATGCATTTTCGATAAGAACGAATAAATTACCTACAAAACGGTAAACATATTTCGAGAATTTAGAAAAACGAATTATGTCAACCGTATCTTGTTAACCCTTGACGCTTTGTTAACAATAATCAGACAGTCGCTAGATTTTCCGATGAATAACCATTAGACTGCGGACCTTGTATAGTTACAATTATTAACTATGAAACGATGAAGAGATTTTAACAGTTTAGAGAAACACAATTACATCTAGAAACACGTTTCTATGCAGGCGTATTTAAGTATGCATAAAAATCAGCAGGCTAGCAATTACGAGGCGAGAAGCTCGCCTTATTAGCGTGGATCATTGACGGTGCCCTGAACCCGTCGCGAGGCGAGGGTCATATCGCTGTCTCGGTGGACGAAGAAGAAGAGGTAGCACGGCCAGAGATCTCGCGAACCAGAAGGAGAGAGAAAGAGAGAGTGAGAGAGGGGTGTCGTAGAAAAGTTGCACCCGGCACACTGCATCTCGAATCTCGGAGAAGTAGGAGAAAATACGGAGCGGAAGGGGTTCCCGGCGGGCGAAGAGGGTGGCGGAGACTCGTCGTGTCGCGACGCTGTGCGGCGAGGCGCGTTTCTGGAGTCGTCGGGACGCCGAAAATAGCGTCCCGATATGATGACGCCCGGAGCGGGCCGATCCTAGATTTCAGTCGGTTCGCAAGCTCGAAAGCTGCTGGTTAACACGGAAGGAAGACTCTCTGGTCGCACGCTCCGCTCCGGTTTCCATCGTCCATTTCCATAGCGACGAAAACCACCACCACACGCACACTCGCACAAGCACGCACGCATACACACAGACACACATACCACCACTCTCTCCCTCTCTCTCACTCTCTGCGACTCTTGTTCCCTTGGAACGCCAGTCGCCGTTCGTTTCTGGACCCATCGTTTCCCTGGACCCGGTCAGTCCTCTCCTGGTATCCCGATCGGTGCACGGATTCGCTAGAAGTCATCCAGATCGCGATCAACCGGTGATCCAGAGTCTCTTCTCGAGAGAGAGCGAAAGTATATCCCCGGAATCACAGAGAACCGATTACCAGCAGTAACGAGATAGAACGATGGCGGAAGTAGACAGTGTAGTGTACACGACCACCGAGCGCAAGGTTCGCAAAGTGAAGAAGACGACCAAGCGCAGGGAGAGCCAGGATCAGAACGCCGAGGTCACGATCACCGAGGTCGACAGCACGCAGAACCACCACGCCATCGAAGAGTATGTGCTGGCTGCAGATGCGCCGAGTATCAGCCCCCATCGCGATACCCTAACGCTTGCGATGCTGCTTGCGATCGACGCTCGCCACCCGAACGATCGCGATCTTCACCGGGACGTCCGATCATCTAAATCCATCATCTCGTGACCCCCCGGTGCAATCGTTAACAACCATAATGGTTTTTCGTCTCCGCATCCCACGGGATTTTAGCGAACGTTTGCATACACACGCACGAGTAGACGCCCAGAAACGAATCGATGTTTCCCTTTTGCCAACTGCGAAAACAAGCTGCCAAGCTTTAGCGAGAGTTTGCGACCTACTTTCCCCGCCCGAGGAAAATTCTCTTCTCTATTCTCGCCCTCCCTTTAAACCGAGCTCGCCCTTTTGCGCGGAATTTTTATTTCTCGAAGGTTTTGAGGTCCAGGGATGGAAGTCCCAGAATTTTTCTAGTCGATTTTCTTGGGAACGGCCCGACGCGGTTTCACGTGCGAATTCTCTGCCGATTTCGAGATCCAGAGGGTGGCGGCGCAGCCTCTCGTGCCCTCTCTCGCAGGACCTAGTCCTCTTCGTCCTTCAGGATGAAAATCCGCGCGATACATATGCCTCTCACGCCACAGAATAATTGATATCCTCCCTTACAAACAATACTCAGCCAGCACATACAACAGCACTCAACCAAGGTACATATTTACCAGAGAACTCGCGAGAACACTACAGAAAGAGAGAGATCGCGAGGAGCTTTTCGGTAATCGCGACGGAAATAAGCGAGAAGCATGCTGCGGGAGGAGCGTGTTTCACGGATAATAGAAACTCGTCGAGCCTTGTTTATACCGAGGAAAAAATCGCGTGTGATCGCGTCGAACGTCGCTGAGAACCGTCGACGAGGAGCTTCCGCTCTGTGGATCGTGCTGACGATCCAGTTGTAACTAATCTATGGGGATCTAACGGGATTCCAGGGGCTTGAAAACTGTTGTACTATCGGCACAAGTTCTTTAAATGGTTGCAAAGAACATTTACTCCGAATAACTGTTCTAGAAAAACCGGAATATTCGACTATTCTGTTGCAGCCAAATTCAGACATAAAACTGGAAATTGAACTGGCTGTAGAAACGTTAAAACATTTTTCTCGAGAATGAGTTTGCCATTGATTTGAAGGGCGAAGCTTCCCCGTTGCTACGGAGTCTTGAAAATTGATGTACGATGCTTCTTGTCCGTTTTACAGAACTTTCAATGGAAAGTGTACCGCCACGTATACAAAGTACACCGATGAACTTGTCGTCGTTCTTGTTGTATAATTCAGCTAAAAAATTCGTACATCAATTTTTAAGGCGTCGATGGAAAGAGAAAGTTTCGATCTTCATTTCGGTGATAGATTCGGTCACCAGAAAAATTTTAAAATGTTTTTTACGGGCGTTTCGATATGTAGAGTTTTAGGGGAGAAATATATCTCCAGTTCCCCACTTGCTGTGTCGTGCAAAAGCATTTTGCAAGAAAATTTTCGAAGATTTTTATTATTCTACGATTTCTTCTTCTAAAGTTACATCAGTGCAAAAATCGAGCCATTTGTCGAAAACTTATGCAACATTTTGCTGAACCACTAATAGTCGGAAATTTCTGTTCTTCCGAACAGTGACTCAAGTTCTTTGCAACGATTTTAATTAGAATCTTTGTATAACAGTTGAGGACAATTGTTTTAGTTCAAGCCCTGGATCAGAGGGATGTTACAATGATTTCAGTGGATCTCGAATGTCTTATCTAAACTGGATGGATGTCCTTCTTTTTTCCAGTTGATTTTCAGTGGCGAGTACACGAAGGCGATGAACAAGGACTGGCACAGCGGTCATTTCTGCTGCTGGCAGTGCGACGAGTCTCTGACCGGGCAGCGGTACGTTCTCAGGGACGAGCACCCTTACTGCATCAAGTGCTACGAGAGCGTTTTCGCCAACAGCTGCGAAGAGTGCAACAAAATCATCGGTATCGACTCGAAGGTATGCTACAACACCACTATCCTCTATTATTCCTAGATATCGCGGATCAGTTTTGGCGATAAGCGTCGCTTGACTCATCGACCTCGTTTTTACGGAGATTTTTTCCGTTCCGATCGATACCGTATCGCTGCCTCGTCCTTCGCGAATCGTATCTTTACGATAGAGAGAGCCCAGTATGTTCATTTATCGCTGATACTCACCTGCTGTGGATCGTTTGCTCGTGTGGGTAGTCCTTGTCCAAACAATGAAGTTACCCTGATATCCTTATTCTTCATAGTTTGTCTGGAACCTTCTATTTTTATGCCCTTACTGTTTCTTCGTAATTTATTATTTTTTTAACTGAAACTTTATGTTTCATTTTAGTCTGAGACCTATTATTTTTCTTACAATTCGTTCCAAATTTTCACATGTACTCTAGTTTCGTACATCATGTTTCTGAAGAGATAAAGCTCCTTTATTTCTCAATTATATCTTCAATTTTGCAACAATACCAAACAACCAAACATAAAGGATAATACTCTCCATCGTTTACATACAAATCATTTCTTCTAAGACTTGAGCAGAAAGTCACACTCTCACAATGTGCCTCAAGATACCAGCAAGAAACAGCATCGTTCAGTTTAATACCTATTTCGTTTCTTATAATTCGTTCAAATTTTTACATGTACTCTAGTTTCGTACATCATGTTTCTGAAGAGATAAAGCTCCTTTATTTCTCAATTATATCTTCAATTTTGCAACAATACCAAAGAACCAAATATAAAGGATAATACTCTCCATCGTTTAAATACAAATTATTTCTTCTAAGACTTCAACAGAGATTCACAGTCTCACAATGTGCTTCCATATATCAGCAAAGAAACAGCATCGTGAAGTGCACTATAAAAACCTCACTGTCTTCGATATTCCTTTCCAATCAATCTTTTACAACGACACCAGTGTATTCCGATTAAAATACCGAAGAACCAAACATGAGGAATAAGTAATGATCCTCCATAAAAATGAAGTTCTCCTAAAGTACCATCGCAGAGTTCCACACGCCAATAAATGAAAAGAATGACGGCATCATAATTCCATTCACCGCTAACCGATGATCTCCAGCCAGTTATTATTCCTCGGAATATTAAATCTCTATTGAAACCCGATACCGTACAGAGATACGCAAACCTCGCTCCGCCAGTTTCGTCACGTACAGTCCGCTTGTTTCCGGAAGAGATTTGCGTCTCTCTAGTTGGGCACGTGTCGGTCGGAGATACGGTCCGCGAAGTTCCGCGCAAAAATCGTTAATTATCGGTTTGCGTATAATGATGGGTGTCGAGAGGCGGCGATCCTCGAGCGAGAGAGCAGGAGAACGAGCGAGGAGCGGGCATGGGCGTCGACTTACTCATTCCTAGAAATAGAAACGATGATGCAGGTGCTGCCGGCCATATCGGCTTCGAGAGCTTATTTCCGTTTCTCGGCCGTTCGCCGTCCCTGTTCCTCCTACCTCCAGCTTCGCCGGAAATTCGCTGAAATTCAATCTCGTTTGTCCTACCTCGGAAGCTGTGGAACACGCCTCTTCGGACGAGCAAACACTGTGCCTGCTCAAAAGGAATCGGACCTCCTTGCGTACTTCCAAACTGTAGAATATCTCTGCGAAATAGTTTCTTGTGGAAGTCGAAAAAATAACGGAACTGCAGGTGTTCTTCTCGCGATCTGTACTGGCTCATTCATAAAAAACGTAACGTGAGTCAAAGATTTTTATTTAGGAAATTGTACAGGAGAGAGCCACTCGAGAATTACCAAACATTTCCAATTTCTTTTTTCAATTCTGTATCACTAACATATAGAAATGTAAAATAGTTTGTTATTATTTAGATACTGGGTTAATTAGTTATAAAGTAAACCACAACGTTTATCATTATACTTCCTTGAGAAATATATTTCGAGCTGTGTCACCTTTCTTATGAATGAACGTACTCTCAATTTTTGTAATTGTTAGTATCATGATGAATACGGAATATAAATCTCAGAAATTCTTACAGAGTCGAACCAAAGATAGAATTTTAGAATCCATCACTACATTCTGATTAAAATTCTGATAATTTTAAGTAGTTTGTGTAGATGACAATCTTTGATTCCATTTAGGCAGTTCATCAATTATTTTAAACATATTTTTAATTCTATTTTACCTAGATTCACTGATCTCCTTATAGATCCGAATAGCTAGGTCACGCCTTTAAAACTGTACACAGTCAGCCTTTTGTATTTGACACCGTGTCTTACATGATTAATTGTACATAGTTATTATGGACAGTTAGACGAAATACAAACTCTGTAAAGAATATATACACTGCTATTCGGACCGCTGTTGAACATAAAAGTCACTGGTGGATGTTTTAAGAATGTTGAACATCGAAATTGGACTCACACTGTCGGAATCGTGCCAAACATAACACTCCTGCCGGAAAGTCGCTGTAAATAAATAATGGATCAACAAGTCCGTGATGAGTGTACGTCTAACTGAGAGTGTACTTTGTATAGTGCACCCAACTACGTTCACACGTTCGAAAACAATCAAAATTTTCTCAACTTTAATCAACCGTAACAAGCTTTCGATCTATACACTCGACCTTGCAGAGAGTACAATCCTTAATTAGCAAATTAGTTACACAATGGTGTAAGTGTTTTTGCGTTGAAAAAAATTGTTTCTACACTAGAAAAGTAAATTAATTTAATGCAACAAAGATTGTGCATCTACTCGCACCATAGGCGTCTAAAAAAATTCGCAAAGATGGGTGACAATACTTTTTACACCGTCTCAGTTCATATCCGTCAAACAATGTTTCCATCTTCCTAATTGTTTTGTTTTTCTTGGAAGAAAAATTTATTAAAAATTTGTTTCGACGCTAGAGAGGTAGATCAATTTAACGCGACAAAGATTAGTTTTAATACTTTTTACGTCGTCTAATTGTCAGTTCATCTCCCTCAAACAATGTCTCCATCTTCCGAGTTGTTTTGTTTTCTTTTTTGAAAAAAAAAATTGATTTCTTTACGTCAAACGTAGACGAATCGAACGCATAAAAATATTGTTCATCTATTTGCACCATAGGCGTCGCAAAAAATAGCAAAGGTGACCCTATTCTTCGAACCGTGGCAGTTCACGTTCTCGAAACGAAGTCCTCGCCTTCCGAGTTCTTGAGGAGTTAGTTTGTCACGCGAAAAACTATTTGTTCCGCGACGCAGGAGGCTCGTAGAGGTCGTCGAGATATCGATTATAATCGATCCAAATACGGAAACCCGTTCGAATTCGCCGTGCTCGCGACGTGTTTACACGTCTCGCGAATATTTTGGTCATCGTGCGGCGCATCGATCACCGTGTCGCGATCGAGAAGAATCGTCGTGTTTTTCCGCGACGCGGAAGACCTCGTCTAGAAACCTTGCTGCTCGGCGTGTCAATATTTTCCTTTGGTCGCATAATTCTCAAAGAGCCGAGACTTGTTTTTTTTTCACGGTTTCGCGATTTCTTTTCTGCGACGTTCCTACGAGATAGATCGATGCTCGATCGTTTGATGGTTGGTTCCAGGATCTGTCGTACAAGGACAAGCACTGGCACGAGGCCTGCTTCCTCTGCAACAGGTGCAGGGTGTCCTTGGTGGACAAACAGTTCGGTAGCAAGGTGGACAAGATCTACTGCGGCAACTGCTACGACGCCCAATTCGCCAGTCGCTGCGATGGATGCGGAGAGATCTTCCGTGCTGGTACGTAGATCATAGATCCAACTGGGATCCCGGCCGGGAAAATCGGCTGCGAGCCCTGTCGATCTTCAGAAATTGAAAATTAACACTAGGTTTAATCATCGACATGTTTCAATTTATTTTTAATATTTTTAATAATTCAAAAGTAATACATAAACGCATCATTTTTTTGGGTATAAGTTAGAATTAGACAACGGAGCTATAAATTGCAACAAACTGGAGTGAAATAGAAATTAATTGATATGCTTAATAGGTTGACAATAATATAATCGTATTTTTAATTCTTCTAATATTTTTGCTGTCTTAAATTGCACCTATTCATTTTTCTCGTAAATGCATAAAATCACGTTGCATTTATTTTTATCAAGTGGTGTAAAACAGTCTGTTTTTCGCAATCCGTCGGCTATAAATATGCGATGAATTAGAAATGTCAATGTTTTTTTTACTATACTTCTCACGTGAGCGGTAGTTCGACTCTCGGTAGAGCCGTCTGTGTCATTGTTAGACTGCGGAAGTGCAAATTTACATTTCCGCAAACGCGTTTCGAAGAATCCCTGTGTTAGAACTAATTTTCGTTCTCTGACCGCTGCTGGAATTTCTTCCACTGCAGATCCGATCTAGAATGTACTTTGCACGATCTTTATCCATTTCATGCATACAGAATTGATTGTAGTTGTTCATACCTCACTTTTCACAGCACAATTCTGGTTGTACATACCTACTAGTCAATTTCTCTGGACTTCGTTTCAAGTCTAGTTCTATTTCTCTGGATCTAGGTCCGTTAGATTTATATTTCATTCCAGGGCAAAATGTTCACCCATTTCTGATAATCTTTCGTTTTATCATTGTCCGAGAACTGTGTTGCCCAATTTCGAAACGGTCCTTCGAGACCACCTGTTTGCGATCCAGTCCCAAACAATGATTCACGATCACGGCCGGGGGAGGCCGGCCATAGATCTCTTATTCGGCGCTTCTTATTAAGGCAACCGAGTCAAGGCTGTGACTCCAGACCGGGGCCAATTATCGCGACTCCTTCCAAAAAGGAAACTCTGCGCACACCCACGCCTCTAATTCGAACTTCGTGAATCAACGAATCATTATCGAGTAACAGCTCTATAAACTTTTAACAGGGAAAAGGAAGCCTACCGCCGAGGTCTAGAGCGCGATAAGATACGAGTTTGCGACTCTTTGTTGCTCTTCATACTACTTTATGGTTCTTTGGAAAGTGTTTCTTACAGGGGAGATTGTTTATCTTCTTTTCATCTTCAAGAAATTTTTTAAATAATTTCAGTAGGTTATCACAAGTCTTTGAGATACTTTGTACCATACTTTGTTATATTTCATTAAATTTCGTCCGCTGCAACGAGACCTATTCAAACTCTTTGAATTCGAACAGCTACGAACGAATTAAAACACCTAAGGATTTTCATAATAAATTTTTCAACGTCAGTAGTAATTTAAATCGTAAATTGAATGAGTCGCGTCAAGTAAAATATAAAGATTTCGTAGCTTCTGTAGAATGCAGTATAGTCAACCGAAATGGTGTTAAGAGTGAAAATAAATTAGCGCTTGACTTCTGTTTTCTACAGTCCATGAAAAAATGTTGGGATGCCCATTTCGCAATCTATCAATTACGATCTGCGATTAAAATTATTAAGAGTGAAAGTAAATTTCCACTTGCCTTCTGTTTTCTGCAGTCTGCGACGACGCACAGTGGTCCCTTTCAGCGATTTAGCTGGCCAAAGTTATTTATAATGTTTAACGATCGCACAACATTTTCAAATCACATATAATATCATTTTTTATTTGTTTAAGTATTTTAAAAACGTTTTTTAATACTTTTTCTATATTTTTTGGTACGTTTTTAAGTAAAATGTAAATAAAGTAAATAAAGTAAAATCGGAAGTTGTTGTATCGAAATCTTCAGATGAAAAGTGCCGCTTGGCGCGATAAACAAAATGCTGTGAAAAAAGGGGGGCAAATTCAGGCAACCAATTTTTGTTTTACTGTAAACCCAAACCATTGACAATTACAACCGCGTTTAAAAAACTGTCCGGACGCACCCGGAAGTACAAAATAATCACTCATGAAGTGTTACAATCGTAACAAATCTTATTTACATACTAATCGTGTTGAAATGTAAATAATTACCAAAAGATATGCGATAGAAAGAAACAAAATTGTTGAAATTATAGTCCATACTTACTTGCAAAACTTTTATACCGGAAAGCAATGTGTAAAACTTACTTGAAACATATAAAAACTGTCTCATCGAATTTTAGCAGCAAGACACGTACTACGAGAATCTTGAACTTTCGATGAAGTACAGCACTTGATGGATGCCTGAATGATAAAAAAAGATATTAGTACATTGTCCCCCATATATCAAAAACTATATGAAGCACCAAAAATTTCACATTTTAAGTAAAATTTTTGAAATCAACTTTTGGCCAGCTAAATCGCTGGAAGGGACCACTGTGCGACGTTAAAGACCTGCAGCGTCCTTTGCAGTCCTTTACCGAACCACGAAAACCTGAAAATCGATTACGTTCGTTGGAGTATGAGGCGATTTCTCTCCATCGCATTGCAGAAAGGTCGAATTTCTCAAAGCAGAAGGAAGCTCCTTCGTTCGAGGGCGCCCGCTTCTGCGGAAAGGCAGCTCGGTAATTCGGTCAAGTACACTCGGACTTGTCGCGAATTTATCTAGCGACGAAATTCCGCGAGGAAACAGCGCTGATAATATACTCTGTGAACACGGGAAAGGGAGACGGGAGACGACCGGGCCATCGATTTCTCGAAGAAGTTCGTGTCTGCGGAATGGTTTTGGCTTCACGCGACGCGACGCGCGTGGGAGTCTCGTTAAATCTTCGGTTACCCGGCCGTGGATAAAGACCGGCTGATAGCGACAGGATTGCCGAGGAATCGTCCGTGAAAATGACTCGGTGCCAGCGTGTGTCCGTATACGGATGGCGACCTTTCGAACCGCGAATGTAACGCATCGTGCGATCTAACGCGATCCAGCGCGGAACGATCACGATCACGATCACGATCCGTTCGACCTTTCCACCGAAAGCTTCTTCGAGAATCACACTGCGCCATCCCGTCGCTGTTTTGTCGATAGATTTAATATCCTGGGATACCGAGCCGCTTTTTTTAAAATACAAGGTCTAGAAAATTCTTCGTTGAGAATTGCGTCGGATCACGATTGTAACTGGCATACAGTGGGCCATTTATCCAGTTTAGTGCGCCAAAACTGTTTCAACGTTATTAATAGTGTGAAAATCATAATATTATACATCAGTGGATTCGTCTTAACACCAGCTACAACATTATCAAATCAAATATACAATTTAATATTTAAAAAATCGAAGCATCATTGTTTTTTTCTTTTAAACAAAATTTTTCAATGTTTTTTATATTGCAATTAATACACGTGTGAATATTGTTAAACTTTTATTTGAAACATTTTTTCGTCAGTTTTAGAGAAATTGCTATTGCAACGAAATTTCATACGTAGCTGTGGTAAAGGTTTAAACACAAAGTTTAAATGCAAAAATCTAAATTTCTAAATAAGTCACAAGAATTTGCCGATTTTTTGTTCAAGTGGATTGCATTAGTCCTAATTTTTGCGGATAAAGTATCATATCGCGCCGAGTGATAACAGTTTTACGATCTACCAAAAAAATTATTTCTCATGAAATAGCAACTATAGTATAAGAATGTTACTGTTGACTGAAAGTAGTTTCAATTAGTAACATTTGGTAACTTAGAATTTAAACTTTACAGAATGTGAAATAGCTTACAAGAAACGAACATTACGACTGCCAAGGTTTCCGGAAACATAAAAATAATCTGAATCGCACAAATTTAAATAAATCTGTAGTTCTGTATTTACTTTCAACTGCTGAATTCATAAAATATTCTGATACTCAATATTTTGCAGCAAACATTCGAGAAACGTAAATCAACGCAACGCACCATTTGACTTCGTCATTTGTTTTATTGTTGATAATACTAATACCAGAGGTGAATTTACGTCTCAAGGGAATCTATAGTTTATAAAATATTCACGAATTTTTACATTTTTTTACCTTTAGTTTCCGACTTTTTTCCTCCTACTTATACTATCTGGCCCACTGTGGAGCTTTTCGTAAAAATACTG
Source organism: Lasioglossum vierecki (assembly GCA_028455595.1). Lineage (NCBI taxonomy): Eukaryota > Metazoa > Arthropoda > Insecta > Hymenoptera > Halictidae > Lasioglossum > Lasioglossum vierecki. The sequence goes on along the minus strand of CM052336.1, from coordinate 28,766,706 downwards.
TAGAAACGTTTTGTTGTCTTCAATCGGCCTTCCTTTATGCGAAAGAAAAATTTTCTTTCTTCTTTTCTTTTACCAATTTTATCTAGACCCTCTTTTTCTAAAGTCCAAGATCTAGGAAATTGTTTTTTGAAAATTGCATCGGATGACGACTAACAATTCGCGAGAATAAAAAAACTGAAGAATTGTTTTATTGCGTTCAATCGACCTTTAGAATTTAATTACGTGAATAATCAACCAGTATTTATTATAAAGTCGCGGGTACAGCTAGTCTTAAAATAATGCTGAAACAGTTTTGACTCGCGAGATTGGCATTTTCGCAGGCTGTGCGACGATGGTAGGTTTAGCGTTAATCCGAGGGATTTCTGTGATCGGTTCTTCCAATCACAAAGATTCTGATGTTCGCTCGAGACTCTCGTCGTTCCGTGCAATTATGCAGGTGCTAATTTGCCGAGAGCTCTGCGTCGTAATCTCCGAAGGAGGCTACCGCTTTGGCGCAAGCCGATTTGCCAAGCAAATTGAATTAGCTATGTAATTGCGCACGAGATACAAACCAACGACTACTAAAGACTGTTATTAACGAACGAGTAAATAGACCGTGGGTTACCATTAATTTCGGAAGTCACGCTTCCTTTGAGAAGGGCAAAATTACCAAGAGGAACGACCGAGGGTTAACTTTGTACTCGAAATATCCCAGACTAGTTGAACCAATAAATAGCTGGAAACGTTGAAATAAACTGAAACGAGAGTGTTGGCACCGATGGCAGAGACAAGAAAGTGACGCGTAGAGCCCGCAGCTTTTCCAGAAGCGGTGGAAAATGTGGAAAATTAACGAGAGGAACAGCCGAGGGATAATTTCGGGCTCGAAATACGCGAGACCGGCAGAATCTCTCTGAGAAGCGAGAAGAGGAGGAGCGGAAAAAAGAAACGAACGCGATCCTCGGACGAAGACCGGGCCTGGCGTAGTAGACGTGGCCCACAAATATATAAATATTCCGCGGATGCGATTCAGGATAGCGCGGAGTGATTCTGCGGGCTTGGAGTTATCAGCGAAGTCGAAGACATGGTGCGCGTGCTCGCGCAGCGTATACACGCCGACGACTCCAGCGAACGGTGTATTGCCTCCGATGCTTCAGTGGCGAACAAGACTCCGGGCCAATCGCACGATTCCACGATTTCGTCGCGGTTCCACAGTGTTTTTTCGTCGTGGATCACGCGTCCGACCGGCTACGCATTCTTCAGGTTCTCCATCACCTCGATTCGATTTCGATTTTCATTTTTCACGGTTCTCTCCTTTTCATTCGAGCTCGACAAAGATTATCTTCAACGTCCGTAGTCGGAGAAAATGTTTAGGGATAATAACAACACAGTAGTACAGAAACGACGGTTGTCGGTTGGAAATATTTAGTAACGATAGATAACGATATTTGATATTTAGATAACGATAGAAATCGCATGTCACTGACTGCGATATATAGGATTGTTTGTGAAAGATAGTGGGGAGATGACAGAATGGGACAGTAAACAAAACTAGTGCGGAAACGTAGATCATTGCAATCTCTTTTTCAGAAACTCAAACCTTCCTTTGCTTTTTCTAAATATCGTTTGATAATAATACTGAAACGACAGTGCATAGATTATTGCAGAGTGATAAAACAAGAATAACGTTGCAGACGATACTAGTCTATAAAGAATGGTTAATGTTTTCGGCGCACGGTTCGATCGTTTATTACTTCTTATAAAATACTTTTGTAAATTGTCGAGTTGAATTGACGTTACGATCTTTGTTTACGCAATTCAAATATATCCTGAAAATGATCTAAACAAAGATGGAAACGTTGATTTAACTTGATAATTTGCAAAAGTGCTATATAATAAGTAATAAACTTATTAATAACAAATACGATCGATAGAAGAAACATATTTATACTAGTCTATAGTTAACGCTGTGATCCTTCGGGAAAAAATTCGAACTTCCCATGCCTTTATACCTAAAATTCAGCGAATAGGAATAGCCTTGCTTTTATCGAATGTGACCAAAGAGTTATCAGAGCAGTGAAGCAAAACTGCTTCATAAGTGATCTGGAGTGAATTGAATAAAATAGTTTATTGAATAGTGCAAGGGATCTTGAAATCGAATCGAGAGTGAAGGGTTGCCTATTGGTCCCGCAGTGTTTGTTGTTCCGTGAAAAGTTAAAAGAACTACAAGCAAAGGAGGAGAAATGGCGACCGACACGTTGAGCGAGAGGCTTTCCAGCAAGCTCCACCTGCAAACGAAGACAGTGGGCGAGGAAAGGATAAAAAGGGCGAAGGAGAAGGACGAGGATGTCGCGATATTCAGCATGTTCCCCATGGAGGGTGACCCTAAGTTTCGCTGCTGTCTCGGTAGGGATTGTTTGATGGGCGACCCGAAGAAGGCGGAACCAGGTGACCATCCTCTCGTCAAATATCTTTCTATCAATTTAGAAGTCGCCAACCCCACGATCAAATTAACAAAGCCGCCGCCAGCACCTCTGGAAATATTCCATGTGCCATCTAATACTATGGTGCCCGAGGTGGTTCGGAAACCACCTTAATAAGAGTTGAAAGCGACATTCAATAATTATAAAAAAAATTGATAAAGCTCGAAGGGAGTCTTCGATCCAGCTGTTCATCTTTGTGCACTATTCAGGGGATTAGGACATTCGTAATCAGACATTAGAACCATGCACCAATCGAGATAATCAAGTTCTCATTAATATATCAATCTCCTTCGAAGGAGATCTGGAATTCTGTCGGTTTCAACCTCTGTCAAACTGTGCGAAATTTTCGGATTTTTAACACTACCAACAAAATGACGGATTCTAATATTTTCAATTTACGATTATTCGAATTGTAAAGATCCGTGAGGAATTATACAACAAATTTATTTCTTTGAGTACGTATTGTATCGTTAAAAATTATAATCAGACACTTTAAATGTTCCGTAAGACTAGTGTTAAGATAATATAACTGGAAGACACGTGTCAAAAATTGTGATAAAATCGTGCAGGAGTTAAATAATAATATTTCTCTATCCACCGGAGGATCAGGAGGTTGCCGTTCACAGTTATCTCAATCGCAAAGGTTGTAAAAGGGTAAAGAAGTTTGCCGGTAGGAGACGATTGCCTTGTCGCGTTCCGGGTCGGCAGAACGTTGCAAAACTTCTAGCGGGGGCGGCGCATGACGTCCCGTTCTCAAAGTTTCCCTAAGGTCGACGTCGGCACGCCGATCGTGGGCCGACCGGCTGCCGATAAACTAGGCGATCAAAGCCGCCGGGAAACAGAGAGACTCGGAAAAAGGGAGAGAGAGAGAGAGAGAGAGAGAGAGAGAGAGAGAGAGAGAGAGAAAGGCTCATGGAGAAGGAAGGAACCCGAATGGGACCGCGACCTTATCTGGAAACACGAGCACGGCCACGCGCTCTTGTCCTCGCTGCACCTGGCTAACGAACTGGCTAATTATCCGAGGTTGTCTGCCATTAATATGGGAGGATTCTGGGGGGCTAGCAACATGGCTCTCCTAGGCAACGTCCTTTTGGAATAGAAAGACTTTGTAGTAACGATACATCCTTGGTTCATCAGTTGAGGATTCGCTTCCTACATTGTAGTTTAATTAGTTTTGGGATAGGGGGTCTCAGCAGTTTCAATTTTGAAGATCACGGTTCTAGAGTCTAGAAATTCTATTCGATTAATGTTTGGGATGATAGTCCTAAACCTAATCCAGACCTAAACAGTTTTAATATTTGACATGATAAGAGAGAGAGATAGAGGGAGAGAGATACTGTTCTAGACTCTAGAAGCGTATTCAATTAACTTTATGGATGATGATTCTAAACTACAGCAGTTACAATTTTGAAATGATGATCCTAGTCTCTAGAAGTCTTATTCAATTCATTTTGGAAATAGTAGTCCCAGACTCCAGGTTTGCGAATCAACTAATTTTGAAGATGATGTTCCTAAAGCCTATAAGTTGGAACCAATTAATTTGAGAAATACTAGCCGTAGTTCCTAGTAGATTGAATCAATTAACTTTGTGGATAGTAATCTCAGAACCTAGAAGTTGGAACCAATTAATTTGGGAGGTGCTGGCTGTAGTTTCTAGCAGATTGATCAATTAACTTTGTGGATGGTATACCTAAATCCTAGAAGTTGGAAGAAATTAATTTTGGAGTTCAGACCAGTTTGGAGAATCTAGCTCATCCTTGGATCCAGAATATTTCAAGATTAGAACAAGAAAAAGGATAAATGTCCCCAAGCACCAAGTAGGATTGATCTGAAAGACACAGAGGGGAAATTCAGGATACTCGACCACACGCCAGACTTCGAATCTCTGACGAAGATTCCGGAATTGGCTCGCTACAAGAAAGAGATAGCGATCTAGGGGACACGAAAGACAACCGATCTAACCAGTTTTACGATAATCTCGCCAGTCCAGTGGTTTATGATTAATGAAGTCGCGAGGCTGATCAGTCGAGGCTTTATTCAAGCGATGATTCGCTTCCGGTTGCTTCGCGATACAAGCAACAGGCGACCAGCGCAGTGGTTTTCTCGAATCTCTCGTCGCGGAAGCACGATGATTTCGACTGTTTGCCGAGATTGGCAATTTAAATACACCTCGACTGTCCGGCCGAGTAAGACAACATCGCGGGTCCGCAATATTTGTCGTCGGTTGCGAAACAACCTGGAATTCGCTGCGGTGCGACTCAATAATGATGTCACGCGCGCGTCCATGCAAATAAATATGCGGCCCGGAGAAATTCTGCACAATCTAAAATCGTTTCGAGTTGCAAAAAATGTTTTTCTTTACGATGTGATGATGTGAGTTTACTACAGAGAAATTAATAGCGTGAATTTATAGAAGAATATTTACATTGTTTCTATTCACGTGTCTTCGCTGATGGTTATTGTCCATTGCAAGTCTGACTCGAGATTATAAGTCAAATTAAATGTGCATTCGAAGCATTCAGAATCTTTATATATTTTAGAAGCATTTAGGAACACTTACTGTGATTAATAGAATGTGGATCTTTATTCACTTTATTCACATTCACATTCACATTCACATATTCACATATTCACATATTCACATATTCACATATTCACAAATATATATATATATATTTATTTATTATTTTTTATTATTGTTATTATTATATATATAAAATAATAATAAAAATATATAGTATATATATTGGACACACGTTGTCTTGTCCAAATTTCAATAAATTTGTTTGTGAACGTTTTGTGAATTTGTGAAAAGCTATTGGATTTTTCTTTTCCTAAAAACCTTATTCGAACAATTCCGAACATATTTTTTTTTAAATTAGCCATATGGGCCCAGCCGTTCTCAAGTGATGTGCTTACCAACGAACCAGCATTTCATTTTTATTTATATAGATTCCATATACACAAAAGAATATTAACACCTCTAATCTATGAGAAATTTTGTAGTTGTTTCAATCGATCGCGGGTGGCAGAAGAGTATTGGTAAATGGGAACGTAGTCCTTTTGCATTGAAATTTTGGTGAGCGTATTAATACTCGTGATGTCATCAAAGCTGCGGTCCATCGACACCGATCGGTTCGGTTACTTATCGAGCGGCGAGATCTGCATCGGGAGCGCCGGTTGATGCGTTGCAAATCGAGTTTAAAATCGATCCTCATTGCCCCAGACGAAAGGGAACGTCAACCGGTCGTGCGACAGAAATCGAAAACTCAACTCGAATCGCACAATGAGCGCTATACTGCCACGATGGAGAATGATTTACGTAACATTTGAACGGGTGCGATGCGTGACGAAGGCTATTAGGATCATCTATATTCCCCATTGCGCAATTATTGATAACCCTAACTCGGTTCCGGAACGGGACGGGACATTGCTATGTTCCCTCAGGAAGAATACACAACTTCTACAACATAAAATCACCTTTCCTAACACATCGACTTAGCGCGGATGTTATATATGTAGTTTCGCCTATTCTAATCATAGAAGCGATCAGTGTTATAAAGAGACCGCGGATGCTTAGGCGAATTCGACGAAAGTGGAATGAAATACAGTCTTCCAGTGGTTAGTAGCCTTTGCAGATTTAAAATGAATAAAAATTGCACTACATTCTGTCGATACATATATTCTACCCTTTTTTATAAATGCATAAAGATCCGCAGTCTAGTCATTAATATCTAGACTGCTGATCTTGATGCAAAATCAAAATTTTCTACCCGGATCGCAACAAACGTGAACGAAATAGAATAATATTTTATTTTTTAATATATTTAATAGGCTGCAAATAATACAACTGCATTTTCCAATTCTTCCAATGATTTCAATGTTTTAAATTACACTTAGTCATTTTTGCCATAAACATATGAAATCCGCGGTCTGTTAATAGCAATTGTTAGTTACTCAGTTCACACTGTAATCTAATTTCATGGTAATCATTTCTAATTCTTTTAATGATTTCTACCCTATAAATGTCCAATTAGAATTATCGGTGGCCAACTATATCAAGAATGAACACCAAATCAGGGGAACACCTAAACGAACTTATACTAATTTTCCGCAGTCCAACGGGAGAGAACTTTGCTATATTTTAGATAATTTATATCCCGTTTGGCATTCCTCCGAACTTCCGTTTCGCTCCACTATTTTTACGAGCATTCCTTAAACAAACGAAAGCGCGCAGATTATCCAACGCTCGTTTCGCAGCTCGTGAAATTTTATTCGCACCACCCACGTCTGGGAATCCCACGATCCACGAGATTGGCGCCGGCCCGGTAATCCGAGGACTATAAAGATCGAAACGATCGACGATTCCGCACGCCGCCGATCGGAGCTTTGACCCTCTCTCGATCGTTCCACGTTCTCGGAATGGTGATCATTCTGCGAATCCGCGAATCGTTGCACTCTCGTCAAGCGGTTTGAAAGTTTTGCGGAAAAATGGACGGAATGGATGGAAGCCAGTGAATCAGGCAGACAAATCCTTAATAATATTGGGTCTATAACATAAAAACCGGAATTTTTTTAGGAAATTTCAACGTTTATTAAAGAAAATCTTGTATAATTCTGTTATTCAAAGTATTGTCCATCGGAAGTTACATTTCCCCATTTCCCCATTTTTTTGGCAATTTGTGAATGCTATCCCAAAAAACGAATCGAGCCATTTTTTGATGTCATGGACTGAAGTGAAGCGTATTCCGGAAAGTGCATTCTGCATCGACCGAAACAAATGGTAATCAGAAGGCGCCAAATGTGGACTATATAGCGGGTGGGGCAGAACTTCCCATCCGCTATTTTCCAAATAGTTTTTAACGGGTTTAGCAACATGTGGCCGAGCATTGTCATGTTGGAAAATCAATGTCCCGTGTCTGATATCCCATTCTGGCCGTTTTTCCTTCAATGCTCTCTTTAAACGAATCAGTTGTTTTCGGTGATTGATTCCGCAAGCTCTTCTTGTGTTTGAAACGAGTTTTGATCGAGTAACGCTTCCAATTCTTCATCTTCAAAATTTTTCGACTGTCCAGGCCACTCTTTGTCTGTGATGTAAAAATCGCCACTTTTAAAGCGTCGAAACCACTTGAAACACCGTATTTTCGCAAGAGCATGTTCACCATACAATTCCACGAGCAAACGATAACTTTCGGCTGCAGTTTTCTTTGCAAAAAAGTGATTCAGCAAAAGTTTCCGCGAATGCTGTTTCTTTCCCCAATTTTCAAAATTTTCCATGATTGAAAAAAATGGCATCTAGAGTCAAATTCACATCCCAGGAACGTACGCAACGGACGTCGGACGTATGGACATGAACTGAGCATAAAACGGACATCCGACGGATGTACGGTGCTACTTTTATAGTAAAAATCACATAAAATATAAATAAATTTGATCTTGTTATTTTTATAATACTAAACGCATCAGTTATTTTTGATGGTTGGTAGTTTTGGTGTTATAGAGTTCAATGTTTTTCCGTGAGATCTAGAGTCGGAAGAAGAATTTTAGTGAACACGATGGATTTTTTGGTTCTCGCGCGGCTAGAGCTGCATTTTAAGCCAATGCGCGGCCTGGCGCGTTAAGGCGACGCATAATGCGAGATTACCACATCGTCGGCCTTGGACCATCCGACTTTATACTTATACGGAGCTATTGCTCGGACGTTCTGACGTCACTGGCCTCTCCTCCTGACTCACGGTGGACCACGAGGAATCGAGCACGAAAACCAAAGCGATCGCTCCTTTCCTCGAGGGCCACTGGAATCTAGGCTATCCCGTCTCCGACCCGCGAAACCACCTACCACCTCGCTCGAATCGCTTAACCTCTCTATTTATTTGTTTAAACGAGCTCGATCCACGTACGGCTCGCGTTATGCAAGCCGATCAACGAATGAAACTTGATCTGGCAACTGGAGACGATTTTACTGTCACCTATCGCCATTATTCTGCCTGTACACTGTCATCTTTTTAGTTGCATACTGATCGAACAGCATCCAATTGTTAGGATTTATCGGAATAATTATTTCATTGTTGGTAAGTGCATCATTTGAGAACGGCTGGACCATTTTGGCTAATTTTTTACAATAAATGTTCATAATAATCCGAATAAGGTTTTTAGGGAAAGAAAAATTGGAAAAGTTGTCCGGAAAAATGGATGATTCGGGAAAAAATGAAAGTGCTTTTTTCTATGGGATTTTGTGTGTGAACCAAAACCATAAATCACGATTCGAACGATGAATATGCACAATTTTTTTTTGTTTTGTTCGTTATGGTTTTGGAAAAGTTTTCAGCAAAAGAAATTGAGACAATTACAAAGAAAAGTCGGAAATTACGGACAAACTGCAAAAATCATGATTTTTGAAACGGTACAAGTAGCAGGTTGACACGTTTAAAAAAAATTTATTGAAATTTGGACAGAAGTACGTCTGTCAGGTCAGCTAGTTTATAAATAAATGTTTGAGGTAAATGTAAGAGGTAATATTTAATAAATAACTTTGAATTTTGTGGAAATTTAAGACTGTTCATCTAGCCACTTAACGCAATGCCTTTAATTCATGCTGATGATAGTCTTTTAAGAATCAAAATTGTGGACTTCTCAACTTGTTAACTGTCCCACGTGTCCAGTGTCCACAAGGGTTGCACTTAATATGTGAACAAATGCAAGATATATTCCAGCAAATATTGTTGGCATCTTCTAGCTCCTCATAGATCCAAAACAAGTTCGATTTTCTTAATGAATTGCAATTAACACTAATCCTACCTAGCTCAAAACATATAAAAGTGAAACCTTAGAAAATTGATAAGATTGGATTTACTTGAATTTTTTACGGTTTTCATTATACTATGTTCTTAAGTAAAAAAGTCAATTCAGTAATTTCCAATGAAAGCGTTTTTATAATTTCAATTACTATGGATCAGAAAACCGGTCATTTTGACCGTGGTAGGTTTAGTGTCAAAATTGATCTTCAAGTCTGATGAATAGATTCAAAATAAAGAATGTCTACCTGAATTGAAACAAACCGAAGCGGAATAGACATTCATTTTCTCTCTTAATAAGTTCAATGGGTTGAAAATAATTGTAGAACCTATTGCACCTACTCATTTTTGTCATAAATGCATCAAATCCACAGTCTATTGATGAAGAAGCCACCGATGATAACAGTAATAGCAATTTCATTTGTCCTTCCTATCGGAAACGATTTTCTTCCGCTTTCAATGTCCCTTTAACCAGCGCCATGGTAACCGAAAGTTTGCTGAACGGTTAAGAAATATATTTGGACGTTTGCGTATCAATTTCCGGCGATAGAACATCTATTAGCTTTATCGGCTGTCAAACAATCAGCACGTCTGAACTTTATCTACATCCTTGAATCGATGCGTCAAGACTTCGTGAAAATTCAAGGAATTTCGCGAATCGCGATACAGCAATGAGTCAGTAGGTAATGGGACTCGACAGTGCGGACACTGTCAATTTCATTAGCACTTGCTAACGTAGTCGAAGTTATCTGTTACGAGAACTTACAGGTAGATCGTAATTCGATGAGTGGAGGAGTCGTCTTTCTTAACGGGTTAAATATCGAGATGGTAGGCGTCGGAAGAAGGTGTTCGTGGCCGTGAGTCATGGACCATCTTCGTTCCGGCTGTTTAGGCCCTGTTAGATCACCTTTCGGAATAGCGGGTCTTTATTAATCCGACTTGCCCTTGGTACAAGAGAGAGAAAGAAAGCTGGAGAAGCTAATGAGCGAGAGAAATGATCAGACGCCCACGATCTATAATTCTCGGGATTTACAACATCGCCCGAAATGGTCACCGATGTACAGAATCAGTATTTAGACTAACAAATCTGAAGATCTCGTCGACACTTTTTCGTGTCCAATAAAAAAGTTTACTGATCATCCAATGATGAAACACCTACGAACGACCATTCTGCTGATCTTTTCAAAACGTCACCTAAAATGGTAACCACTTCTTTTCGTTTAGAAAAGATATTTAGACTGAGAATATTTGTGTTCTTTCCGGTACTTCATTGTCAGGTAATGAGGTTACTGATCAATGATCGTAGGTCCACCAAGAACAACTTCACTGGTTTTTCAAAAACGTCACCTAAGATGGTTACCAGTTCTTTTCGTTCAGAAAGAATATTTAGACGAAGACCATTTGTGTTCATTTTTTTGATACGAAGTTACTGATCATTTATTCAATAATCAAACACACTCCTCTGCTAATTCTTATACGACATCACCAGAACCGGTCCCCAATCCACTCGGTTCGAAAAGAATGATTATGTTAATAAGTCTTGAGGTTTCTTCGGTACTTCGTTCCCCAGTAACGAAGTTCACCTTCGTCCTAAAGTAAGTCGAGAGGGGGCGGGGGCAAATAATAGAACGACTACGCTGCTTCGTGACCATAAACGCGGCTTCCATATCCTACTACGATTAATCACCGACTCAATATGGAAACGGTACCGCGGAGATGATCGAAAACCAGAGGTCGCGTGGGAGTAAACGCTCCTTCGCGATCTCCGAGCAATTACTGACGGGCCAATAGCGGACTTGTTGGATAACTCCATCGATCCCTCGATCGTGATCCGTCTTGAAAACCAGACAGCCATCGTGCATTGCTTGCGTCAATCGTTTCAATCTTCGAAGCTTAGCATCATCATTGTAAATCATCACTTTAAAATTCCAGCTAGCTGCTTGTAGCAGATCCAGCAACGTGCCCCCATCACTCTATTCTAACGTTTCATCTAGTTTGACTCCTTTCGTAATGAAGATGATGGGTCCTCGATAGATCAATTGACACTTCCCAGGTGGACATTCTTACCGTCATCATTCAACTTAAAAATTCTAGCTAGCTCCCTGTAGCAAATCTGGCAGCGTGGTCTTTATCACTTTACGGTAACATTTCATTTAGTTTGACTCCCTTCGTAATGAAGATGATGGATTCTCGACAGATCAATTGACACTTTCCAGGTGGATATTCTTACCGTCATCATTCAACTTAAAAATTCTAGCTAGCTCCCTGTAGCAGATCTAGCAGCGTGGAATCTATCACTTTACGGTAACATTTCATCTAGTTTGACTCCCTTCGTAATGAAGATGATGGGTTCTCGATAGATCAATTGGACACTCTTACCGTCATCATTGAACTTTAAAATTCCAGCTAGCTTCCTGTAACTCAGAGGTCTTCAAACTTTGTCAATTTAAGGAACCCTTATGAGTATAAAATTATTTCGCGAAACCCGGGATCGTGAACAATCTAGGATAGTACATATAAAGAAAAACGTTCTCATTCAGAATGTTTCATTTTTTATTATTATTATTTTCATTTCGAAGAATATTTTATGTATGTTGATGGAACCCTTTAGGATTTTTGTGGAATCCCAGGGTTTCGTGGAACACAGTTTGAATTGATCACTGTTGAGGTTGATCTAAAAACGTGATCTCCATCACGCTACTTTAACATTGGAGCCTATCTCTCTTCGTAATGTAGGTGATAGCCCCTCGATATACCAGTTGACACTTCCAGGTTGACACTCTTACCGTCATCATTGTATTATTTCAACTAGCTTGTCTTTCTCTGTAACAATCGTTCCTCGATGAATCAGTTCACACTCTGAGGTGAACATTCCGAGCCGCATGTAGGTTATTAGCAACTAGAAAGTCTCGCAGGCAAAACTTGAAAACCGCATTGCAGACGACCCGTATCTTTGGTGTGGATCTTCCGGTCTCGTGGGACTTTTTACACCTGTCTCGTTGGAAAGTTTCTAGGCCGTCAGGAGAGTTGCATTCGGCGACTTCTTCGGAAACCAGGCGGAAGCGATCGATCGATGGTGTTCCTCGCGAAAATATCTAGCCAGGAACGCGCGAGATTGCTCGCGAGCTTGGAAGATTGCTTTTCCTCGGAAGCGACGCCGGGAAAATTCATCCCCTGGGAATTGTCGGCGCAAGGCGGATGTGTGCGAGCATGCACGCGAGCGAAGCTCGCCTCGTCAGGCGCCTCACGCGATCGTCTAGACTCTGGACGCAGAAATGCAAGCTCGCGAACCTACCCCGTTGTCTAGACTCCGGTAAAATATTCCGCCCATTCTTCCCAAGGCTGTTATTTCCAGCAGTTGAAATGCAATTGCAGGCAGCGGCAGCTCGGACAACTTTAGGAGCTGTAATAAGAGGTTATCATCCCCTATGAAAATGCTTTGGGACATTGGGGACTGGCGAAGGCTTTTGGAAGTAGGGTTGCACACATCCCCTGACTGTGATTAGGATACCGGAGAGTGTGATGATGAAGATTACCCTCCTTTGCTCATAAGTTTTCTATCACATTGTAGGGGTTCTTTTGGTGACAGTTGTCCAACTTTTCTGAGAAATGCTTAGACTTAGGGTAGCTACAAAATATTATTACTAGACTGCGGATTTGATGCATTTCTGACAAAACAGAGTAGGTGTAACATAAGTAATTTTTATGTCGATCGAAATATTAAGATAATAGGAACAATTCTAATTAATTAATTCTAATAACAACAATTCTAGCAAAGTTTGAAGCATACCCAAACGTGTCGATTCAGATTGGAATCTACTTTACTTTAATGTGGTCACATTAACAACTAGGTCATTAACGAGCACATAAATAAATAAATCCTTAATAATCATAAAATCATGAATAAAGATGTTACACCTACACTTAGAGGATCTTGTTAGCAATGAAACTTCAATATTCTTTAAACAGGTGTTCGACAAAGATTTTAACGGGGTTTCTGTGGTTGCAGGTACGAAGAAGATGGAGTACAAGACCAGACAGTGGCACGAGAAGTGCTTCTGCTGCGTGGTCTGCAAGAACCCGATCGGAACGAAGAGCTTCATCCCGCGGGAGCAGGAGATCTACTGCGCCGGTTGCTACGAGGACAAGTTTGCCACGCGGTGTGTCAAGTGTAACAAGGTATTGTCTTTACCACGTGTTTCGTTCTTAAGGAATCGTCCAAATCCGAAATATTTATATTCTTCTGTAATTGCAGATCATCACTAGCGGCGGCGTGACGTACAAGAACGAGCCGTGGCACAGAGATTGCTTCACCTGCAGCAACTGCAATAATTCCCTGGCTGGCCAGCGATTTACTTCCCGCGACGACAAGCCGTACTGCGCTGACTGCTTCGGCGAGCTGTTCGCCAAGAAATGCACCGCTTGCTCCAAACCGATCACCGGTAACCGATCCCTTTTAAACAACTAATGAATAATCAAATCGTAAATCGGAATGAGAATATTTCTTGTATCATCTAGATACATATCTCCTTTTAAAAATTAAAGAAAATCCTGTTCGCTGAATCCTCATACTCAAAATTTTGGTACATAACCGATTTCGATTTTACACTTTGAGATATTAGAACATATTCCCTTTTAAAAATTAAAGAAAATCCTGTTCGCTGAATCCTCAAACTCAAAATTGGGGTACCTTCGCCCATTTAGATTTTATTCTTTGAAATACTAGAACATGTTCCCATTTAAAGATTAAAGAAAATCCTGTTAGCGGAATCCTCATACTCAAAATTTTAGTACATAACCGATTTCGATTTTACACTTTGAGATATTAGAACATATTCCCTTTTAAAAATTAAAGAAAATCCTGTTCGCTGAATCCTCAAACTCAAAATTGGGGTACCTTCGCCCATTTAGATTTTATTCTTTGAAATACTAGAACATGTTCCCTTTTAAAGATTAAAGAAAATCCTGTTAGCGGAATCCTCATACTCAAAATTGAGGTACTTCACCCACTTCCATTTTATTCTATGAAATACTAAAACATATCCCTTTTTAGAAATTAAAGAAAATTCTTTTCGCTGATTCCTTATACAGCATTTTATCCATAAATGTCCCAAAAGTCTGACCTGTAAATGTCCCAGATCTAGCCCCACTACTGCGGAGTATACCCCCTCCAGGGACCTCGAAATTCGAGAGGCTTCGGTCGCCGAGAAATATGACATTATAGGGTTCGGGTATATCAGTGAGATCACCTAATCCGAATTTCTAACTTCTTTATTTTTCATTATTTTTTTGTGGAACTTTCACCAAAATTGTAAGTCAGTCATTTCCATTTTATACTTTAAAATCAATGAGGAGAGAAAATTGTTGGAGATACTGTCCTTGAGAATTCCTTATCCACAAACGTATAGAGATCTGTTCACAAGCAATGATACTAACAAAACGGATTTTTCATAGGTATTGGCGGCACCCGGTTCATCTCTTTCGAGGACAGGCATTGGCATAACGACTGCTTCATCTGCGCGGGCTGCAAGACCTCGCTGGTCGGCCGCGGTTTCATCACCGACAACGAGGACATCATCTGCCCGGAGTGCGCCAAGATGAAGCTGATGTAAGCGTGCCAGGGTTTCTTGGCGTCGGTCGATGGGAACGAAGAACGAACGAGTAGATGACGAAGAAGAAGAAGAAGAAGAAGAAGTAGAAGCACGGACCGATCCAGATCTCTCCGGTCCGGCTTTGCTACGCGACCGAATCAAACCACCCTCATCCCGCGATCATCCCCTGGAACGAGAACAGCGCTTCGTTTTCACGAAACGAGATCGACAGAAGCCACGGTCGAGTTCAACCGGCGGGAAGCTTCGTTCAAAATCGTTCGCCGTTCTCGAAACCAGGGAGAAGCCACGATCAAAATTACCGTGTTCCTTTCCTCTCCCAAGCCTTGGCCGTCCTCTTTCGACAAAAATATATACGACCCTGAAACAACCATAGCTCGAGAACGCGGTACTTTTCGTCGAAACCTCTGAACCCTCTAGGACCATCTCCTCGCGATGTTTCTTTCGCGGGGACGTTTCCTAATCTTGTAGTTCTAGAAAGACCGTAGTCGTTCGAGACCTCGACTCCTCCTTCGTGACCGTCAATGACCGTCGCCCGCGAGGAGAAACGAGGTCGGTACCTCGATAAGAACCGAGAATCAAACCGCCTTAAATTGTAAATGAATCACTGTCGTCGAGTTGTTACGCTGTGTTGAATTAGAAGAGAACGAAGCCTACCGTACCGTGCCGTCGTGATTGTTATTATTATTATTAACGTTATTATTTTATTATTATTTTCTTTTCGTTTCGTTTCTTTTTTCTTTCGCTTTGTACAATGAGTAGAGAGATGTGTGAGAAAGTAAAGAGAGAGAGAGAGAGAGAGAGTGAGAGCGAGAGGGAGAGGGAGCGAGAGGGAGAGAGTGATGCGCCGGCGAGGAACGATCGCGCCTACCAACGCGAGGAAAAACGAAGATGAATCCTATATATTCTTATGGAAAACTAAATTTGATATACGTATAACGAATAATGTTATTTTTATTTAACTTAAACGAAAAAAAACTCACACGCACGCGCGCGCATACATACGCGGGTAGAATACATGTGTATGCTATTTACACGGGAGCGCGCGTCCTCCGCCGCCACGTTTTGTCACTCTGTGTTGCGGGGCGATCATGTAGCGCGTGCGACGAGTGTCGAGATCGTGCAACCTTAATAAACAATTAACTGGAAATGTGGGCTCGTGTGGACAGTTCTTAGCGATGATTCCAACCCGTTTTCGTACCTTCGAACGTTTTTTAGAAACCGCGAGATCAGCCGAGATCTCATCCATTTTGCGATCTACGGTTTTGTGCTTGTTGAGCCGAGATCTTGCCTCTTGTGATACCGAGATTGAGAACTTTGAGAATCGAGAGCTGTTCGAGGAATCGATTTCTCCTGGAAATTCCTTGGAGGACCAGGATGATTCGGGAAGCAACGCGACTCCGCACACGATCCCGAAAATTACTATTCGAAAGTGATGGAGGAGATCAGGTAGAAAGGGAAGGGATGCTCCTACTACGCACCCGCACACGCATACTGGACGTGTGTGCGCACACGCACACGCGGAATACACACTATTTGTGGCCTTATCTCCGCACGAGTACATAGGAATAACAAGTGTCTTCGCGACGCAACGATCGTTGCATGGTACTCGATATATGTAGCGATTTATTGCGTTACCCGCCCGCGATACGCGACGAAAGAGCGCGCGCGAGATAACAAGCGAACGATACTTCTACAAGCGAAGTGTATCGAGAGAGTGAAAGTGAGACGTTGACAGAAAGTTGAGGCGAAAGAGAGAGAGAGAATTAATATAGTTTAAAAGATGAAATCGTTCGACGCGAACAATAAAGAACCGTGATCACCGATGACCAATAAATTACACGTGCTATATTATTGTATGTTCTTACCGATCACTCACATACTAATCGCCTTAATTAGTAAAGGATAAAGAGCAGAGATTATTCTATATTCAGCGTATCGTATACACTGTTATTCTGTAAAATTGATAAATAAATAAATGTAATTATTTACACCGTCTACTTAGTTCTGTGTGTTCCCCGAGAATGATCAATTAAAACATTCGTTAGGGATGAGGAACGCCGTCGAAAATCGTCAGTTCTCTCCGTGCCTTCAAGCACGACGCATCCTCTGGGAACTCGAAAGTGTCCTGGTGGTTCATTTTCTGAATGGAACTGTTTTCAGGTTCAAGGTGGACCCTCTGAAGGTATGTGTGTACTAATAATTGGTTCATATAAGACAACTAATCCAATGTCAATGTTTGATCATGATTACTGTACCCTGATAGCCAAATGGACTCCACCTGAAATGCGGTTATGCGGTTTTTCGGCACTGCGCGTGGAGTCCATTTGGCGACTCGACACAGCGATATCTTGTGGAGAAACGGAATCAAACGGAATCGAGCAGAGACGCATTCCACCTTGACTTCACTCGGTGGACTCCGCGTGAAGTCCACCTAGTGGAGTTCGGTTGGAATGCGGTTATGCGGTTTTTCGACACTGCGCGCGGATAAGAGGCCACGCACACTCCACATCCCCTGCACCCGGTGCTCTGAGCGGCCTAAAACGGGGGTCTGGAACGATACAACAGTCCACGTGAACTCCACCTCTCCGCTCTCTGCGTGCTCTGAGCCGAACTTGGCTATCAGGGTACAATATTAAACACAATAAACCTGGAAATATTGATTACTCGTAGAAGAGTATCCGACCAGAGCTTTATTTTTAATTTGATTAATAATAATATTGATTGTCCCTCTCTTCTGAGGCAATGTACATGTATAAAACAATCATTTTATGTAAGAATGTAGAATGAATAAATAAAGAAAATATAGTAAAAAAACGCATCTGCGAATATATTTATTGAATCACCCACCATTTCCCAAACATCCGACTTGACGTTGACTTGTACTACTGAATTTCGAATACCTCCTTCGGTATCGTGTTCTCCTAATACAAAACTCAATTTCCGAGATTTTCCAAACTTTTTGGCAATTTTCGACCGCCTGACTTGTCGTTGAGTTGTACTACTGAATTTCGAATACCTCCTTCGATATCATGTTCTCCTAATACAAAACTCAATTTCCGAGATTTTCCAAATTTTTTAGCAATTTTCGACCGTCTGGCTTGTCGTTGAGTTGTACTACTGAATTTCGAATACCTCTTTCGATATCATGTTCTCCTAATACAAAATTCAATTTCCGAGATTTTTCAAACTTTTTGGCAATTTTCGACCGCCTGACTTGTCGTTGAGTTGTACTACTGAATTTCGAATACCTCTTTCGATATCATGTTCTCCTAATACAAAACTCAATTTCCGAGATTTTCCAAAATTTTTGGCAATTTTCGACCGCCTGACTTGCCGTTGAGTTGTACTACTGAATTTCGGATACCTCCTTCGATATCATGTTCTCCTAATACGAAGTTCAATTTCCGAGGTTTTCGAAAATTTTCGCCAATTTTCGACCGTCTGACTTGCCGTTGAGTTGTACTACTGAATTTCGGATACCTCCTTCGATATCATGTTCTCCTAATACAAAGTTCAATTTCCGAGGTTTTCGAAAATTTTCGCCAATTTTCGACCGTCTGACTTGCCGTTGAGTTGTACTACTGAATTTCGGATACCTCCTTCGATATCATGTTCTCCTAATACAAAGTTCAATTTCCGAGGTTTTCGAAAATTTTCGACAATTTTCGACCGTCTGACTTGCCGTTGAGTTGTACTACTGAATTTCTAAAATTTTCGGGCGTCTGACTTATCGCTGACTTGTACTACTTTTCGAAATTTTCTAAGATTTTGTCAATTTTTCTATTCCAGTAGTACAAGTCAACGATAAGTCAGACGCTCGAAAATTTTCGCCGCCTGACTTGCCGTTGAGTTGTACTACTGAAATTCGAAAATTTCCGAGCGTCTGACTTGCCGTTGAGTTGTACTACTGAATTTCGAATACCTCCTTCGATATCATGTTCTCCTAATACAAAACTCAATTTCCGAGATTTTCCAAACTTTTTGGCAATTTTCGACCGCCTGACTTGTCGTTGAGTTGTACTACTGAATTTCGAATACCTCCTTCGATATCATGTTCTCCTAATACAAAAGTAATTAGAATGTATTTACAGGGCAATTTTTTGCTATATTCTCTTTATTTATTCACTCTACATTCATACATGAAATGATAGTTCTGTATTTTATAATTATTATAACTTATTAAAATCCTGGATGTGAGCACATTTCTTCTCTGTATTAGAAGACGGGTCTTCTGTCGTTCCCTCTCTGCCGTAAAATCATATGTATCTCCTTGTCGGATATCTCCTTGCTTGTCATGTTTTCGCAACACGTACCGGGAGATTCGAAATGTCGGAGATGACTAGGTGGACCGCACTGTCCGACTTGTCACACACTACTGCTGTCCTTGTTTTACATGGGGAACATAGGGATAATTAGTTCCAATCCCGCCACCGTAGATGGCGCTCTGGTAGTGTCAAATGGTGTCAGAATCTGCGCGGAAATATTTTATCTGATTTTATATAAAGTGAATGTTTTCAGATTCATGTCACACTATTATTCTAATATATTCTCCAACTCTGTCATTTCCATTTCGAGTAGTTGTACATTATCCAGTTAGACTAACTTGTTTTTTAGAAATGCGCAACATAATCCAGAACAGAGGAATATAACTTTTTAGTTCCCAATTAATTGAAAAACTTGGTCGAATAAGTAAAAACTGTAGGATATAGATTTCAAATTCTTTGCTATGTAATTATCATACAAGTTACGTCTTACATAAATGTCGTACAAATCACATATTTCATGCGTTCACAAAGAAAAATTAAAACAATCAATTGAAATGATTACACGAAGCATATAATCAACAAATTGATAACAATTTCTGTATGTAACAGTCATAAAGCTCAGCTTCTATTCGCACGGTTGCCCCATCCTCTCCTGTGAGTATCTTTGTACTCATCCATGGCTCGCATCTCCATCAATGTTTGTTCATCCTCTGCATCGATCAGTTCTTCTTTTTTGACCTCCTCTTGTTCGGTATCGTTTCCGCTTGTGTTTGTCATGTCTTGCAGGCATTTAGTGCTAGCCTTCGTCGGATCCGGCCAGCTGCAAGATAGAAACATCGATACAATTAGAGTTTGTCGACAACAGAAACAGTTTCAGAGTTTCATACTTACTCTCCGTCCTCCACCCGCTTATCGTAAAATTCTTGGACTGTCAGCACAGGTAAACTAGGATAACCAGCTCCATACACTTGTTTCTGTACTTCGTCTCGTGTGATAATGATTGGCTGTAATTTGGCTGCGGGTGGTTTAGGCCTTCGCGGAGCATGAGAGCCCATGGTTTCGTTCTTTCCTGCACTCTTCATATGCTGAAGAATCGGCTTCTCAGCTGCTAGCATACTTAACTCCTCTATCGCAGTATTCACGTAGAATTTGATAAGTGTCGTAAAATACTCTCGCTTCACCTCGTCATCGATGTTTGGGTTATTCAGATTATCTTTCAGGGTTTGAAGTTGCGATTCTAATTCCTTTTGTTCCTTGTATCTCTGCAGTTTAGTGTTTCTACGGGATACCTAAAAACCATTCCAAATAAACCAACGTCAGATTACATGGTACTGGGGGAAACAATGAGAGAGAAGAAAAGGAAGAGTTTTGGTAAAGAAATGTCTGAAGGAAAGAGAAAAGGTGGGGGAGATTCCCCAGAAATAGCAAATGGCTAGAATAAGATGTGGAAATATGAAGGAAGAGAATAAATATTAGAGAAATGAGGAAGAGAGAATGTGCACGATATGCGAGACACCTGGGGAAGAAAAGCATCTGACAGAAGACTGAAGGTGTAGAGAGAATAAATATAGTATAGAAAAGCATATAGAAAAGATAGTATAAGATAAAAATGTGGGAAAAATAGAAGAACGGCTCAGAAGTATCACGATAAAAAGAAAAGAAATAATAAAAAGGAGAGAGGGAGGGGCAATAATAGATGTAAGACATTAGGAAGGATTAACTTATTAGGTTATTATAATCTATTATAATAACAAGACATGTGGGTGGGTGATGACGGGATGGGTGACATAGAAGAACTATAAACCAAGTCCAATTACTTGGTCGCGAGGTAAAATAAATGAATAAATAAATAATACTACCATCCCGAATAAGCAATAATTTCAAGACCGATTAGAATGTTGAAAAATACCATTTCAGTGATTGCTTCGGCGTTCGAGCGACTCCTCACGGAGTCGTCCTTTTCCTGATTCTCCGGCAAACTGACGTTCGTCAAACCGTATGCCTTCACGCGTTTCAAGAAGTCAACGAAGTAAATCTCGGCGATGTTTACGATATGCATCCGATCATCCAAGTTACAAAGTTTCGTAGCCAGCGTGCCGAGGAGGGCCGGAAGCAACAAATACTTGATATTTTCTGTGGCCACTTCTTCGAAGCTCTCGTTCTCGCTGAACATATCCACTACGGAGACCAACCTTGTCGCATCTTCCAGCATGTGCATCGCACGCTTAACGTCGGACTAGTATGAAAAAGGCAAAAGTATAATGAATGGAAAACCAAGAGCTTTAACGTTTAATACCTGAATTTTCGTACTGTTCGTGGGTAGGTCTGTTTTGTTAATTTCGTTGAACAGCTCGAACGCTTTGTCGAACATTTCCGACAGCGTCGAGGCATCGTTCTGCATAATTTCTTCTGACATGATTGTCGGTTTGACAGTTCACATTCACTGTTCACAGATCGCTCACACTGGTTCGCAACCAGGATGGGATTCTTGGCACTTTTCATGCGCATGCGCGACGATTCTAGCCTCAGACTACGGCCTCAGTCAAGTACGAAGATCGGGTTCCTTGGTCGCCCATAAAATTTCCCCCCACTACTTTCCCCTCAGTAGTTTCACAAATTTCAGACGTAGATATAAACACGTTCCTGACAAATCTCGCGCATGCGCGTCGAAAGCGTCAAGAATCCCATCACTGCTCGCACCGGACAAAACAAACGTTCGTATGGGAGGTTATGGTCGGTGGAAGTTCGATGCGAAGTTGGTCGACACAAACAGCTTCCGATAGGAAAACCGCGATACTATCGATAGTACCAGAAGCGGTTCTTTCGAACCGAAGAAACAAATGCGCGATTGAAACTTGAAAAGTTGATCGGGTAGTATGAAGCGAATTTTGTGTTAGGTTGCAAATAAATCAAATTCTTTCAAAAATTTTCATTTTTTTTAATATTTTGCCACCTTTTTCTGCGACGATCGCTTCGCTTTCGGGGCGAAATTTTCGCGTGTCTGAAACAGTTGGTCGAAACTCTGTCCGTGGAGAGTCACCGTTAAAATAAATAACTGTAGTAGTGCGCGATGAGTTTGGAGTTTGGCACGACTACGATGAAACGGAAATGGCACGGTCGTTATGGATGGATGTTCTGCCATAGATACGTTTCGTATCTATCGAACACGTTTTGTGTCTCGCATTTCCGGTTAGCAGTCGTTTCAAGGTGTAAGTTCGAACTTCAGAGCACGCTAGTGAGAACTAAGGTGAAAGACAGCGTGCACTCTGTCCAATGTTGGCTGTTTCTGATCAAGCAAACTCAATCGCATAGGCGATCACTGTGGCAATGCTTTGCACTGTTTGCAGTTTTCCATTTTCTCGTCGAATTCCTCAATCTGTAGCGTCATTTCGAAGAACCTGTACTTGTCGTGAATGTTCCTTGTGGCAATGCGCAATATGTCCTGTGGGCTCGTGCCTGGCTCTAAATACGGAAAAGAAAGAATCATTAATATCAAGGTTGCGATGATTAACAATGCTCGATGATACGATCGCAATTGCATACTTATCGCCAGATGCGCGGACAACGCAGTCTTGTCCAAAGAAAGCGCCCAGATGCGGAGATTGTGTACTTTAACGACACCGTTGATCTGCGTAAACGTGCCCTCGACCTGAGAGTAATCGAATCCCTTCGGAATTCCTTCCATCAGGACGTTCATCACGTCCTTGATTATGGCAAACGTGGTCAATATGACCAGGAGTGAAAATAGGAAAGTGCAAATTGGGTCTACGATTCTCCAGGTCGGCTGGAAAGATATAAATCAAGATTAAGTCTGGCTTCTCGTTACCGTGGCGTAATTTGGACCAGAACTTAGGCGAGACCATCGCATATTTCAAGAGGGTAGACTCGTATTACAGTAATCTTTTTTTTTCTTGGTGTGGGGGAACCGGTAGAACCCATGAGCCCCGGGGCGCCCGTAACGGGCTGGAACCACCGAAACACCGGGGGTGCCGTAAAACCCCACACCCAAGGACACCCAAGTTCTTGGGGTCCTTTTTCTCTCCCTTAGGAGGCTACTCCTGCCCCCCTCCCGACTCGCTTTCCGCATACTAAGGGGGTGGTGGTAGCTTAAACCACACGTGTTCTTTGCTCATGGTATTATAGTAATCAAAGGCGCTAAATAAAAGATCAAACAAAAGTCCTATTTTTACGTTCAAGAGGAGTAATTTACATATTCTAAGTAATGTAGCTATTTTCATAAAGGTGCGACAGTTACACGTGTTGCCGAGCAATGCAAATTACGCCTCGTAAACGTAAAAATAGGACTTTCGAGGGCAATCGCGACCTAGATTGATGTTTTATCTAGTGCTTTGAACTACTGAGAAACTTTATCTTTGCATTATAGAGAAATAAGAAGGCGCATCCCGCACCCTTGCAATTCTGGAAACCAGTCTATCCCCTTGGGAATGAAAAATTGAGAAAAAAATAGTGGTTATCAGCCCTAAAATAGGTCCAACTCAGGAACAGGTGTACATTCGACTGCTCTCCACTGTATCGTAAGCCGTGTGCACCTTAAAGTAAATGATCATCGCCGCGATAAAGACGCCTATGCTCTGAATGAAATCTCCCAGAACGTGGATGAAAGCGGCGCGCACATTGATGTTTTTCCTATCGTGCTGATGATGATCGTGGTCGATTCCTTGGTTCTCCATGTTCTCCAGGTGGCCTAGTTTCTCGTGCTCGTATTCTTCGTGAGGCACGTGACCGTGGCTATGGCCATGCTGGTGCAACGACAGACCCATTCTGCGGGACAATGTTTCGTAAATTTCAATAACAAACGATTCCCAGGAAAAAAATTCTATCTATATATCCTATCACTGACACTAGATTTACCGCGACGCCAACGATGGAAGAGATTAGCATCACGGTGGCGTCCAATTCGAAATCTTGGTGGATGATCCTCTCTACTGCTAGATAAAACAGGATTCCGGTGACAACCCATATCAATAAAACCGAGGTCAGAGCTCCGATCACCTGAAACGATTCGTTTTTAGAAGAAACCGAGATATCTCTAAAAATAAGTCTCTCTATAAATTGATATAGAGCAGTGATCGGCAAACTGCGGCTCCTTGGCTACTTAAGATACATTTATTTGATTTTAATTCAATAGTATTTTAATACAATTTTTGCGATCTGTCAACGTGTTATATCTGAATTCGAATAAAGAGCAATTTTTATTCTATTTTAACACGTTCCGTGCCGAGACATTTTTGCCCGACAACTAAACAAACTTATGCGCTTCGTTCTATACTTCATTTTTTATTATTCCTCATTCTTTTGGTGGAAATATTTTCTACAGCGTTAAACTTGTTATAAAATATACGTTTTTAGCGCATTCGATAAATATGTCAGCCTGAATGGATAGTTTAGCGTGTACCATCGGTGGTACACGTGGCACGGAACGTGTTAATCAATAAATAAGATTATTATAAAGTTTTATTCAGTGTACCAAGTTTTAACCAACTTCTAGAAACGGGGTTCTTGTAAAGAACATTGGCTCTCAAAAGAAATTTAAATCGTTGTGTGTTTGATCCTTGCAAGATCCAAGAACCATATAAAAATGTCTTCCTCTCTTTAAAAATTGTAATAAATTAAAGTAACATATGGATTACCTTAAAAGGTCTTAATGTTTTAAATGACATCCACCCATTTTTGTCATTAATTCCATGAAATCCGTAGTCTATTAATGAGTTTGCCGACCACTTATTTAGGGGACTCATGTTACTATACTCACTTCTGCTCTGTACCATCCGAACGGCATTTTCCTAGTTGGCGGTCGACTCGCGACCCATATAGAGAACAAAGAGATCATGAAGGACGCGAAATCGGTTAGCAGATGCGCAGCGTCCGTCGCTATGGCTAAACTGTGCGACAATATTCCACCTAGAACAAGGAACTCTGTTAAATCCTTGCAGGTTATACAGTTTTTACCACGCTTATATTAGCTTGCCGAGTTGTTTCAAATCTTGTAATCGAATTTTGAACCATTTTCCGATGAGCTAGAGACTTGAAACTTTAAACATAGCTCAGAACTGGATGACAATGCAATATTAATTACAATAATTCCCTATCAAATCGGGTAGTTAAAAAGAAAACTTTTTTTATACTGTGCGTTTAGAAGATAAACAAATCTCAGCACGGTAGTCTTTACTAAAAGCTAGCAAATAAAAAAATACAGTATTTTATCGATAGTTGTCCCCAATACGGGTCTGTCCAGGGACAGTTATACTATTAGAATAAACCGCCAGGGATACTATTCTTTGCCACGCATATCACGATTGCCACGAATATGTTGATAAAAGTTCCATAAAAAGATAATGAAAAATAAACAAGTTTGACATCGGATTAGTTATGTTTACACTTCTCGGCGACCGAGGCCTCTTGAGCATCCTAGCTCTTCAAGGGGGCACACCCCGCAGTAGTGGGGATAGCTTCGTGACATTTATGGATAAAATGCTGTATATAAAAATACTTTTAAAAAGCCACGCTTATATTAAAATTTTTTAGCTATTAGTGACTATAAATAAAAGTGTGGAGCGCCCACGAAGATTGCGTTAATATAGTTTAGCGCTCCACGCTTTTATTTATAATCTCTAATATCTAAAAAAAAGTTATTTTCTTCTTTTCGGTGCATTTTAATATAAGCGTGGTTTTTAAAAAGTTTCTTTTATGAATTTTTCTTTCTACGATATAGCTTCGCGCGAAATATTACCTACGATTTCCGCAATCATGAAAATGACACATAGTATGCTGGCAAGCAGCAATTTCTTCCTCGCTTTCTTGTCGATCTCCTCATTTCGCTCTCTGTGGCAATGGTCTTCCGGTATCTCTGTAAAACACGGGCGGATCGGATTAGAAGAAACACTAGATTGGACATGGTCGAATTTCGACAGAGCTGCTTACTCGAAGAATGTTTTCGGTAATCGGTGGCTGACATGTCTTCGATCGGACCACCACCACCACCACCACCACCACCGCCCGTCACCACTGTGCAGCAACCGGAGAGCTTCCCGTGGACGCAGAAGATCACCTTTCTAGGGGACGCCGCTGCGTTTTCCTCGAGATCGTTGTTGTTCGGCGGAATACTCGTCCCGTATCCGTACACGGCTTTGTCTTCGAATCTGCGAAACATTGGAAATCAATTTATCGATCCACGCTGCCTGCTATCGGTTACAGATTCTTTTTTCTCTTTCAAAATACACGGTGGTTCGATATAGTGGCGCCGCACAGTGCGGCATGCAATGGACAAAAATCAAAATAATCATAGTTTGATTTTAATCTAATAATCCAACAAAATCATCAGTCGTTAAGTAAGGAATGTGTATGTAAAAATTAGTATCCAAGAAAATCAGTAGGGGATCGGTAACAGCCCAGAGTTTATTGTAGTATAAATACTAAAAAGTTAGATTACTCGTGCCCTAATTGCTCTTTTAGGTTCGTTTTTCTTTTAAACTGTTTTTTTTACCAGAGGTATGCATAATTTTAACTGGCAATATAGGAATCGCGTTTTCCTTAAAATGCAATTAAAAGAAACGGTACAGAACATCCTAAAATTTTGGCTGTTCTGTATCAACAAGATGTTGTAGTATGTTGTTATATAATTTTTTCTGCGACAAATTGCAAGACTCGATGTTATTTCATTTTTATTAGAGAAATGCATTCGTAATCGCGATTTGGTTGAAGTAAACAATTATGCATTATAGAAGATATAATTCAATTTAACCATATAATTAAAAAATATTTCGAACGAAAGTTGTACAGTATACAGTTGACAATAAATTGCAATAACAACTAATCATAAAAAATTCTTCATTAGATAAAAAATTAGAATAAACTTTTTTACTGATGGAACCTTATATTTTTGGTGCATTAATCGATGCATCTTTGTATTCCCTTTAAAAAATGATCAAGGTACTTAGGTGAAAAATTGATTAGTTTAGAAGTTATGTTTTTTATCTCGAATGTTGATTTACATGCCGCACCGATCCAAATTAGTAGGAAGACATTCAGAAAATATCAGAAAGCGAATCGCTCTGAAAACTGTACCGCACCCCGTGTGATCGTTCTGCGACGCGGCATTCTTCGGTCTCTGATTTTCCATCGCTGCCCCGTCGAAATCTCGTCTCTCTTAGATTTTCGAGGCGACAACTCGAGCAGAGTGCTCAACGTTGACTTTTCACGCATCTCGCGGTCAATTAAATACCCCTGAACGGGTAGAAACAGTAGAAACACGAGAAGACGAGAACTGCGACGAAAGCGATCGTGATAGAATCGCGAATGCGAAGACACAACGATATTCAAAGACCGTGAATATTCCGAAATCTGTTTTGTCGGTCGCGTGTCATCTCTGGATGCCATTCGATCAAGGACACGCCGATAGACCGACTCGTATCGTTGGAGATCGTCCTCGGAAAGGCGGAAGACCGTAGGCCCGATCGTCACGAATCGCGAGTCGCGAGTCGAGAACCGCAACCGTGAGATACGAGCCTGCGGAATCTCGCGAATGCGTTTACGTGACTCAATTTATTGTTGGCTTGTCGTTTCTGCGATCGCTATCGATACCTGTCGCGTAAGTCGTTATCCGACGGCGAGATAACGACGATGCCGTGTGCAAAGAGCCGTTCTTCCAATCGTTATCGGCTTTGAATCGCGATGGAAGGCGACGATCACGGCTCAACGATCCGAGATCCGATCGAGCTCGATCACGCGCGACGCCATGCGTCTTCGTGTGCAAAATTATTCGAAACACCGAAGCCGATCTATCAACGATGGAAACGAACGGAAGAAGGGGAACACAGAAAAACCAATTATACGCCTCTTTGCGTTTCCTCTCGCGTTCGCTGATACGCGTCGTCAACTATCTTCTCTCTTCCTGCCCTGACCGGTGCACCGCGCTGGCCCGAAAACAACCAGATAGAATCGCGAAGATGCGAAAACATTTAAAAAAAACATATACAATAATGCGCGTCGCGTTCCGAGAATCGCGCAACCGAGAATTCGTGCGTCGAGCGGATTTCGATTTCGTCCTCGCCAAAGAGGTACACTACTGTTCAGAAGTATTTGACCACCTACAGTTTATCGAAAAAGTACGAAATATTGGGTTGACAAGAAAGTAATTTTGGTATTTCACGGTGAAATAGAGCCCAAACAGACCCCTTGTTTATTCAAGCAATGATCTTTAATGAATTAGATATTTTCCCCTTTGTTCGATGATCTTATGCCGGAAAGAATAAATAAGAAAATATTTGATCGATTAAAGTTCATTGCTTGAATAAAGAAATTCGATTTTATTTCAACTTGGAGTACCGAGATTACTTTCTTGCCAACCTAATGTATTTGTAATAAGGCAATGTAACTTGTGCCACGGTGTTTCTTTTGTACACTCGTAAAAGTAATAATTAACCCCTTGCCCTACAATATCGTGTCTGACACGTGATGAAGATTCTGAACACATTCTGATAAAAATGCATGTTAATAATTTGCTTTAAACCAAAATAAAATTCTATTTTCGTTTTGTTAATATACGACTATTGGAGAACATATAGACATACAATTTATATCAATATTCTTCTTTTTTAGGAAATTACGATCTACAAGAAAAGGTTCTACTCACTAAAACCGTAAAATAAATCGTAAGGGAAGGGGTAATATTCAACATCGATCACTGTGAATAAATAGATGATCAACAAAATTTGAAAAATAACTGGTCGAGCGAACATACTTAAGTGTGGTGTTCTCAAGTGTCTCTCCGCTCTATCTGTTTCCTATTGAAGTCTTTAGGTACTCGAAAGAAAATGAAGTGTCGAAAATCAGAAAAATAATTGTGGACGTATTTAGAAAGTGCTTCGAACGAAATCCAGGAAGAAACATTAAAAAAGCTCGTTTCTAGATTGCCTCGAATTGTAAACGCTGTCATTGCCTAGCGAGGTGGATACATTGTTGAACGAAGTATTTAATAACTTTCATCTATTTACTGGTAAAATCCTTAATATGTAATGCATTTTAATTCTTCTGTGTCAATCGTATACATTTATATTCATTCTACTTCAAAGTAATTTAAGTTATAACGTTGATATACTTTTTCTTCAAATACTTTTTTTTCATTAGAATTAAATGCGTTTGTTATAAACGTTTAGATTCGATTCCGCCAAGTGGACAAATACTTATGGACGGTAGTGTACGTTACAACGATCCAGCAAAGTTCCTCAGTCGAACTTACGAGAGATCTAGATTCTAAAAAAATATTCGACACGCCCCTTGTTTTATTATATTTACTTGCCTTGATTGCAACCGTAAACCTTTCCGTTGACATCATGTCCTACAAAAGCATCCGCCGGAATACCAACAAAAACGCAAGTCATATTTGGTACCTTTTTTCGCACGAGGTGAAAGGTGCCATTTGTTGCGAATAAGTACCGTTCAACGGCGACAAATTAGGAAACACGTGTTTTCTATTTGGGTTCAAAGATAATACACGGGTGTTTAACACTGAATGATGACCGATTTTATATCTTTCATGTTACAATTATTGATATGATTTTGTTGTTACGTGGAAATTGATTCAATAAATTTCTTTATCCAAGCACATATTGTACTAAAAATCTCACAAAATTTAAATAAATAGAGCCTTGTCATTTTTATAAGCTAAAACATCAATAATCGATTTTAGTGCACGGTAGTTTTAATGTCATATCGGTATACTATTCAAATTGTTAACCATTTGCGCTCGTTCGCCGGTGTGACTCAACACCACAGAGAGAAAAATGTAAATGAAACAGGTTTTTATACGTATTTGGGGTTCTTCCTTCATTTGTCTTATTTTTTAGTTAAAAACAAATATAAGTTCCACAAATGTAAATTGCAACAAAGTTTGAGAGCTACATTTAATATAATTAGGGAACTGCCCTTTGAAGTAAATTTCAAATGAAACACTTAAAACGGTAGGAAATTGTTGGCGATAAAATAGAAAAATAATTCGGAATGCAAAGGGGTTCGTGTATCCTTTAAACAAATTTTTCTTAGTCTTCCTACTCAAAAACGCAACTCGAACAAGAAATTATATATTCGCATTCTGCGGTTTTCGAGATATGTGGTTTCAACCATCAATGTTCAGGGTTGTTTGCACCCCTTCGGCGTGAATGATGAAGAAAATACGTGTCGAATCTTTTTTCAAGAACTACGCCGTGCACAAATTGAACGTGTTTCTGGTACACGTCGCGACGCGTATCACCGATCGCGCGGACACCGGTGAACACGGGTAATCGTCGTTTAATCGCGAACTCAACCGCATCAACAACGATCGTAGATCGTAACTCGATCCTGTTCGCGTTCCCCGCAATGTCTCTTGTTTCTTTCCTCGCGTTCCGCGACCCCCGATTCGGTAATAACGATAGAGTTTCGCTTAACGGAAGAACGTGAGAAGCAGAAAGAGGATATGAGAACTACTTAACACTAAACTTGTCAATCCCAAAACATATAAAACACTAATAGAAGTGAAAAGATTGAATTCACTTAAACTCTGTATGGTTTTTAGTATAATATGTGCTCAACCCTTATACGCTCCTAAAAAATGGCTGCATAAAAAAGACTAGAATAACAGTTCACCTATTTTTATTTTACACGTTAAGTTAACATTATGTTTCATTTATAGCCTCACATTTTAAAGAAATACATCTGACGACGTAGTCATAAAAGCATGAATAATTTTACAGTACGTGAAAATATTGAATGGGCGAACTTTCACCCTGAGTTTCAGTCATTTACTATGAAAGCGTTTTCATAATTTCAACAACTATGGAATGAAGAAACCAGTCAATTTGACCGTGGTAGGTTTAATTTTTAGTTCAAAAATAGAAGCACGTAAACCGCGTATGGTCGAAGAAGATTAATTAGTCGCAATTCGTATTGCACAGGTGGTAAAGAATTGTCTGAAGTTTAACTAGACGTTAACGTTATTGGAAATTCTAAAAGATCTTCAAATTTAAATCGCTTGGGAAATTGCATTAGAACGGGGAATTGTTACATGAAATCTTAGTTTGCAACAAACGTCGCAGATAGAATGACCGATACTTTTTTATCTGTACAATCTGAACCTAATCTTACTTCGTAGCTACTTCCTTATCAAAGTATATATAATGTCCTCCGTGATGGGACACTTTTTTCCGGATTCATCGAAAAGAAAACTATGCTCCGCACGACAAATATTTGATTGGTCAGAACAGAGGAAACGTCGAACGTTGTATCCGCGTAACGTCCGGAGTTTACGTGTCACAAAATTCTGTATTTACGTGAAATACAGTCGACCAATAGGGGAAGCGAGAACCAGTTGGTGGGCTTTATATGCGGATCGGAGTCGCGCAACTCCCCCCCTACAACACTTGAAAAGGAAAGTACTACAGTACTACCTGGATAACAGTCGCGGGTGCACTTTGCAGTGACACGAAACTGCGACAGGGTTGGACAATCGACCCGCGTTCCTTATAGCACTATCATCCTGTCTCTACTACCGCGTTTGTTATTTTAACAAATTCGATATATTTTTCAACAGAGAGATTGTCAAAAAGATTGTCAACGCTGACGGAGTTATTACACAAAACGATTATTTAGCGCATGAAGATTTACTGCAAGCCACCTATAGTTTACCAGAATGCAAATCAGGTGGCAGCGTTATCGAAGCAATACCGTAGTTTACGATCATTTACGATCGGACGTTGAGATCGTTAAGGTAGGAAGAGCATAGGTGTATAACACGGTAGGATCGCGCGAGGGAACATTCGTCAGGAGAAAGCGCGAGTGCTCGGGGAAGAAATTGAAACCGTTTGGTGTCTGGGTTAGGCATATTTCCCTGGTGAAAATCGTCCGAGGTACCTGATTCCCATTTCGCGATCTATACAGCTCGAGCTCACCGTTCCAGTGGCCTGGTGGGGTGAGGTGGTGAGGGGAGGGGAGGGGGGAAGGAGGGGATGCAGGCTAGGATCGATCGATCGGTGAGATCGACGCCGAAACGGATCCGGAAGGTTGTATATTCGAACTCACAGCTTGATCGTCTCGTCGTCCATGTTCCTCGATGCGCAGTGGCACGCAGTCTCCTTAGATCGTGAGGTTCGTCTCCGGCAATTGATTCGACGATGCGACCGTTGCGGGCGATCGATCAGCGAAACGAAAATATGGGAAAGAAAAACGAAGACGGGAAAGCGAACTCAGCCTTCGCGAAGGCGATCGCGAGCGCGAACGCTAAAACGAGTACGAAATACAAATCACAATCGAGGAGGGGGCCGCGACGCGTCACGACGCTAGAACGAACAACGAAGTCGGTCGAGAGAACGATTTCGAGAGCCGTTAGGTCCCCGGTCGACCAGCGACCAACAGACACGGATGGACTGTACGAGCGTCACTAGTTACATAAACAAGAAAACCCGCCTGCCACTTCATGCCGTCGGTCTTTTAGTAGAAAATCCTCTGTCCAGTCTAGTCGGTTTGTTTTACCAGATAACTTAACTCTCGATGAGTTTTCTCCCACTCTATCGTTCGGTTCGCTGTTGCTCTCGCTCACCTTCTCGCTTCGCTGCTTGCCCCTCCGTTCTATCCCGATTCACGGAGTCGATTCCTCTCCCGTTCCTCTCCGGTTCCTCTCCCGTTCTTCCCCGATCGGGAACCGCCCCTCCCCCAACCCCAACGGACCCAGCTCACCCTCTCCTTTTTCGACCCGAGTGCGAGCGAGTTCGCTTCCCTCTATCTATGTATCTGCCTCTCCAGTTTTCGAACCTGCTATCTACTTGTACTCTCCCTCTCCTCTCCTTCTCATTGTCAACACGAGTACTCGTTCACTGTCCACTGTCATCTGTCTCGTTCCTTCGCAAGGCGTTCCAGTATTCGCGTACTCCTCGCATCGAGTGCTACCAACGCGCCGCTTTCTTTTTCCTTCCTCGTCTGTTTCCTCGATCGTTTGTTCGAACGATCGCTTCCGTTCGAACGGACCGTAGCTCGCGCACGCGCTACCGAGCGATTTCGATCGGCACTGATCCATCGATCGCACGCATGTCCAAAGGACACGCGCTGGTCGTCCGTATTATTGTTTCAATGCGTTTTGAACACCATCACGCGTATGCGATCGAACGCGCACTACTTCTCGCTTGTTCAAATCGAGAAACAAACGAGACGACCAGTAAAAGACAATTCCAGCTGAGTGAAGCATTTATAAATTCGTTTACTTCCCGCCGAAGAAATCCGGTATAATGTATTTTTCAAGCATTGTCGATTGGCTCATTATAAATTTACAAATAGTTAACAGTCGAATTACTTGTGTT
This sequence comes from Lasioglossum vierecki, assembly GCA_028455595.1. Classification (NCBI taxonomy): domain Eukaryota; kingdom Metazoa; phylum Arthropoda; class Insecta; order Hymenoptera; family Halictidae; genus Lasioglossum; species Lasioglossum vierecki. The sequence continues at coordinate 28,733,231 of CM052336.1, read as the reverse complement.
AAATTCTTCTTGGCTGGACGCGTCGACGCTTCAGCTGCTTGCCGGAAACCTATTGGTAGGCGTTTCAATGACTCTGCGATATCTATGAGAAACTCGATAATTTTCTGTCAAATAATAGTGTCGAGAGAAGTTATTTGCATATTTTGCCGGATGAAACACGTTGGATCACAAAGGAAATCGTACTGCTAAAGTTGTCTTTTCTCCTATTGCCTTGCTGGTGAAAATATAAATTCATATTTTTATCATCCGCGTGTACACGTACAATTATATTTAAAATTGCTGCGTGTCGGTTCAGCTCATTGCTTTCCCGTCCAAAAATATATTCTACGCACACTTATCACTTTTAAAAATATCAGAGCAAAGAGGCAGCAAACGAAACGAGATAACGGCTGAAGGAACGCGAGCATTTGCATCCGCGCGTCTTAATCCCACTTAATACCCTACGAGATGTACAGATATTTACACAGGGATGTACTGTATATAGACACACACAATGCGACAGAAAAAGAACGTGGAAACATCGATCGCCGAATTACTTTCGCTACCGATTCGATATTCGACCTTCGCAGTCTATGAACCGTTGGAACCCGTCGAACATTGTATCGAAGACACGAGAACACAAACAATCATCGTCTAGCTGAACAAATTACTGAATTTCATGAAATTACGTACGATAGTCGATCGCCTGGAGCTGCTCCGTTCATCGTCGCGGTGTGTTGCGGTGTCGTCCGAGTACTTCTCTTCAATTCGACAAACAATCCAACCGTAACTAAGAAAACAATAAACGTGCCGAGTAGTTTGCACGTTCTCGCGTGCGTCGAATCGTGACTAGATCAACGTGTTTTTCTATCGACGAGAGATGTCATTAGCGACAAACTAAACACTCTCGGTATCAGCTACCGCGAGATTGTAGCAAGTTCACCAATACCGGAGCGAAACTGACGGATGCGCCGTGTTTGATCTCGGGATCGTTTCTGGAGCCAACAAAGCAAACGATGTGATTTTTAGTACACATGCGACGAACACGCGCGACCGTTGGTATTTAGGTTCCTTGTATATTTCCTTTCTATCAATATTGTCATCGTGTCGAACGCGCGTTCATCGCAGGAATGAGTATTTGTGAAAACCAGTTAGAAACGTTACGTGTTTATTTTCTTACAACTATGCAGTAGACGATACAAAATCACAATCGCGCTCTCCTTACGAACGCAGATCCCCGTGTCCACGACCAACCACGATACCGCGATCGTGCTATTCATTTTATTTTCGATATCCACTCTCGTCTGTATCCTTCGATCCTTTAACGGATTTTGGATACGGTGCCGCGACTACATTACGATCGATCGCAGACTACGATGGAATTGGACAACGATCGATCCAACATTGGGAACCAAATTGGTCGCAGACACCGTACGCTTCCCAATGCCGACGAACTTTTGTAACAACGTTAAATTACCTTATAACCGTATCGGCAATATTATTTTCGCGAGTGCTGCGTGCCTAACGTCGCTCTCATAGTTCTTCGTGTTTCGTGTTTTCCGCAGATTCTTCTTCGAAAATTTCTAAAACGAACAAAATCATGATTTTTTAGCCAATCAGTAGTATACAGTCAACACTCCTATAACACGACTAATTCGTACCACGTTATAAGATACTTGGAATTTATACAAATCAGATCAAACTAAATTAACGCTAGGTTTGCAGAGCTCTAGAAATAACTATTTCTTATTATTTTATAAACATAACAAGTATGTGTTTATCCAAATTTTTGGTCATTTTTCCTGTAATACATACCCCAAGAAATAAAGTTGGTAAATAATTCCTCAGGGAAGCATGTTTACAGTCTTAATAATCACATTAACAATATTAGAACCCGTCAAAGTGAACCATGGGGTCCTAACGTAAACCTAGCGTTAAATTTAGAAGATATCGTTACGTTATAGCAGAGTTTACTGTATCGAAAACACGATCTCGCGTATATGTACCGTGCTCCTCTTTCTCCGTTTGTCTGTTTTGGTTCTCCACTTGCTGTTGCAAGGCTTTTATCTCTTCGTCGTAACCCACCCATTCCGGTAAAATGCGTATGGCGGCTTGCAGTTTAGCTTCCTTCGTCATCGGATTGTTACACTGCCGTTTTAAAATATTACGAATCAGCATTATACAACATTAAACGTATCTGCGTTTAACCTTCCGACTATGTGAAAGGAAATTCGCTATTCTTACGACTCGATATAAATTGTTGCATTTACCAAATCGATAGTTTTCGCGTATTTCTTGGACGCGTCGTTGCACCAAGTCTCGCACCAGAGCCACTCTTGCGGCAGCGTTTTTATGGTCACTTGATGAATCATGTTGTTGGGAAGATCCTAGAACGAGCGTCTAGTTACACGATCCGTTAAACTAGACAATGACATCGTTACAGTTATCGTAAAATACAAACTTGATCTAGATTGGCCAAGCTATTAGGATCTTGACTCAGAGCTTGATACTGTCCCCTCAATCTGTCACCAGCAGCGATACGTCGAAACCGTTTCAAGTGCACCACGTACAACGCGCTAATGTGATAAGCGCGACCTTGCAAATGGTTCCGCCAATAGCCTTGCTTCCAGAATCTGAATCCGTCCATTTCCGTCCTACTGTCGCAGAATGGAGTGTACGCGTACGGTGCCCCTCCCAGATCCATCGTCGCCAGTTCTTTTAAATCCGCTCTCACAACCTAATCAATTGAAAAATGGGAAATGTTGTTGTGCACCGATTGCTCTGACTGTGTTATCCAGCTTATTTTTATACCTGATCGGCGTCCACGAATATAATCTTCTTCACGCTTAACGGAAAGAGTACGTCCAGAAATAGGATCTTGTAACCCCATATCGTCCTCTGCTTCTCGGTCTGTTGATGGAGCCAACGAGGCCATTTATACTGCACCAGCTCGTACTCGAAACCATACTCTTTGGCCATGTGTGGCAAGAAATCCTAAAAGCAGTACATACGTTGCAACAGCTTCTCGCTGATGCGTACGCGCGTTCATAGAATTTTTTTCTTACCTTCAGCGTTGGCGAAAGATAATTCTTTAGAAACCAGAATTTTACAGGAGTCTTGGTGTGCTTTATAACGCTCAACATCATAATCTTCAAAAATCTTTCATACAAGTGACCAGACGCCAGGGAAAAAATGTTCAACTTCTCATCCTCCTCGTCAGTTTCTTCGTTTGCAGTGAATGGCCTGATTTAAACAAAATCGATTGAACAAAACGAAGGAAATGACATTTCGTAAGCGGAAATTAAACGTTGTCATTCGAACGTGTGCTAGACAACATTTAAGAGTAAGAGAGTACGCGGTACGGCGCAATTTATTTAAACGTGAGAAGCTTACCAAAATTTGGAAAAGCTAAAAAACAGAGAACAAGTAAAAGTTAAAGTTCGAGGGCAACTGAATAATTCAAGCAATTTAAGACTACGATGATCGAGAAAGTCGACGCGAGATCGCTCGAAATAGATCGGGTAGGGCCAGAGTATCGCGTACCTCGAAATTGAATTCCAAAATCCGGAATTTTTATCGTCCTCCGACAACAAATCCATTCCAACTTTATCCGGTTTTTTGGACACCTTAACCTTTAACCCGTGACTTCTCAACGAACTTATAACGACTTTGACGTCGTTGCCGTTTTGTATAACGTCTTGACCACCGACGCTAGTGAAATCGTATATTTCAGCTGACCGGCCTTGCCGAAGCCGCAGTAGCCATTCGCCAGGATTGGCTTTCAGTTGAAAGTATCCCAAGTTTGCCATAACTATAGTGTCTACCATTAATGGTTGCCTCTCCGTACCCAAAGTGAATTGCAATCCTCGAGGAGGATTTCCCATCACCGCTTCGAAACAGTGACCTTCCAGCAGTAGATGCTCTAATTCCAACTCGCTACAACAATTCGATATAAAATTACGTTTGGAACATAAGCACAGAATTCATGTAACAGCCCAATATATTTGACGTTTACCTGTGTACTCCCATCGCAACGTTGTCCAATTTAATATTGTCCAAGTCGTAAACGCTTCTGACTACTTCTACCAACCAGTTTTCGGGCGAGTGAATGTTCTGCGTCAACAAAGAGGAGGTGGGCAACTTTGTGAACTTTGCCATTGCTCCGTTGATGCGACCATCGGCGTGAAATTGTAAATGTGGCTCGAATACGAACCGATAGAAACTAAAATAATAACGATGCCAAGTCAAGTCATTAGACAGTCAACATCCGGACATTGAGTTGTGCTGGAAGAAAGTGCATTCCATACTGAAGTGCACTTCAGAGTAGACCTGTTACTTTTCCGAAGCTTCGAAGGATTCACAAGAACGAAGGGAACTTCGAAGTGTACGGAGTTTTTAAGTTTGAAATTTCGAAACCTTCAAAGTGTCCGAATTTTTTAAGTCTTCGAAGTTTTCGAATCGTAAGAAGTTGTAACTTACGAATTTTGTGTTATGTCATAATTATTGGAAAATAAAAATATGGATAAAAAATTTGACAGAATTTTCACAAACTATGAAAAATAAAAATTGCTTTAATTCGAAGCTAAGAAACTTTGATTCTCATCTTCGAACTTCGAAGGAAACTAACAGCCCTACTTCAGAGCAGTAGAACGTCTGTTGCTCAACAGATTTCTTACCTTTTCAATGGCATGTCGCTATTCTTATCTAAACAGTTCAAGAAAACTTTGATGTTGCAGTTGAGAGACTGCTGTAATGTCTTCAAAATGGGACCCAACTTTTGAGCGCCGCGGGACACAGGATCCACGATGGCGACCAAAGTGAATGCCACTTGGTCCTGATTCGCTGCTGGAATCTTGATAGAGCTGAATATCATAACTTGTTAGTGTCATAATTATTCTTCTGTCGGTACTATCTGAACTAGGAGTAGCAAAACTCACCTGTGTTCGTCACTGTGGAAAGGTACATCGAATCTACTTCGTGTCTGAGGGTGCGACACCAACAACGATGTGATTTTCATAATCATGTCGTCCGTGACTTCGTTCTTTTCTGCGGTGAAGAAAGCGCGAACATTAATTTTCGAGAACATACGTATTCGCTGATCAGCTCAATTATCACATACCATATTCGTCGTCTTCGAGCAACTGTTCTTTGATCAATTTTTTAAATAGTTTCTCCCCGTAACTGGAATGACTGAATCTTTCCAACAAAGAGAAATCTTCGTTCGTGAATTCCTCGTTGTGATCGAACGGTCCGACCAATCTTCCGTTGCATACAATTCCTCGGACGCCTTCTTCCATGTTCAATACAGCTTTAACGTATTGTCGATGGATAGCGGGCTCGTCGGATTGCATCTTCAACTGTTCCTTCACAGCTTCTTCCTAGTTTTCATTTAATATGTGTTGTAGTAGCTTAACATTAATGCACGGTCACATTTATTACCCCTGTTCTCACTAGAGATCGCGGTTTTGGACGTGTACTAAAATACACGTGTACACGTGACACGTGAACCGTGTAGTACGAATTTAAGGATCCGTGTATACGAATCCGTGAATGCGGACCCGTGTACACGGAACCACAAACACGTGAATACGGCTGCGAACTGCGAACGGACGTACGTACGGACGTACGTACGTACACGGGTCCGTGTACACGGATCCGTGTATACGGATCCGTTCGGTACGTTCGGTACGTTCGAGTCCTACAACTGAGGCGTTATTTTTTCCGACCGAATTCTTTTCGACTGTGATGTTAAAAGTGAGACAGTAATAAAGTTGCGGTAAATTTACTGTTTGACGTCAAATCACCGTATATTAAAATGCACATGTAAAATAAATACACGAATATTTATGAAATAAAAATACAGGGGTACCCGTGTACTTAGTATTACGTGGATTAAAACAGTCGTTGGATAGTCGGACAGTCTGGACAGTCGTTGATCCCGCTCACGCCTCAAGTATAACGCAGGCGTTACACAAATACGTTCTCTGTTTATATTTGTGGTGTCCTCTCCCTCCGGCCCCGTGTCCGGTGGTTGCACGTAAGGTCGGGTAACTCACAAATAACAATTCCTGCCTATACCTGGCCGCGCAGTGTGTTCTCTCCTAGATCATATGATCGACTGTCGACTGACGATCTAATACAGCGGCCAAGGGCCGTCGGCCCCCTACCACCGCACCATCAACACCCTGCGCGGCACATCTTTATTTACGTATAATTGTGTACACCACAATTTTTACGCGTCACCAATACTGCCGTCTTTAAATGCATGCTTATGTCTGTCTATGTAATCCTTTCTTTTTCTTTGTATTGTTCTCTTTCACGTCAGTATTGCTCTCTATTTCGCAATAAACGCATCGCTCTTCTAACACCTATTTTGTTTCGTGAGCTATTTCCGCTAATTTATTTAGTATCCCTTTCCTTCTGCGCTACCCGCTTCCAGAATCAAATCTAATAGAGGTGCTATTTCACGTGCAATAAACGAATTCGAATTTTAATCCACGTAATACTAAGTACACGGGTACCCCTGTATTTTAATTTCATAAATATTCGTGTATTTATTTTACATGTGCATTTTAATATACGGTGATTTGACGTCAAACAGTAAATTTACCGCAACTTTATTACTGTCTCACTTTTAACATCAACAGTCGAAAAGAATTCGATCGGAAAACAATCCGTGTACACAGATCCGTGTTCTCAGTTCGCAGACCCGTGTAACACGGATTCTTATTCACGGATCCGTATTCACGTGTTTGTGGATCCGTGTACACGGATCCTTAAATTCTTACTACACGGTTCACGTGTCACGTGTATTTACATACACGTGAAACCGGGATCTCTAGTTCTCACCTCTATTTGGAAATCTCCCTTAGCAATATCGCTAGCCACATTTTCCTGAATCACGCGACGAATGAAATGCTTGGCCTTCTCTACAGGCAAACTGTTCAAAGCAGCCAACACTACTTGATTGATATCGGTCGTGATGCTCTGATAGTTGTTGTTTTCATCGGTCGTAGGGTTCACGATTACGGTAACTCTGACGTCGATGTTGGATTCCTGTTAAATTACAACGAACAATTATTTCACATCAGGTTCGTTGGCGTACCTTTTACTATGAAATTACAACTATATTCCTAGGGTGACAACCCTTTGTCGGCCATTTATGCTGCTCGCAGCCCTGGCTGGTAAAAACTAGTAGATGCGAATCTTTATGCAAATACGTATAACTTACTATGTAGTCCAAAGCCTCGCGTAACAATACTCTGCCTGCCGGAGTTTTTAAGTCTGCTACTACCCAGAAGCTATACAAATGGTGTATGCTAGTACGACGTGGCACGTAAACATAATGCAGTCTGCTCATCAACCATGTTGAAAAGTCCTCCGGACTCCACTTGGCGTGGTCGTTATCGCTGGGTGTAGTTCCGATCAAATTCAACCACGTATGCTTCTCTGCTTTCAAAATTCGCTCGTTTAGACTGCAAAATTGTTAAAGATAAGTTATTATCGAACGAACTACAGATCGCCAGACCTTGAGATCGTACCGTGGCATAACATTCGGTTGGTTCATAATGTAATCAACGACATCGTCTCCTTCGGTTATTTCGCCCCGATACACTGCTTTCTGTAACGCCGGTGTTTGCGACATGATGGTAGAGAGAACGGCTTCTTTAAACGAATCGGCGTTTAGTTGCTCCGCGGACAAAGGTACGCCGTTCATTAAAGCTTGCGGGAATGTGTTGAAGCCGGATCGTTTCACGAAATCACTGGCCAAATGACGCCCTACGTCGTACTCGGATTCTTCACCGAGAATATAGTTGATATTAGCCGACGAATCCTGCGATTTTATGGCTTTCTTTACGTCGTCCAGGTCTGCTCCGTTTGGTCCAATGTGATTTCCCAACTGGAACGAAACGTTATGCCATAGTACCCGTTTCTAACAAAATCGGAGGTTGAAGCACAAAAAATGAATACTTACATTTACCAGGAACTGCAAAGCCTGTACCGATCCTTTGACCTCGGCAAAATAATGGTACGCATTGTTCACCGCGACACTAGCATCCGTTAAACCATTCACCGAAGTGTCATAATTTGTTACAAATACGAAGCCCACTCGCAATGGAACAGCATGCATAAACAAAGACTGTGCGAGAGATATTAAAGGAGCAGACTCTGCGCTCAACGGATCAACGATCAAGACCTGTAGAAAAATTACGTGAAATTCCGTGCGATAGTACGTAGAATTTTTTCCAAGTATGTACAAACCAAATTGTATAAATTCCTTCGAATGTTCCGGACCATCCCCAGGAAAGTTGGTCTCAGTAATTCTGTTAACGATGCCGACCACTTCGCGTACGTTAAATCCTGTTCGATGTCATTTACCCAAATTATAGCTGTATCTCTTATATCCATCGCGAACTCTTGCTCATCCATATTCGTAGACAAATCCAGCGACAGTAATTTGCTCATCTTCGTATTGCTGAACCCTGTCAATGAATCATTCGAAAGGTTTAGTAATTATGCGACGAAGCGTTTTATCTTGATAAAGAATCCATCATACCGATTTTACGAAGAGACTCCATTAATCTGAGCTCGCTCCTCAGCGATTCCAGAAGACTGAGAACGTCAACGGCGTCCAAATCGAAGAACAACCCATTCACGAAAAGAGCAGTGTCCGTGGGTTGAATGTTCAAATTCGAGGAAAAAATTGCTTGATTCACTTTCATCTCCTTTTTCATTTCGTTGTTCACTTTTGTTCTAATTAAGGATTTTGCCTATTGGCGGAAGAGGAACAAATATCAGTGTTCACTTGTTCAAAGAGAACGAAACCTAGCTTGTCAATGTTTGTAGAGATGTATTTACTTGCATGGGAAAGTTTTGGGAAATATCGGTCAGAACATTAATAGCTTCGCTCATGGGTGAGTTCATTATCCTTTCAGCTGCCTGGTGACTTAGTTCCTGAAATTGCCATACTTTCAAAGCACCGATTTCGTGACTAGTTTCCAATAAATGAGTCTGCAATTTATCCAATTCTGCGTGCTTATCAGGGTACAAATTCCTAGAAAGATTATAGCTATACATGTTCTACCAAATAAAATTTAAACTAGCGTTCCCAATGCAGTGTTTTATCGATAACTGTCCAAAACACGGGTCCGGCTAGGGATACTTTTGTCGAATGTAGAAAAGGACGCCGAAAAGTGTAAACATAACTAATCCAATAACAAAATTTCTTTATTTTTCATTAGTTTTCTATGGCACTTTCACCAACACATTGGCAGGATTTTTCTAATGAAAGTGATACCAAATATGATATAATTCCGATAATATTTACTTGCGTAATGTACGACGAAAGTTTTGAACGCAAAGAAGGACAGTATATGGGAAAGAAAGACTTCAACACGGCTCTTCCTTGCGCCCGAGAGTTTCATCGTTCATTATACAAGTAAATATTATCGATATTATATCATATTTGGTATAATTTTCATTAGAAAAATATCACGAATATGTTGGTGAATGTACTCTCAACCGAGACCTCTCGAGCTTCAAGGCCCCAGACGAGATATACCCTGCGTGGAATAAGTGGCGATAATTCTGGGACAATTACAGGCTATAACTTGGAACATTTATCGATAAAACACTGTACATTAAATTTTCAAGGAGAAGGAATTGTTATTAGAATTTGTAAATGATATAGATCAAATACTTATCCACCTTACTTTAGAGTCACAAAATTGATTCCGTCTATTTCTTCTGTACTGTCGCCAGAAGTTTCGGAATCTTTGTCAGCGTTATCTTTAATGTCCGAATCATCCGTAGCTTTATATTCTGTAGACTTCATTTGCAACTCCACACCGTATCCCGATAAACGTACATTCTCATTTGCTCTGTCCTATGAAAATTATACAAAAAAGAACGTCTGAATGATACGAATTAAATCAATTGAATTAAATCAATTACTATTATCTACCGACGATACCTTTAAATAATGCCGTAAAATGTAATTGAATCCTTTGGTGTCTGCAAGGTGTTTCAACTTTTCATGAAAACTAGCGAAATTTGGAGATCCAACTTGCCCGTATAATATAACAACTTTCTCAGACTGTTGAGACATGCGATAGCTGTGATCTACACTGTAAGTATCAGGGTTTACCCATGTCTCCTACAAAACATGTAGCTCGTTAGATATGTACATGTATACATATTTTTATTGAATACCAATTTATTTCTTACCTGGTTAAGTAATTTATCTAATTCTTCTATGGAACAGGTGAATCTTCCACCAATGTCCACTACATTATAACAATCAAACTTGGAAATATTTTTATTTTGGGCCATTTGAGTGAACATTTCGACTCGTGCAGAATAAATGCGTAAAGATAATCCTAGCTTAAGTAGTGCTACCTCTGACAATGATAAAAACTTTTCAGCAAATTCAATAATGCTATTATAATTATCTTTCTCCACAACTGCAACAAAACATTGAAAAATGTAATAACTTGAAGAATAATTATAATATAAGACAGATTGAAATTACCATTTCTAAAATCATTGGTGGCAAACGTATCTACGAATTTCCAAAAGTAATTTGGATTTTCATCGCTTAGATACTCAGCGGCTTCGAGCATCAACGGTGTTTCCTTCCACTTTGCGTCTATTAAAGTGGTCACATATTTATTGACCTTTTTATCTGCTTCGAGACGCGTTGTACACAAAAGCAGCAGATAAATAATTATATTTGACCACATCTGTAAACAGCATAAATATTATTAATAACAATGCCACGTATGCCAGAAAAAAAATAAACGAGAGACATTCGACTGATAAAATCGTAAATATCATAATCAATTTTACGTAAAGCTATCTTTTATATTTCGAAGGAATTAATTGAATAGATTTTTCAACGATGCAACAAATTACCGATAAAGTGATGGTATATTGGTTACGCGTCCAACCGAACAAACGACACGTCAAACGCGTCTGTAGCATAATATCAATTTATGGTTAGGTTAATATCGTTCTTTTTCGTATCTAACTATTGAAATAATTCAAAAACTGGTCGAATCGTTTGTTAGAGTAACAAATGGAGCGAAGCAATTGACTTTAAACGATTGGAAACGGTATTAATGTTGAATAGTTCGAGATGTTAATAATAATATTGCTACGCGAAGAAATATTATTTTAATAATCTTACGTACCTTTAAATTTGCAATAAACATTATATTAACGAAAGAGAATCGAATAACATCGGTAGCCAATCCATGAATTGCACGTGCCGGTAAATACAGCACTGGGCACTGGTGGTGAAAGAACTCGTCGAGTTTACACGCTCACGTACACGTATGTAAACACATTCGTAAAATTATCATACGTGTAGCGGCTCGTCCGTACAATTGATATCAGTAATTCGTAAACTGATCGTTATCAGTTGATGGCCAACTTTATTTACATTTACAAATGAGTATGTATACGTATATAAAATTTCAACATACGATATGTTTCAAATAACGTATATATATACTTACATGCGCATGTATGTATATACATCGTTTATGAATTTTAATCTAGGCTTACCAACGCGTTTCTGAAAGAAGACCGTAAAATTTCCTAGATTTTTTCACGAGGAGAAATATCGATGCGGGTTCAAATGCAAGGACGTAACTACGTCCCGAGTTTGTGGGGAAAGTAGCGGGGAACTATTACTGGCGGGCAGAGAGGAAATTGGCGGGTAAGTACGTGTACAAGTACACGTATATGTATTATGTACATACATACTAAATTTTAATACGATATATTTCAAAATCGAATAAAAAGAAAACTTTGCGAAATATGCCGGGTAACGGAGGTACCCCATTTTAGCCGAATTTATACTTTGCCGATGCTAAAAATCGTCGCGCATGCGCGAGGAAGCCGTGCAATATCCCAGCAACACCCAGCAATGCCACTGGTGTGCACAGCATCGCAAGCTCGAATGAATACGTCGTCGCCTCCGATTGGTCGAAACGTTGTACGATGGGGTTCCTGTGCATTTCCTTCCCGCACTTATTTTAATTGAAATATGAAAATAGCGCACCCCGTTCCATTTCAGATAAGACGGTGGTACCGGTTAATCAACATGTCGAAAATTAGCTATCTCTCTAAACTCTCAATCAGTTCCCTAATAGCAACGAAGGAGTTATCCCAAGCAATAGAGTCTATACAATGTGCACATTCTCGCGGCACTGTTATTTAAAAGAAAATTATTACGAGGACTACTATCAACAAATATTTAAACATTTCGAAGATTGTACATTGAATAACACTTCATAGTTGAAGTTTTAGTAAATACGTGTACTATATCGTTTAAAGCCAGTCGATGTATACATGGACTTATATTTATTACATAGAAGTTGGAAGCTTCCGAAAAGTTTCGGGAATAATTATTTAATTTCGGAGAAACATGTAAAACGTAAAATTACATTGTTTTGTGGAAAGGCAGGTAGTTGTATGCTTTCCCCGACATGCATCGTTGCGTATATGTCAATATCGAGTATGGTTTTATTAACTTTCTAAACGCGCAGTCTATTCCTAAATCTGTCGTTAATGCATGTTGCTATTTCGAGTGCGCTACCATGAATCTGTACTCGATGTTAAAGTTTTTAACGCTGAAGTTATTGATGATGGACAATCATGCAGGTTCGTGAAACAATTTCGATTTTGATTTGAAAATACAATGTACAATTATATTCTTATAATTAATGGCACACGCACTTGAAATTAGACTTTTTTGTAAGTACTCCAAACGACTTCAATTTTATTACCAAGCTAAATATATTAGTTAGACGATCGATAATATAATAAAAATTTATATTCACCATTTTAATCGTTTATAATTCATAAACCATTCGATCAATTCCGATGAAATTTTCAGCATATATATGTGCATAGCTTATAAGAGTCTACAAAAGAGACTTTTTAAAATTCTCGTTACAAGCCCAAATAAAGAAGTTGTAAAGAGCAATTTTTTTCTTATTCAGACTAAACGCACCATTGCGCACCATTTACAAAAGTTTCATTGCGTGTCGTCTAGTAAATTAACCCGTCCACCTCGGTAGAAAAACTGAGGTCGTTTGGTTGATTTGAAAAGAAGCTATTTTGATTTAAAGTGATTTAAAGCGTGTGCCATTAATTATGAGACTGGCTGCGTATGTAATCTTGTAAAGCATGCGCAAGACTTCCGTCTATTCCGCGTTTGATCACTTTGGGGATTTTAAGAGGTAGCAAAGAGAATCCTCCGCCATTCTAATATTCCGAATTTTTGTAAAAGCTGGGTACATTTTGCCTGTTTCTGCACAGTCCGTCCAAAAACACAAGAGACAATGTCGTCGGCGAGTCCTGTCGTGATACCGGCTACAGCCAGGCACACGGCCACGGTAAGAACAAAAATATCTTTCTTGGTTATATCTAGTGTAAAACGACATTCGATTAATTATAAGTCAATTATTCTTGTCATGTTATCTTTCTTCAAGTATCGAACGTAATTTCACGTTGTATTAGTTTTTACAACCTGACCAACGTTTGTTATTGTTACCGAAAGTTGATACGCTCCTATTTATACAGCAGACGACTTCTTTGAAACTGTTTATTTAAAATCTCAATACATTAAATTTTATTAGTCGCATATATGCGGACAAATTTAAACAGCTAATTATTGTATTGTTGTTACAGCTGATATTTTTCCATGGATTGGGTGATACAGGGTGAGCTAATGAATTATGTAATGCTGTGGTAGTAATGTCAATTTGCATAACATGTCGACTTAATTTCCATTCTGACTTTCAGGCATGGCTGGGCCAGCTCGATGAGCGCAGTACGATTACCTCACATTAAAGTTATCTGTCCTACTGCGTATGTATAGCTTCATTAAAAAAAGTAGTTCTACTATAGATTTCTCTAATAGATACGTAATCCAGTTCTATTATGTTAGGCCTACAATGCCTGTGTCATTAAATGCAGGATTCATAATGCCATCTTGGTAAGTGTGTACAGTATTAATTTATAAAATAATGCTATAATATAAGAGGTATCACTTAAGGGGGCAGACTCGTTTCCACAATTGCAAGGGTGCAGGATGCACTAAAAAACCCCATCTTTATATTATCGAGAAATGAGGTGGTTCATCTCGTACCCTTGCAATCCTGGAAAAACGAGTTCACTGCCTTAAATAATTAACTTCTTGACAAGAAGATAGATATTTAGGTGATTCTATTTTTCTGGGACAGCCAGTATAGCCAGTATATTACTCAATTATTCAGCATCGAAAGACTTATACATTCATATATTTAGGTTTGATTTACGAACACTGGATCCCAGTGGAGCTGAAGATGAAGAAGGTATAAAGAAAGCTGCAGAGATGGTGCACACTTTAATTGCACAAGAGGTTGCAGCGGGAATACCTACAAAGCGCATTGTGCTTGGCGGTTTCAGTCAAGGTGGTGCTCTAGCTATATATAGTGCTCTCACATTTCCAGAACCCTTAGCTGGTATTGTAGCTTTATCGTGTTGGCTTCCTCTACATCAAAAGTTCCCTGGTGTATGTATAAAATATAATAAAAAATATAATAGCATGTTGAATCCTACTGTTTACTTATTAACGTGAATATTCTGTACATTTTTAGGAAGCAATAGGAAATAGAAATACACCGTTGCTACAATGTCATGGCAATTGTGATCCAATAGTACCATATAGATGGGGCCAAATGACAGCCTCTTATCTCAAACAATTCATGACACAAACAGAATTTAGAACATATAGAGGAATGATGCATACGTTTTACGAAGAGGTGAGAGACTTATATATAGTCCGTTAATACACCATAAATCGACTGCTGTAAATATTTTAAAGTTAAAGATAATTATTTATGATGACTATTACTCTTGCAGGAAATGAGCGACATGAAGAAATTTGTCGAAAAAGTATTGCCATAATAGTTCTGCAAACCACATCACTGTTTTAAGTGTTACTCTTACGACCTTATTGTTCTTTATTAAATTAATTACTTCCAACATTACCGCTATTTAAATCTAGCGCTTGGCGACAGAATAAATGAAACGCAGTAGAAGGTAAAAATATTGAAAACTTTAAGAAAAAAAAACAATACTAGTAAAAAAATTTGACTCGGTTGTGGCATTGTTAATTCTGTCTGTTTATTAATTGCCTTCTTCATATACCGAAGTTGTTAACGTAACATTCTATGTCTTTAATTCCATAAGAAATATTTGTAATTATCAGCGTTTTTAAGCGAAAATATTTTGTTGCGCATAGCCGATGCTAACATGCGACTAACATTCGAAAATATCAAACTGTCTTCTATATATTCCACATACAGTTCGATTATTCGTTCATACAAATCGCGTGATATTAATTTAAAATTAGTAGATGAATTATTTAGAAAAAAACTCTTCCAGTCTATCTCTGCATACAAAGTTCATCGTTGTAAATGTAATATTTATAATTGGATTTACTTTTATTTTTGAAAGACATTCGTGATGAAACATTTAGATATGTTTTACAATATTTCCATTTTATATGAGTTATGTTTAATGTACAAACATTACTGCATATGAAACAATGAATTTGTAGAACTGTTGTCTAGAAAACAGTATTATAACCATAGATTTTATGGTTACAAAATATAGTTTCGAAATCAACAAGACTTCATAATTTTTGGTGGACATTGTAATTGTGAATATCAGTCGAAAAAGACATGTATATTAGTAAAATGACACAGACGTGTTACTATATATAGGAGTACTATCTCCAGAGTATTTATTTTAGGTCTATTCTAATAGTACTACTAAAAATGAGAAAATATCGTGAATACTGTAAGTTGTAAATTGAGTGACTGAAAAGCAATACTAGTTATATAATGATACATAGGTATTATCGTTTGTATCATTAACTGACTACAAAAATTCAAGTTGTTTTAATGAATATTTTTCTCCGTTTTACAGAACGTTTTACGTTGAACAACTATTATAATCATACAATCAGTTCTCTCCCAAACTAGTATTAAATCTATGGAAAATTAAATTGTAAAATTGTGAATTTCTGTTGAACTATTCAATCGAAAATTGTAATGGCTGTGATTTACTAACGTTTCAACTGCAAAAAGTAAATTTCTTAACATTGTACAAAGTATATACAAGAAGTGCATTTAAAAAGATTTGTTAAATAGGATACTGCTTCTGGGAAAACGTTAGTAAACACAAAGTGTTACAACATATTTTTAAGATTCTTTGTAAAAATTTGTATTTTAATTCGTTATTTATTCCCTTTTAATTTATTATAAAGAATTAACGATGTATTAATAAATTTTTTGTTACCACTTCCACTTACAATTCGTATTCTCTTTATCACCTAATAACAGTTATATATATGTAAATATTTTTAAAACGTGCAAAAAAAAAACTTTGAAACCAATCATTCGAAATCATGCACACGATCTTTTCAAAAATAAATATTTTCTCGAAATAAGAGATCGGATTAGATAAGATATATACATACGTAATATCTATTTTGTATACGTAATCTTCGTGGTGTCGTGCGGTTTGGCAAATAACGCGGAACTCGATTTATTAATTGCACGAATTACTTTTTAGAATGGCAAATAAAAGTTCACCCGATATTTTATATTCTGTAGAAAATAAAATTCTAAAGATTGTGTTGAATCGACCAAAAAAACTAAACGCCATCACTATTCCTGTAAGAGTCTACAACGTTTATCGAAAATTCAATTTTTAGGTTGAGTTGTATAAAGAGCAGAATTGAGACGATTAATGTTGAGACTGAATACATAAATAAGTACAATTGAAACGTTTGATCATCTTCAGTCACTTGTTGTCTAATTCTGCTATAAAATTGATTAAAAACTATGATACACCTTTGCCTTACAGATGTACAAGAAATTATCGCAGATCTTACAAGAGTCTATCCAAGACAGTAATATACAGGCAGTTATTTTTACTGGTTCTGGAGAATTTTTCTGCAGTGGAAATGACTTTAATTCAATTATGGTTACTCAAGATGAAAATTCTTCTAGTGATGACAGCTTAGTTTCTACTTTCAAGTAAACATTTATTTTACAGTATAATTGCTAGATTATATTCTGGATTTAAACTGTCGAAATATTTCAGAAATTTTGTGGAAACTTTAATTACATATCCTAAGCTATTAATAGCTATTGTAAATGGTCCTGCAATTGGTATTGCAACAACTATGCTACCGTTATGCGATATGGTATATTGTTCTGACAAGGTAATGTTCAATAATTTCATACAGAACATAATATTATTCAAACTAACTGTACAATATGCCCCTTTATGTTATTTTAGGCTTACTTCCACACACCATTTGCGCATTTAGGTGTTGTCGCAGAAGGATGTTCCTCGTATACATTACCAAAAATATTAGGGAAATCTAAGGTACGTAAAATACTAACTTATTGATTTTAATTGACTACTATAATATACATACAAGGTGTCATTTAACTCTGCTAGCCCTAAAATAACAATAGTTATTTATACAGACACAAATTTCCCATTGCAGTTGCCTTTGAGTTATTAGGACTGGCAAAGTGAAATGGGACACCCTGTATACAAGTTTTAAATTTTTTAATGTTCTCACACACTTTTAGGCTGGTGATATGTTGTATCTAGGATATAAAATGAGTGCTTTTGAAGCTAAACACTATGGTTTAGTTAGCTCAATATTCAAACATGGAAGTCCAAATAATGTATTGACATATGTGGAGAAAATATCCACACTTTCAGCTGAGGTATCTTTGTCAGATGAAATAAAAAGATAGTTAACTTTAAAAGTATTATCAATGAATATTAATTATTAATAAAAACATAATTCATTTTAGTCAATATCGGCGATTAAACGTCTTACTAAAAGATGGAGTGAAAAACGCTTATTGGAAGTTAATGCAGAGGAAGTAAAAGAATTAGCGAAACGTTTACAATCGCCTGACTTTTTCGATAGAATCGTCACTATGATGGCCCGTAAAAGTAAACTTTAAAATCAGTTGTCTTCCAAAATTAAGAATAACAGATTTGGCATGTGCATACTTTTTATATAAACTTTTTTATAAAGAATTTTTATACAAGATTATTTTTACACAATAAATAGTAATTAAACAACTTCATTTATAGTAGAATTCTTAAACAAGAATGTTATATTATCAGATATTTCTGGTAACATAAGTTCCTACAAGAATATCGAAAGTAGTTATATCAAGAGAAATCTATTACATCTAGTATGAAATAATAGCACTTACTTGAAGTATTTTATCTGGAATTGGTTGTTGATAGTGTTCCCACTCTAAAAGCTGATTTATCGTTACATTTGATTGTGTTACTTCATCCTGTAGAAGTAACTGATGTTCTCGATTGTTTTCGTTATCACATTTTTCCGATCTTGTTCCTACTTCTTTGTGTCCATTGCAAGAACATTTGATCAGATCGTGCGTTAAACAATTCGTCTCTGTCGCCAACGTAAAAAGGTCCTGAAAGTGTTGCAATAATTATTTTTGTGAATAATAATTCCATTATAAGTTTAGAGAAATATATATGAAAAAACAAACCTTCAATTCACTCATGGACAATTTCAGAGAAGCGAAGTTGTTCACATCCACAACTGTTTCGCTCAAGTTTGCTTTGCTAACTTGCCTCTGAAAGATCTTCTCTTCGATCGTTCCTGTTGTTAGTAAGCTAAAAATATTCTATTTTATTATAAAAGCGTAAAGTGAATGAAATATGTAACAGATATTTTATATGAATATAAAATGTTCAAACCGGAGTATATAAACATTCTTTTTTTGTCCCTCTCTCCAAATCCTTGCCATGGCTTGAGAGTCGGACGCCGGATTCCAATCTGAATCAAATAATACTAATCTAGATGCCCCAGGAAGATTCAAACCAACTCCGCCAGCTTTTGCACTTAATAAAAACACTTCTGCAATGATTATTTTGGAATATAAAATATTCTATGGTTTTAGATGTTTTGTAATATACAATATACTAACTGCTTTCGTCGCTTCCCGAATTGAATTGCTGAACAATTTTTAATCTGGCACTGCTTGCTGTACTACCATCTAATCTAAGAAATTTCATGTTTTCGCTGTTGCAAATATTTTCTAATAAATCGAGTGTTTGTGTATAGTATGATATCAGCACTAGTTTCTCCTTAGTTTTCTTTAAATTTCTCATTAAAGTTTGTACAACCGATATCTTCCCAGAATATATACTGTTCGAAACATTTCTTTTTTTACTGTTAAAGTTATTCCCCAGCAAATCGTTCTTTTCATTGTAAAACAAGTCTGGGTGATTACATATTTTCTTCAACATCGTTATTACCGTTAAGTGGGGCACTGTGTTGGACGGCAGCACAGTTTTATCAAACCACGCGTCCGTAACACGCGTGTACAAATCTTTTTGTTCATCCGATAAACGGCAAAATACAACTAACTCGTGCTTAGATGGCAAATACTTATTAATTGTATCCTGCGTGCGTCTTAGAATAAAGCATTTTGTCTTCTCTTGTAATTCACTGGCTCTTTCAGTGCCCAAAGATACCACGCTATCAGATGCATGGGGACATTGTGATGCCACAATCGGATTTTCATAATACCTTTTAAAGTTGGAACTGGTACCTAATATACCTGGGTTTACAAAGTCGATTAATGCAAAAAATTCCTGCAAATCATTTTGCATGGGTGTTCCGCTCAAGAGGATTTTTCTTTTACAATTCATGTTGCTTAAAATCTAAAAAGAAACACATGTTTTTCAGAATAAATTACTTAGACATTAAATTACGGATAAGCGGGATCGGGTAACGTTACCTTTGCTGCTTTAATATCATTATTTTTTAGTCTATGACCCTCGTCACATACGATCAAATCGAATTGTATCGGCTCTATTTCTTCCGGACACCTAATAAGCATATCGTAGCTAATTATCATTACCGAATTCCTTGATTGTTTTTTGAAGTCTTTTGGCTTATTTTTCGGATTTACAACGTAGGGAGAGATCCTATGGAAACCCAACCAATGACTGAATTCTTTGCTCCAATTATTACAGAGGCTACTAGGAGTTATTATCAATACATATTTCAAGACTGGCTTTCCATGCGGTCCCTTTTTCAACAATGTCCAAATAATAGCAATGCACTGTAATGTTTTACCAAGACCCATTTCATCGGCCAAAATGGCACCAAAATAATCGGGTACTTTTAGGCCCATAATACATTCATAAAGAAATATAATTCCTTGGCGCTGATGCGGCCTAAGTGTATTTGCTAAACAGGCATCCACGGATACTTCTTTTTCTGGTATATTACTTTCTCCCCAGTTCTGCGAGGTGTACAGGGAAGGCATTATCAGTGGACTAGTTGATAACATCAGGCCTAAAAAATAATTAAAATATATACCTTGCATATTTCGTTCGTATCATTATTAACAGACTGTGGAAAAAAAAACAGAATTAAATAATAGCCGACCTTTTTTTAAAGAGGCAAGGGGAACGTATTGGCCAGACTTTGAGGTTTGAGGTTGAGGAAGCTTTGAGATTTTTAGTTTCTTTGCAGGTGGTTCTAAAATTGTTTCAGTAACCAATTTTGTTGGTATCGATTGGTTACCTATTACTTTATCAATAATCTGCAAGGAAGTATAATTATTTTTCAATTTTATTGCCAACAACTCTCTATTATTTGAAGTTTCATTTGAAATTTTCTTCAAAGGACAATTCCTTGATTGCTACTTATTTTAAACATTTTTGTTTACTAATTATATTAAATATAGCTCTGAAACTTTGTTGCAATTTGTATTTGTAGAACAACCAAATACATATAAAAACATGTTTCATTTACATTTTTCTTTCTCTGATGTTGAGTCACATTCGAAAAAGGATTGCAAAGGATTAACATTTATATATTAAACAGAAGATAAATAAAATTTATTCACTCTCTCTCTCTCTCTTACCTCAATTTCTTTACTATTTACAAACATCCTAAAACCTTCCACAAGAGCGTCTGGATCGACCACTGTCCTGTGGATAACTTTACCATCTGAATCCTATTAAATGAATCATTTAATATAGAATTATGTAAATGCTATAGAATCAAGAGTGTTTTACCTTTAAAATGCCATGTTTTCCCGAGACTTCCAATGTCCCATCATCTTCCCATATTTTATGTTTTCTCGTGGATTTTTTAGCCATCACTATATTGTAAATGCTACACATAAAACAATAGTTGTTAAATGAATAATTAAATGACTACATTGTTGATCAAAATATTCAAATTCTTACATCTTGCCATTGTCAATAATAGTGAACGGCTTTTCTTCGATGGTATCGCATGATCCACTCGCATTGTCTTTGCTTGGTTCTTTAGATTCTGTGCGATCATTTTCCTCGAGTATTCTTTTATTAGATTTCTCAACGGGTTTTTTAAATAAATTAAGAATACTCGTAGTACTTCTCTGACAATTTTCTTCAGAGTTGTCGACTGGTTTTTCAATATTTTCTTGACTGTCTTTCGTTTTGCTACCTGTCGATTGCTGACACTTTAGAACAGATTTGAAACCTTTGATTTTATTGTTTCGATACATATTCCATGCAAATTGAATGCCTAGGATCGCGTTACGAACTTGTACACTGATATGATACTACTTTTATAGAAATATTAATCATACAAATGCGTCGTAAAAATTTGTGTTCAAATATGATTCAACTTCGATTATTTATCTTTACAGAGACTCCATTACCCGCCACTAAAACGAACTTCCCCTACTTCTCCCGCGTTGTCTAGGTAACCATATTATGCAAGATTTCTCGCGCATGTGCGGCGATTTTAGCCTCAGTAAAGTAACATTCTCGATAAAATGGGGTACCAATGGTACCCACGATGGTACCATGAACACCCGGTAAAATATTAGTAATTATAAATTTTTACTATTGCTATTAACTTTTTCTAAATTATAATTGACAAATGAGTTAGTCATATTTAAAATAATAAGAGTAAAGTATATTTTATCTTACGGTATTACATATATTACGACTTCGTGGTATTGCGACTACTCACAGACTCATTGTCAGTGTATAATAAACCGTGAACAAACTATATATATATATATATATCAATATATATAATACTTTTCCCACATCTGTCATCTGGTAGATGAAGTGATCTAGGAACACGGCATGTTATCTGATGTCGAGTCTATATAAGTATATGTTTTCATCAGTGTTGCTAATCTCTAAGCTGAAAAACGGACTTGTGCCTGATTACCACGAGACGGAGCTGCTTGTTATTTCCATATTCTGGTTTTCAATATTACATTCCATTGTTGATTCCATATAGATTTCTTATATATTCCGAGCGGTTATGCTCGGTAATCTGCGTGCGATCGTTCTACAAACGGACTAAAATTCATACATTGACTTCGTCGCGTTTTCACTGTGACATACATATGTATCAGCCTATCGTTTCAGTAACGTATTAGTCCTCCTGACTAGGCCCCATCTAGTGTCTAACTAGCTGAACTAAAATTGACTCTAGACTTACTCTTAGATTTGTGTATACAAGGTGTATACTCTGTCTGTATCAGTCCGTATGAACGAAATATGGGGAATTGAATGCAATCACAGGAAACAATTGTTTGTTCTTATTCGAGCATGTTACGAGCTGTGTAAGCGGCTCATTATAAAGAAGAAGGTCGATTGTAGCGGGCTGTTCTCATGATTTAAGTCAAAAAAATCGTTTTGTATTAGAAAAATACATGGGAACTTGATGGTAGTTGTCTCGATTTTTCCCCCTACTTTAGACGCTCATATTATTAATTATAAACATAATCTCGTTAAATCACGAGCAGAGTGAAGTGCGTTGAACCTTCTTCTTTAGAATGAGCCCTCACATAGCTCGTAACATGTTCGTATAACGACAAACAACTCGATCCCGCTAACACTGTTTTACTTGTTTTTCTAGTAATATTCTAGTTATATTCTGCCATTACCCTCTAAGAAATTGTAAGTTTCTCTCTCTCTCTCCCTCTTTCTCTCTCTATATACATAGGAATATTGTTCTAGTAACGTCAGGGACGATTGAGGTAAACGCCGTGGGTAAACGGCGTATGTTTTCTATGTATTTGATTCATGGACGTACGTAATCTCGTATTTGGAAAAATTCAGAGTTGAAATAGTTGCTTTAGCATGAATACATATCGTTGAATCGTGAAAATTGGCTGGGAGAAAATGCTTCGAAACGTTTACAGTGCTTCCAAGTAAACTACCTAAGGTGACATCAACGACGCAATAGATTTACGACCGAATAGACGAGAAACTAATTATGCGTGTTACTTTTTCAGATAGGTTCTGTCATAGATGAGAGAGTTAGACTGACGAAGTCGAAAACGCATTTTTGACATCAAAAGGAAAAAAGGATGTATTGCCTACAGTGGTTGATTCCGGTGTTGCTAATACCAAAGCCAGTAAATCCGACGCTGCTGCAAACGCATGTCATGTTCGTGACGCTATATCTAATTGGATTCTTCCTCGAACGAAAACCATGCACTATTTGTAGTTTAGTATTTCTCGCCGCAGTTTTCTTGATTTGTTACAGCGGCATAGGTAACTGTCTCCTTTGGAGTACAAATTGTGATACAGTGAGATGCGATAGTAGTTAAGATTATTTGAACAATCGGTTCTAGGTTCTACAATTGTCATTACTTTTCTATTTCTTTTTGAAGAGTGTAGAAAATTCGATAATTTTACGATATAACCCGGTAGCGAACCATTATATATATGCATATACTTGTTTCAGCATTATGCATGTATGGTTTCCAATATAGTTTCTACAGGTCTTATAATTGATACACATAGATGTTTATATATGCACATATGCGAATTGATATGTGTACATATACACATATTTGTAGATGTATTTGTGCGTACCAAGTATAAGAATCTGCAAAACTAATAAGCCATAACGTAGTGTACACAGAGAGTTGGGAAACCTTTGTGTAAAAGAACACGACGATTCAAAATTATAAAATGGTTAAATCGTATAATCATTGTACATATAACTAAATTTGAGTTTAATTAATTTAAGCATATTAGCTAATCATATTATGGTGTATATAACATTATTTCCAAACCAGGATACTGTTGTAAACTCTTTTGTAAATCGTATACGTCAGAAGACAAGGCTTTCTTTTACAATTTTCTGTTTCATCGGAAGAGTTCATCATTTAACTTTGCTTAGATGTTATAATGTTTAACTTCTTCTAGTAATCTTGTAATGTACTAGTATTTCTCATATATACACCAATTGTTGATACAACTAAAATGTAACCAATGATGTTCCAAAACGAATACATGGTGAATTGTAACATCAAAGCATGCATACGTTAGAAACAAACTGTACCGCTATTCGTTGATCGAATATGACAAGCAATAGAAATGAGTATTGTGCTAAGGCATGAATTCTACATATTTCATTCTATCATGTATTATATTAGAAATGCTATATGCAAAATCTTAACTTGTTCATAAAATAAATATACTTTATACAGCAAAAAGAAATGTAGTGAACATCGAAATGTAACTTAACAGTGCCTTTTATTATAGCAATGGATAAACTTTAAGTATGTAGATTACGAGTTTCGTGAGTTTTTAGAAAATTCAAAAGGGAAGCCTATCTTACATTACTACTGAGAACTATCTATTTTATCTTAGAGCAAAGTGAAACAAAATTTAATTTTACTGTTTTAACGCATTTTGTGCGGGACACATCCAAATACGTTTTCATTGTAATACATTTTCATTATACATACAGTATTTTATAAAATGTTTTGTTCGAACATATTAATGATTAGAATTTTTTAAAATCTTTTCGAATCATTAAAAATGCGTTCATTTAATATAATAAAGGGATTGAGAATTCGTTTAGAGCTTTTGCTTTAGCACAAACGTGTGTATGATGCTTCCAATTCTGCGTCTTGTCAAAAATACTTCGATTTACTTGGAGAAACCTTCCAGTACCTATACCTCGTAGCTGAAAACGTTATATGCCTATCATTTGCTTCCATTCATGATTTCATGTATTTAACGACTGTCGAATTTTAAACAAATGTACATACCGTACATACACTTTTTTAATAGAACAATGAATGAAAGGATTAACTTTCGTGCTTTGTTGTTTTTGTGACTTGTTAATGTAATGAGAATGACTGAAATAATAATACTGTTTGATTACGAAATATTTATTTATTTTACATTAAAATATTATTGTGCTCTCCCACGACCGAAACCGCCACGGAATTCGACATCACCTGTGCCAGCTCCCACATCAGCTTTTTTATCACCAGGGCCACCAGGACCTCCGGGTCCTCTCCTGTATCCAGCACGGTCTTCTGTTGGCCTAGATGCTTCGCTTCTTGTGGCGGCAGCTGGTCGTGGTCTGGATGCTTCTGCTCTAGCCTGCCTCTTCAATGTGGAGGGTACAATTTCAGGAGGCAGATGCAAGTAACCGCGCAGATATTCAATACCTTCATTTGTGAGGTACCAGTAGAAATGCCTCCATGCAAATTGCTCCTTGACGTATCCTCTGGATTTCAAAGACTGCAAATACGAATTTATGAGAAATCGGACTTCTCTATCTAGAAGTAGTGATTTTAAATGCTATCACCGATTACAGACTCTCAGAATTTCATGATTACTTTATTTCTTGTAGCTTATATTATAGAACAAAGTATTGAATGTTACTACAGTCAAACCATGATAACTTGAAAACCTCTATATCACAAAAATTTTGTTCATTCCCTTCCGCTGTATTTTAAAAACCTCTATAACTCGAAATGAAACTTCCTTTAAGGAAGTAGACTCGTTTTACCAGAATTGCTAGGGTGCGGGATGCGCGTTCACATTTCTCGATAATGCGAAGATGAGGTGTTTTAGTAATTAGAAACGCCATATAAAAAATCAATCTAGGCTGCGATCGCCCTCAAAAGTCCTATTTTTACGTTTATGAGGCATAAATTATATATCCTACAGCATGTAGCTGTCGCAGCTTTAACGATAATAGCTACATGCACAGCTGTATGCTTCCAAATAGTGCAAATTATGCTGCCGAATAATGCAAATTGCGTCTCGTAATCTAGATTTTACTTGGCGCTTTTGAATACTGAAAAACCCCATGTTTGCATTATCGAAAAAAGAGAACGCATGTCCTGCACCCTTGCAATCTTGGAAATGAGTCACTTCCTTAACTCGAATTATTTAACAGAAGAGTGGAAACTAAACAAATCAAAACAACAGTAAATGTTTTACAAAGTTTCAGAAAGATGAGATGATATTGAAAAAAATATATTCTCTACTTTCTGTTAATTCATTAACACACAATAAAATCACAGATTTCTTTAATGTGTAATAATAATATGTGAGAGCCTTGTAAATTATATTTATTATGGATCTGTGAATCTATATGTAAAGTAAAAAATTTCTTTCTTAAAAGGTTTAATAGATTCAATATAATATAACAATACTATTAAATTTTTCTAATGTTTTTGCTGTTTTAAATTAGATCTACTCTCACATTTTTGTTATAAATGCATAAAATCCGCACTCTAATAATAAATAACTCATCTTAAAAAATTTATCATTTCTTTCTTTAAAACTATTACAATCAGCAACTTATTAATTCTTGTACAAACTCCCTGTAAGTTGAATTTTCGTAGGGTAAAGCTTTCTTACTCGAAGACTTCGATACGTCGAAACCTCTATAACTCGAAAATTTTAGTTTCTCCCTTGAAATTCAAGTTATATAGGTTCGTAATGGAAATATATAAATATACGGATGAATAACAATGAATTGACAAATTGAATTAGGTGTGAACCTTACCTGCATTGCTTTGATAACTTGGAGATTCGCAATGGTTTCCAATTCAGGATGTTTTGGTGCATGGTAGTCCTTCTTTGCTACCATAACACCCTCTTTGAAGAGGTATTCATAGATTGCTACACGATTCTTTTTTGGCATCAACATCCTGAAAACAATAAAGTAACACCTTAGGAGTAGTTCTTCCGACAATGCTCACATTTACCTTCGTTTGTATGGGAAACGAAGTAAGAGGTTATATTTGTTTTGTAAATTTATATATCATTAGACAATTAATACGTAATATGAAACAGTGCCTCAAGTAAAAATATATTTCGATTAGAATCTCTTGAAACGGAACGTGCGAATTCTTTCAAATTTTAAAAATGAATCAACCATTTAACAGGTTACACAAACCATCAGTCAATGTTTTATGAAATAAATATGTTGATGCTTATGTTGTCATCGAATAAAATGTTGTTATTGGATTGTAGTAATAAAGAATTTAGACAGAGTAAAATACAAGTTTGTGTTGTGTGTGATAGCGTACCAACGATGCGGGTATTTTCTTTGGTTAGGTACATGTCAATAATGGTTCAACGCGAATTAGAATGAAAAAATTCGTATCATATGAAAAATCTTTGGTTCAGCATAGATTAAAGAATCTAATAAACCTCATATTTTCCCGCAATATTTCTATATGGCTAGGATTAAAATGGATATTGCAAAAGGCTCAACATACTTGACGTTCCAGCGCGAGCGTTCTATCGAAAAGAAACCTTTCTCCTTGCTCCTCGCTCGTTGCTCCACGCACGAATCGATATATCGTTCGAGAGGATCGAGAGTAACCGGAAGTAATGTACGCATATTATAGGATGAAATTGTTGACAACATATTGTCGCAAAATAAATTGTAAAGCGTATATATAAATTTTTCATGTTGTGTTTTCATATGGTACGGACGTAGTGAATTTGAAAATATATTAACATTTTCACCCGAGAACAGTCTCTTTGATGATATAGTAATTTTCGGAAATTATCTTGAGGAGGAAATAAATAAAATATGCGTCGTAATTAAGCAATACGTTGTATAGATAGATTTAACGTGAGTATTTATTAATAACTTTATACGCGTGTCTTGATATTTTTATTTGCCGCAATAAAAAAAGCATCACTGTATCTGAAATTTGCAATCGAGTATCGGATCTAGTACTATATACCTGATATTTAAAAATAGCATCTGTTAATGCGAGCGCCGTGGCGCCCACAATATTACAAAACGAAATGTCGTAAATGAGAGAAAAATTATAAATGCATTGAGAAATGAAAAAATCAAATTGCACGACGAGTACGCAACAAAGCGTGTCATATATGCGATCACATTTAGAACTTTCAACGGTGAAACACGAACCGTCGACTCATACATATGCATAATCGTACGAGGAATTTCACTTTTGAAAATCTGTGTATGTTCGCATAGATGCTAGTATTTCTATTAATGTAAGTACTATAAAAATGCGTCAGCGTTAATCGCCTGAAATATAGTCGTCGAGTGGGTGTAGTAGAACGTATACGCCTACCGTAGAGGAAAAAACGAGCCATACGTGTAAGTATTTATAAATATTCTGTGTACTTCGATATAATTATAGCAACGACCCGATGGTCGAAAATTATATATTTAGCAAATGCAACGAATTAATTGGATCTTTTAAAAGCAGGAACAATGAAATCATTCGAATTATTAAACATTTACGGGACTTTTAGCTTTCACGAATCTATCGTATATTTAATATATGTATATCTACTTTTATTATTCTAATTTTCAGATGGAGCGACTTTTTTTACAGCTATATGCACATGCATTTATAAGTACAATTGTTTTTTTAATCTGAAAATATGACGAGGTGTTTAGACCATTATTTTTGTACATTTCCAATTGTATTTTCACACATGTTAGTTTCTGTATATATTTTACACACCAGATAAATTGCAATTTTTTATAAATGAATTTTACTGCAATATCGTGCATATATTAATTATTTTATAAAAATGCATTTTTCTATACCGGATACGCAAGAATTTATTGACACTGCTGGCAATACATACGTGGTAATGTATTTCTCTTTCATATCGTGTATATATTGGAATTTGTTGATATTTATTTATTTAATTGAAATTTCCAGGGTTATAACATTCATATCAATGGATTATTTCATTGCAATGTCAGGTACAAACAATTGCACAATTTTCACGAACAATTGGCCAAGGACTTGGATCTATCTTTACCATTGTTTCCACCAAAAAAATTTTTTCCCTTGACAACAAATCAACAGGAAGAACGTCGATTATCTTTGGAAAAATATATTCAATCTATCGGACAGAATGAAGTTATTAGCCATTCAGGAATGCTAAATGCATTCTTATTAAATGCCCAACATGAAACTATCGGTGGATTCTCTAATAATGAGAGTATGGATATTTTCCTAATGAATGGATGTAAAATAGTAATAAGCGTTTCGTTGGGTGACCATACTGGAATTATTTTAAAGGTAGCACACATTTTATGAATAATAATTGTGCTAAATGAATGTAATTGATCGAAATTTGATCGAAGTGATTTCTTCCACAGAAAGTCTACAAGCATCTTAAGCTGCCAGAACAATATTATTCCTATTTTGCATTGTTTATTGTTGCTCAGGATGAGGGTAACAGCGTTTATTGTAAGTATAATTCAGCAGAACTATTCATTGTATACGGATCTTTCGCAGCTTCTAATTGTTGAAATGAATTTATTTCTCCAGTGCTACGCAAATTGCAGAATTTTGAGTCACCTTTTATCACGAACAAGCATATGCACAATATTGGTAAAAAGGTTGTACTTGGAAAAAATTACTGGGACATAGCATATGATCTTGAATTGATGAACAATGCGGTAGCTATGAATTTGTTGTATGTTCAAGCTGTGGCAGAGACTCAAAGGGGATGGATTATAACTAAAGATGATTTGAAAGATTATTTGGTTACTTTGCAAAATCAAGGAAAGAAGAAGGAAGTAAGTTTCAGTGCGTAATGCAACATCAAGATAAAAGTCTATCCAGTGTTTCTCGTATCGATCTATTTCTTCTAGAGCTTTATAGTTTCTCATGGTTCTAATGTCTCTGTAAGGTGATTTATTTTTCATTATTTCTATTGTAGTACCTGGATGTAGTGCGTACTTTAAAGTATTATGGTTATATTCAGTTTGCTCCATGCTTATGCGATTATCCTCAATCAGATTCAAAAGTATTAGTTGCTATAGGTAGGAATGAATTAAATTTGCGCATACTGGCCGATGGGGAACAGTACGAAGAAGTCTTTAACGTTTCTCAGATGCGTTGTTGGCGAATAACCACTGTACAGAATGTAAGTTAGTATGAAAATGCTCGCGCTCGAACTGCCGTATATATTTCCTATTCTTGACTGTTTTTTAGGGGCCCGAGAGATGCGAGGATAACGACGATTTGAGTTTAGAACTATCTTTCGAATACTTGGTAGCTAAAAATCAATTACAATGGATTACCATCACGTCCGAACAAGCTATTTTAATGTCTGTATGTTTGCAAGCTATGATCGATGAATTACTCTTGAAACATGCTGGCGGTAGCCGGATTCAGGTTAATAGAATATTGTTATTCATACTACTACTATTGCAAAATAAAATTTAATTTTTGGAAGCTGGTTTGTTCCTACAGGAACAAAAGGCACCTGGAAAATCATGGACGTATGTCATGAGAGATGGACAAACAATTGTAATGGGAACAAGTTCTGGTGAACAAGCTAATGAAAATAAGAAGGTGCGTATGCTAATACATAATTAATGATACACTGAACTGATGTGATAATACTATTTCAGAGTCAAGACATTAAAGAACCTCCTAAATCCGAACCAATCATGAAGAAACTAGCCGATAGATTCTCAGCAGTAAGAATGAAAAAATCTGTGGATGTTAGAAGTAATCCAATTGATAAAATTCAAAGGCGATACGTATCGGAATGCGGTATGGAGAACAATGCGTTTCACACGATCGGCGATGATGATTTATAATTGTGAAAAATAATTATATATCTTCTGTATATAGCTTTTCAAAGCTAGGAAGCTTTTGATATGGCATTATTATATTTTTGATAAAACAAATTTGTAAATTTGTAAAACTATCACATAAAGTGTACAAAGAGGAGAATTTTATATTTATATACCGACGTTTTAACAATTATGTTTACTACATGCTTGGTCATTAACTAGATAAAAAGAATTCTTCTAATTAAGTTCAATAATAATTTAATCCTTTATAATGTCATAAGTGTGAATACAAGATGTGCGTTCATAGAAAACGAATATGTTGTGAAAAAGTATAATTGTTTACATAATGTACTTACATATTATCTGAAAAAATAATGAAAATATGCGATGGAAGAATTGATTAAATTAATTAAAGAATTGAAAATAAATGAAATCACAGTGTACAGTATTTTATTACTAGAAAATCAAGTGTAAGAGGCAGCGTATTCTATCCTAAAAGAGGTCTGTAGGCTCGCGACGATGTTTCACAATGTTGGAGCGAGACAAATTAGCGACTGGATGGTTAAATGTAGATTTATGTTTGATCGAATACTTAAGTTTGCAGGAATAAAATTTATTCGTTTCTGTTACATTATTAACGCATATATGTTGATGAAGTCGCATATCGCAGTGAATGGTGCGTCTACTTTTCATCAAACAGTAGAAATATTACTTTTTAGATTGTAACTTATTTTATCTGCTTTTCGTATTAACAGTGGAACCCAACGCTATTATTATGATAATATTGTGCACCATGGTAGGGCCATATAAAGACTGGATTTAATCATTAATATTCGAATCTTCTTCGATTGTAATGTGCATATTTTCTATATCAAAAATATGTTGTAATTCTGTATTGTTACTTTCTAAATAAACAGAAAGGTCAGTTCTGGCTATAGCATTTAAGTATTATAAATCTATTTTCGCTACTTTTAAAATAGCCCAACGTCAGCAAAGAATTACTCCACTTATGTTGAAGCATTGTCAACAGTACCGTGCGTATATGCGTTACTGTTCCTCTGGTACAATATTTTGTATGCTAATGAAATTCACTGAAATTTTATTAATAGAAAGTACAATGATAACACGTGTTCGCGAATTTCAAATTAAAAAAAGAGAAAAGAAAAAATGATCAAAAATAATGAATGCGTTTCAATAAAAATACACATTTACACGAATCTAAAAGATATAAATCTTGCCATTGCTTCATAATGATTTTCAACAATTTCAATACTGACTTAACGAATTAGCGAAATATTGAAATACATTCTAATACGGAAGACTAATTTTAGTAAGTTCATTGTCATATATACTTGACTTCAAGATGCTCTCACTTTTATTTGTAATCTTGCATGGTATATAAAACACTACCAAACAATTCGCGATCCCTTACAAATTCATGAAACGTAAGTCAACCGACATAAGAACGTATATCTCGTAACCTAATGCTAATATCTGTAGGTAAACGCGCAATAATATCTATGGCAGTAAAAAAGGAGTAAAAACTTTAATACCTTCTAAAGCTTGCTTACTTATTGGAAATTATTTCGCACGTAAACGATATGTTAGCGCAAAAGTCTATAAATATATTTTCGGGGTGATCAACTCCGTCCTTGTATTTCGTATGGGTGATAATATTTGCTTGATGTAGAACATTATGGATAGAATAAATGGCATAATAGGTGACTAGCGTAAGATAAAAACCAAATATCAATTTTATGTCGGCACCTCTACGATTTTCCTCAACGAAACCAGAAGAGAAAGGAAAGAAAATGCAAGCATGGTATTCGAATGGTATTCTTTTATCCCCGATTGCATTCGATTTCGAAGATTTCTTTCGGCATCGGTTTGTAAATGAATGCTGATGGGATTATATTAAATAATATTTCTGTAATACCATATTTCACAGTGCGCACACTCCTGGTCGAAAAGATAACATACATGTGCGATCTTTTTGTCCTGGTAGCGTAGGTAAACGTAATCGTAAAAAAATTAAGTATGTATAATGATCGTTCACCTGAATCATGTAAAATAATTTACATTGATGACGTGAGGCTATTGGCTAGTATTAGTTACTCGTATCTGATTCACAAAGAGGAAGACATTGACTTCATAAGAGAAGAAAATACTTTAAAACTGTTATTACTCTTTTCGTTTAGGTAAACAATTTCATCGGGCAATGTTCTTCTCTTTGATGAAACTCAGGACGAGATGAATAAAATCTATTCATTTATACAACTGTACACCCTTTATCTATCGTCATCACACTTATCCGGATAGAAAAAGTAACCGAACTGTTAGAAGTTTTGTTGACGTTTCCGTTTGGTGTCCATAGCGTCAAGAATCGGTTGCCTCTTGGTTTGGTACCTTCTTCTTAGCTCGTCGATTTCCCGCTCCATTTCTGCGTCCAAATTAGCCATTCGTTGCTGTAGTTCCTCGTATGAGAGAAACTTCAGCTGCAGGAGATGGTTGTTTATCTATATTCAAGTTTCTTTTACATGATGCCTAAAGTGGCTCTAACGTCGATCGATTTTAAACTCAAAGAAATGCGCGCGCGACCAGCTAAACTGGTGGAAACTAATTACAGCTACTCTTATATACTGGAATGTTTGGGAATCTGTGTAAGAGTTTGTTACTTACGAAATCAAAATCGCGTTCCGTGAAAACATTTTGAAATTTCGATATGTTATTATGTGGTTGTTCTTGGACAGGATGAGAGATCTGGTTAAGCTGTAATTGTAGATGGCTTTGAAACCTTTGAGATTCTGAAGGGCTTCGTAACTCTAATTTACTTTCATTCTCTGGATTATGTGCTCCAAGGATTTGTCCATTACCCTAATAATTAACAAATGATATAAATATACATGCCGATAGTTGGCGTTAAAAAGCGACACGACTTATGGGATGTCGTAACGCATATTGATCTTACCTTTCCTATTTCGGGCGCTTCTTTCTTATCGAAATGATCTAAAAATAATGGCCGGTACTTCTTACCGGATTCAACTGACCCTGTATTGTGACCTGTAAGGAAATTACATTTTAGTCGTTTACATTGAAATACATCGAAAGAAATGTTTTTACTGACGCTTCATTGTTGCTTCGGTGTCCGTGTCGCTATTGATAACCATTGTTCCCAAGTCCAACATTGCGGAAACAAGTGTTCCTGTGTCTGGAAGATCATGACTTGGTACCAAAGTTCCTGTATCCTCTGGTAAAGGTTTCATTGTTCCGCTACAATCTTCTTCGTCCTAATTGCGAATTGTACAAAATTTTCATTATGGATATCGATACGCAACTTTACGGTCATTCGTAATAAACGTAAATACGGATAAGTACCGAATCTTCCGTCTGGTTTTGGTTCTTTATTGCAACGTTATTGATTACGTGAGCACGATGCGCGCTCTGTTTTTCTCGTATTTCATGAGCCTCTGCGATCATCTGACTTAGAATACTGGGTTGTTTGGCATTACCTATAAATTCGTGATTCAAAAGCTCGGTAGCTGTAGATCTTTCTTCTGGATTTTTAACAAGGCACCCGCTGACAAAATCAATAAATTCGGGACTCCACTGGTCAGGCTCGCGAAAGCTAGGTGGAGGTTTAGTTGGAATCATAAATATCGCTCTCATCGGATGTATGTCGCCGTATGGTGGCTTCCCTTCTGCCATCTCTAAGGCAGTTATACCGAGCGACCATATGTCCGCGACGCAATCGTATCCAATTTCTTGAATCACTTCTGGAGCCATCCAAAATGGAGTTCCTATCACTGTGTTGCGTTTCGCCATTGTATCCTGGAAAAAAGTATTTGTCATTACTTCCTTATTAATTGAAAAATAATCGATTATTAATTACTAGACACCGGGTTGTATGCATATATGAAAAAAATGAGTAGGTGTAATTTCAAATAGTAAACACGTTAGAAGAATTCGAGAATATCATTATACTATTTCCAACCTAATAAACATACTAGAAAATCTGCTGCTGTCTATTTATTATTAAGACGATAGTGCTTACAGTTAGCTGTCCTGCTACACCAAAATCTGCTAGCTTAGCATGCCCTTCGTTATTGAGCAGGATGTTTCCTGCTTTAATGTCTCTGTGTATTTTTCTTCTCAGATGAAGGTATTCCAAACCCTTCAGGGTGTCACTGAGGATTGTCGCTATTTCATCCTCTTGCAGAGTTTTCTTTCTTAACCTCATGATGTCGCTAACAGATCCTGCTCCACAATATTCCATCACAATCTGTGAAATTGTACCCTTATAAGTGCAAATAAATGTTAAATCGATACGATAGTTGTTGACAACATAGAGATGCTTCAAGTTACCCATAAATCAGTGTTCTTAAAGTAGCTTCCATAATATTTGACAACATATGGAGAATCGCATTGTTGCATAATAGAAATTTCTTTTATAATTTCCTGCAAGTCTGTATCGACTGGTACCTGTTTGATGGCAAGTACCTGTCCGCTTTCTTTGTGCAATGCTTTGTAAACTGATCCATAGGACCTGCACAAGGAAAATTGGCATGATTACGATCGACACGATAGTTCTCTTCCATGATTAACAACTTACCCTTCTCCCAACTTGCATATTATGTCGAACACCTCTTCCGGTTGTCTTGTTAAACTTTCCTCTGACAACTTTTTTAATTCACTAAAAAATAGATTACATGGAATGTTAAGTAGAATACAATTGAATATTTTTGAAAGGTTTCTAAATAATATGTGTAGATATTTCTAGATTTCATATATTTTCACATAACAACGGCTGTATTATGAAAGGACTTTTATGGCAAACTCCATACTACAAAGTCATGTTTTGATTTGCATTAGCACAGGGAGTTAGGTGTATGGAGCAACGGACTCGAATTACTATAAACAAAATTCGAAAGGTTCTCGGTGTTAAATAGTGATCGAGGTTTCTTGTAAAAAGTGAAGGTAATTAGAAATTCAATAAATAATGTAACGAAATTGACAATGCAGGTTAACAAAGAAACAAAGAATCGATACAGCGCGATTGTTTCGCCTAATAAGAGAAACGTGCAATGGATCGTGGGGCCGACTCGTTCTAGCTACAAATAACTTCCATCGGTGAGTTGGCGACGTTCTGCCAGTTTGAAAAACACAAAGTAAAAACAATTAAATACCTCTTCGAAGACATTTTCGCTTTCTCGCGTGAACGAGGTTCCTACTTGAATAAAAACACCTTCAATATGTACACAAATAACTTAACTTGGATAAAACAGATATCATTCCGGTTGCGAAAACATGGTCAATTTAAAATAGAAGTGTTACATTTTTGTCAATAAATTAAAGTAACCACACAACCGAAATATCGAAAACCATCGACCATCCGGTGCAGGAGTAGATGGCGAAGCTAAGTACATACAGGCTCACCGATTGCACGGAGAGGGATGGTTTCGTTCAAATACGAGCACCGTTCACGGGTTCAATGGAAATATGATTGGAAGGAGATCTCTGATCTTGCGATCAGGGATGATGATTTCCGAGGTGGTTCTAAGCACCTTTTTCCTTTGCCGATTCGCGTCAAAACGCTTTATTTTCGAGTTATCAACGAAAAACATGGACTAATCAGCGAAGAGAATCCAGAATCCGCCAGCTGTAGCTGCGGTCTGATTGGTCCGTGTTTTTCATAAACAACTCGAAAACAAAACGTTTTGGCGCAAAATTGCAAAAGAAGAAGATGCTTAGAGTCACCTCAGGAATCATTTGCGGTAAACGAATACAGTTGAAACCTTAGACCATATATACTTATAGCCCTCAGCTTCAGATAGCATGCCTTGTTCCAAGATTACATAATCTACCAGATGATGGATACAGGCAAAGTGCTATAGTGTAGCTATAGTCGGTTGAGAAGTTGAATTACCACGAAGCAAAAATTTTGCTTGTTTGTCCTTATACGAACATAATAGGAGCTGTGCGAGGGCTCATTATAAAGAGGAGGGTTGATTGTTCTAACGTGCACTCATGATTCAAGTAAAAAAAATCGTTTTGTATTAGAAAAATACATGGGAACCTGATGGTGGTTGTCTCGATTTTTCCCCCTATTTTAGACGCTCATATTATTAATTATAAACATAATCTCGTTAAATCATGATGGAAATAAGCTACAATCAACCTTCCTCTTTACAATGAGCCTTCACAAAGCTCCTATTATGCTCGTATAAGGACAAACAACTCGATCCCGCAAACACTGTCTTACTGGTTTTTCTAGTAATATTTTTAGTAATATTCTGCCTATCTTGTGAAACGTGTAATAAATATTTTATTTTATTATTCGATCATTTTTACTTTACTTTTATTATTTTAAATACGGCATTTTGTCAATTATAATTTGAAAAATGTTTCATCGTGACCCTAGTAGCATTTACGGTTGACCACCGTTGGCCAACGGTTGGGAGTTTATGGGGGAATGGTAGAGGTTTTCCCGACAAATCCCCAAAAAGGCCAACAAAAAAAAATATGTCAATTTGCTGACTAATCCCCAAAGTAGGTCCAACGACGAATACCCAAAGTAGGGCCAACGACATATACCCAACGTAGGACCTAAAGATATTATAGTCGGGTCCAAGGCTAAAACCTTATACCTAAAACCTAAACCTGAAACCTTTATACCTAAAACCTTTAACACGTGCCAACACTACAACGTATATTTTATAAAGTCGTTCAATAAATTGCATTTTATGACTATGCTGAGTTGGAAATTTGTAATTCTTTCGATGAAAACTATAAACGGGAAAGGGATGAATAGAATAAATTTTGTATTTCCCACGCATTATCAAGAGGACAATGGTATCGCGTTAACAGAAAACTGTATCGAGTTACATGACTATGTTCTGTGATCTATGGGTGGATTAACGCGTGCGTGAAACGATGGCCGTTCGAATTTTCGCCACGATAAGCGAGGTAAACGAAAATAGAGCCTTCAAAAATAGACACGAGTCACTATTTCGATTGAAACTC
This sequence comes from Lasioglossum vierecki, assembly GCA_028455595.1. Classification (NCBI taxonomy): domain Eukaryota; kingdom Metazoa; phylum Arthropoda; class Insecta; order Hymenoptera; family Halictidae; genus Lasioglossum; species Lasioglossum vierecki. Next base: position 28,695,265 of record CM052336.1, on the reverse strand, counting down.
GAAAAAATCAGTGAAGACGCACGCGTCCGACGCGTAAGAAATTTATATTTTCAAAGTAGCCGAATCGGTCGTTGGCCAATCAGGATATAATCCCAATTCTCTCGATCTTGTAAACTGTACTTTAAACTTGGCATATTTATAGCGGTTAGTGTAGTAGAAGTGTCAAGAAAAATAACGTTTCCCCAAGAATCATTCTTATAGAATGAAAATGGACCGAAGAATATCTTCGTCTTTCGCCGCGAGTCAGTGTTCAACGGACAATGAATAACAGGGTAAAATATATTTGTCTCTAACGTTACCCTAACAATAGTATCCACAGATACGTTTAGACGAGTTAGAACAGTTTCAGCTGAAATTGGCAATTTAGTCGTTGATCGATTTCTTGAAATGATCTAGAAACAACGTCATTGTTCCTAACGAGTTTCAAAATACCGAAACATGGTAGTTACGTAAGAAAAACTGTTGGAAACGACGAATCTCGGGGCGGAGTTTTCGTTCTAGAGATCGTTCTCACGTTTCAATCTGGAGATTCAGCTTTTTGCATCGTCGAACGACGAATACGACGATCGTCGATCGTGATTTTTCCGATTTTCGCAGTGTTCAGCCGAACCGCGGAGATCGAATGATCGAGAATTGATCTCGTGATCGCATGGATCTCGAGTTTGAATTTACCGCCTGTGTGCTTTGGTAGAACGCACAGCCACACGATGGCGATGATGTTGGAAGCATCGTTCGAATACACGCGAGTTTCTACGCGGTATACGTAATCGCGTGTCCACGCACGGTGAACGCTAGCACTCGTTTGCTAGACGGCCGGCTAGCAAAACGAGTCGATTTCTCTTGGTGCGCGATTTCGCGGTAGAGCGGTGGAGGAGAGACGTCGTTGCTCGTCGTGGGATATCGTAGGGTACGCGCGAGGCATCGTCGAGGGCTGAAAGCGAACGAAAGAAAAAACGGGGGAATCTCCGGTGGATCCGAAACGACGACGAACGGAGCGGCGACGGCGGCGGCATTGTCCTGCTTGTTTTGTTGTCTCGCGTGAAACGCACAGGTGGAACAGAGAGGAAGCGATCGCGTTCGTCGAGGGACCCGAGAGAGGAGTGACGGAGGCGAGCGAGAGACGGTGTGTGTACGACTAGAGCAGACGACTGGCTGTTCCGTCGTATGGAGGAACGCGTTGGCATAGGTGTACATACCGTAAAAGAAGACAACTCGAGGAAACGGCGAGGCGATCGTAAAAGGTAGAAAGAAGGAAAGAAAGACGGCTATAGAATCGGAGAAAGAAGAAGAAAGAAATAAAGGGAGACAGACAGAGGCAGAAGGAGATTGTGAGAGAGCGAGTCAGACAGACAGACAGAGAGAAAGAGAGGAACGGCTGTGTTGAGGCAAGAACAGGCTCGCGCGAAAGAGAACGACAGGAACGGAACGGGACCGAAAGGGACACGAGATAGATAGATAGCTAGAAGAGAAAGAAAGAAAGAAAGAAAGAAGGAAGGAAAGACAGACGGTCGCACGGAGAAAGAGGGAGGTAGAGAGAGATAGAGAGAGTGAGTGAGAGAGAGAGAGAGAGCGAGAGAGAGAGAGAGAGAGAGAGAGAGAGGACGATAAAGAGAAGAAACGAAAGGTAGTCCAGTGGTAGAACAGGACACGAGGGAGGGAAGGAAGGAGAGACAGGCACGCGAGGTAACCGCGTTAGATCTGCGAGCTGGGAGAGCTGCGTGATCCAAAATGGCGCTGAACCAGGACGTGGACCCGTTGAGCACTCTCGTGGTGAGGATGGATCAGAACTCGGAATCGGATCTGCAGGCGTTGTTCGACAGCGTCCTGAAGCCCGATCTGTCGAAACGTCCGCTCCAAGTGCCGTTACGCATGCGTAATCTACCGGATTCCTTCTTCAATCCGCCGTCGACGGGCAGCAAGAGCCCCTCGATCTCTCATTCCCGGGAGAATTCGGCGGATTCTGCTTTCGGCGCGGCCGCGGTGGTGGCTGTTACGGGCGGGGGGGCTGGACCCGGGACCGGTGGAAATGCCGGCGGGACCGGCGCGCAGGGGACCGGCCCGGGCCCGGCCTCGGGACAACCTGCCAGCGGGAACGGCGCCGCCACCGGGACGAATGCCGCAGGTGCAGCAGCGGCTGCGGTCGCGGCCGCCGCGGGCCTCACGGTCGCTCATCCTCGAGCCCACAGCAGCCCAGCATCGCTGCAACAAACGTACGCGTCCGCTCAGCAGGCGCCGCAACACGCGCCCCAACCGCACGCGCGTCACCACCATCACCAGAAGCAACGCAGCTACGACGTCATCAGCACGGTCGACGACCTGGGTCCCCTGCCGCACGGATGGGAACAGGCGCGCACCCCCGAGGGACAAATCTACTTCCTCAAGTGAGTACTACTTTGATATACATTCCTTATACTAATCCATTCTGTTCGCGCTGCTCGCCTTAGGGTACCAGTACAACGGAGCTGCTAGCGAAAAGAACGTCGTCAGAGCATCGCTTTTGACTAAGCGTACCTCTACTCGCCGCTTCGACATGAACGCTTCCACTACAAAACTATACCTACATTCTATTTCCACGCTTCGCGCACTCTTCGCTAGTGTAGCAACTCCATTTTACAGTCAACCCTTCTACAACGCTATTAACCCCTTGTACTATCATTCATTTGATTGTTACGATCATTTGGATTTTTATCAAATTGATGTCTACTGGTTGCCTATGTTTTGTCTAATGGCTATACCTATATTAACAACAGTAAAATAGAATTTTATTTCGATTTAAAAGAAATTAGTAACACGTGTATACAGTTTAGTGGAAGGGGTTCATTTGTACATACCTCAGTTTATGGCAAGCGCGTTACAAGTGGAGATAGGATCAAGAATCTCGTTGAATAGTTTCGAATGTTTCACGAGTTCTTTGTAGAAAAAAGTCTAAAAATCCAATACTACAAATCTTGACCTTGACAACATATGTTTATACAAGATTATAAAATCGAGAACTAACTTCTATGTAGGTTTTGCTCTCCAAATTCATATTTTTGCAAACCAAATTCAACCTTTTGAAAATCAATTTCACCCTTCTGCAAACCAATTTCACCCTTTTGCAAATTAAATTCAACCTTTCGAAAATCAAATTCAACATGTTGCAAATTAATTTCACTCATTAACCCCTTGTCCGACGACTTATTTTACGGATTCAATGATTAGAACTTTTTTGTAGACTGTAATTTCCTAAAAAAGGACAAAACTTATATCTATTGTATGCATATATGTTCTTCAATAGCTGTATATTAATAAAATCAAAATAGAATTATATTTCGATTTAAAGGAAATTAATAGCATACATATTTATTAGACTCTATTCAGAATCTTCATCACGAGTCTGACTCTATGTATTTAGATTAAATTATACATATATTCATTTAGACACACCTGAACGGTGACATAACTGCGAAGGAAAATACGCTTCAATAAATACATGCACTCACACATACAATACAATACGCATGACAATAAACATACAGGTTTTGCACTCCAAATTTATTCTTTTCCAAATGAATTTCGCCCCTTTGAAAATGAATTTCACCCTTTTGCAAAGCAATTTCAACCTTTCGCAAATAAAGTATTTTTAATCCTTCATTGCATGACTTTTGTAATTGGGATGAAAAAATTAAAAGTAGGTCAGTTTTTGTGTTTTATTTAAGAGAAAAATATTTTAAAAAATTAAAACAACATTTTCAGAAAATTAAATGTCATATATCATGTCAGATATCAATTTATGGATATCATCGACCAATACGTGCACCAAGAGGTTAATAAGCAAACGAATGGTTTCTCTCAAACGTATCCTCATTCTCTCACCTTTGCGTTCTCCTCTTACTCTTGCTCCTTCTCGAGATCGCGATCTTCCTTTCGCTTTCTACCCACCAGGGCTTCGGAGTCGGAGTTTGGGAGTAATTGCTGATCACTGTAGTTGGAACCGGAGTAAGACAAAGCTATGCATATATCAACTCCTGGGGTCAGAAAAAATATATCGACTCCGACTCCAATTCTAGCTCTTTTGTTTATATGTATATATTACATGTATACATATGTATACCTCGGTACTATGTAGAGGGGAAACAGTTAAAGTTATGGTAGTAATGAAGGCAAATCAATAAAAAAAGAATTAAATTATATTCTCATTCTAGTATTTTTTATTTCAAATAAATGAATCATAACAAAAAAGATATAAAATAAGACAGTAGTACGAACTTTCTTTTGTACATATTAATATCTATAAGAACAAAATAACATTTTTAAACAATTTCTTTATAATATAACTTTAAGGAAAAGAATGGCTTTAATCCTCTTTCACGGATGCTCTTAAATCCGTTTCAATTATTTTTAATGCTGGAATTAATAAAATTCGATTCATTGGGTCAACGTAAATACCAATTAATAGACCGTTATTCTGCATTAGCTAATGCTTTCTTTTTTTCATTGAAGTTTTAATCGGATCGGCAATGGACCCTTCAGTTCGGTTTAAGTGATTCATCAAGTTTTTCCAGTACACGAAAACGGGGCAAGAGTTAAAAATGCTTTCAAACCTGGTTTCAAGTGCTACGGGGCAAGAAAAGAATTATTAACAAGCCTGCTATAAAATGATTTTTATTGCATTAAATTATATTGTTTAGTTTCATAGTTATTCATTTTTAAACAAACAAGTACTTTTGGGTTGTACGGAAAGTCTCCGCCGATTGTGTGTGTGTGTGTGTTCGAGTAAATTAAATACAAAAAAATTGTACTAACTATCAAGTGTATCGAATAAGACATACACTATTTTGTTTGATGACGGTTTGCCTTCTGTTGGGAAGTTTCATTATCCCACTCTCATAAAACGTCCCTGGTTTATCGCACATGAAATGCCTAGTATGCACTTACCCCATCGTGATAGTCTGCACTTGCTCCATGTAATAATATTTACGAGGCAAGAGCAGACTACTGTTTTTCTCAATATATTTTAAAAAATGCAATAAAAACGGTTAATTTAATGTAAACTTACATCAATATTTGTTGTACTTACCTAAAATAACAATACAGAATATATTATTAACTTATAAACTATTGCATGTTCAGGGTAACCTCAAAGTTGTACATGTCCTTCTCACGTGACTATTTAGCACTTTATTCTTGGACTATATCTGTGTCGAATAGTTCATACTAACTTATAGTACATTGATAAATACAAGTTAGACAAAAATCGCGCATATTATAATAAAAATAACCAATTTATGCACTTGCCCCACTACACCTGATGTGTATATTTTCTTTATTAACTCCATTTGTTTTTTCTGTTATACTTAACATGTTTGAAACCTTATCTGTCACTATACAGAAAATCTATTCATTCTTAATTTAATAATCATCTAATACTTCTTGTTCCAATTTTTGAAGATATTCGCTCGTGTGATGTGCCTGAGCTCCAATTGTTCGAATTAGAATTTTATTATTTTTATCAACAAACCGAATGTTAATCGCAAAATAATTGACTATGTGGCGTGTGCATGCATTCATTCTAATAAAAATCAAACGATCTTTTCGACTTTTTTGAAGTTCTTCCTCCTGGTATCTAGCCGCGTCTATTATCAATTTTCTGATGCTATCATTTTGTAGGCAAACTCCTTTTCTGACCATTTCGCCGTTTAAGCCTACAAAGGCAGGTTCTGAAAGAAAGGTTACAGACACACTACTTTGCACCACCATTTTAATTATAAGATCTTTAAACTTCTGTGGGGTCATTGTTACTGTTACTTCATCAGAAATAAAGAATTTGGATATTCGTGCTTGTCTGGTACTAAATACACTGTCCAACAAATTTTAACTTTTTTCATGTTTCCATATAACTGTTGGGTGGATCTTATAGAGTTCCTTGCGTTGATTCCGACATGTTTAAACAATCGTAACATATTAATAATAGATATCACTGGATTCAGGAAACTGTACAGAATCTTTTGCTGTAAACAATAATTCAATATCCTTTATAATAACATCACAATATTTATTTAAAGTTAAAAAATATATAAAAAATATATAAATTATTTAAAGTAGATTCGGAATCAACGCAAGAAACTCTATAAGATCCACGCAACAGTTATATGGAAACATTTTTGATTTTGGACAGTGATATTTTATCTTTTTCTAAATTTACAGATGATTGAGTACGTGTACATGTATCTTTTTTGCTTACTTCTTCCAATACTATGGGATGGAAACGCTGTAAATGTCTTTTTAAATTTGATGCCCTTGTTGGTGCATTTATTCCTCCCAAATTAAAAAAACCTATTCATTTTTGTTTTTCGCATAATCTTTTACACATTTAAGTAAAATGTTAAAAAACTGTTGGCTTTTTCGACATTGCAAACTGCAAGAGATGTAATCATAGAAAAATATTCAGTTTTTTTACACTTATAACTTACTGTTTTAAGAAACAATTATACATAGGTAACTATAAGTTGTACAGAAAAAGGATAAAAAGAAGCACCAAGAGAATATAGGTTTTAGCTGCGCTTCTTCGGTATCTTTATATTAGGTTGGGGAAAAAAGTTTCTTCGTATTCTCCCGATAGATGGTGTTACCATGTCAAAACTCTGTTAATATTAATCGGATCTGGAATGCTATCAGGATTGATATATTATAGAGTAATTAGAAACAAGAAATTGTGAATTTGTTTGTTTAGTCGAAAGTTATTACGTTTTGGAAATGAGTGAAAACATAGAAGAAATTCGAGACATTTTGAAATTTTATTACAAAAAAGGGAAGAACACGGCTCAAGCTGCTTAGAAGAATTTGTAATGTTTATAGTCGTGATACAGTATCAGTACATCTGGCATAAAGTTAGTTCAAGCATTTCGAGTCTGGAAATTTTGATATCAAAGATGCACCTCGTTCTGGTCGACCCATCACTGAAAATGTAACATGTAACACACCGTAACATCGGTAAGGAACGAAACATCAACCAGAAAACAGTTCTGCACCGTTTAAAGAAGACTGGATACAAAAAACAGACCGATGTTTGGGTGCCTTGTGAGTTAACATTGAAAAATTTAATGGATCGAATTTCAATTTGCGAGCCTTTCCTAACACGAAACGAAATCTTTTTACATTTGACACTAAAAACTATTGTTCATAATAAGTTTAAAAAAGGTTAGAAAACTATATTTGAACAAATTCATTTTTTAATCAAAAATATCAATGGAAAGTTAGTATAAATTATTGTTTAACAAATGCAAAAAATATTGAATTACACGTAGTTAAAAATTATTATTTTTTAATTATTTTTAGTGAAAATTTCATTGCAATATCTCTACTGGTTCAAAAGTTGTAACAAAATGACACCAACTTTTTCGGTCTGGATCACTGTGCATCGTTTTCCAGCACACTAATGCCTGATCCCAACATCTTTGGCGATAATAAACCGTCTCATAAGCTACCTAATAAACCCATTTTGTTCTGATCTTTGCACTCACCAATAAACTACCTTTTGTTTCGGTCCCTACAAAATTCAGTCAAAGTTGATTTACACCCTAGGTTTATATTCAGCATTCCCAGTGAAGGTAGTCTATTGCAGGGTACGAAACCAGGCTACTACATAGTGTTGCCGGAGTGGCCATGGCAGGTATACTGACCTTCAATGGTTTTAAGTTAACATCTAAACAAGGCTGTAAAATTCACGTGCCGGTTTTCCGTCCGAAAGACGTAGAAATTCTAGTTTTAAGGTTTTACCTCCAAATTGGAAAAACGTGGTCTCAACGGCAAATACGAAGAAACTGTTTCACCAACCTAATATTATATGTAGAAGAAAGATCACGACCGACTATCTACGATTATACATAGCCACGTGTCACTTCTCATTAAACAAAAAAATATGACCTTCGTTGCATAGCGTTCTCGAAGCAAAGTTCGTAGTATATTAAGAGGCAAGGAGCAACACGTGACATACCTATTCTATGTTATTTATCCGTATTACCAACGTCTGCGCGGTGAAAGTTTTTTTTGTGGTAACACTGATAAACATACATATATGTATCAGTCTAACGATTCAATTTTGCTATGATTCCTCGTATTTCCCTTTTTTTTATTAATATCTTTTAATAAAGGCATTAATCAAGCCCCATATATTTTTGTTGTTGCGATTCCATGTTGACACTCCTGACTAGGCGCTATCTGGTCTAACTAGCTGAACTAAAATTGGCTCTAGACTTGCTTTAGACTCTGGCATCATGAATGGAATATGTGGAAATTGAATGCAATCACGGGCTGTCGTTTTTTTACCTTATACGAGCATATTCTGAGCTGCACAAGGGTTCATTTGGTAGAGGAAGGTTAAGTGCACCCCGCTGCACCCTATCATATGAGTCAAAAATGTCTATTTGTGACAAAAAATGCATCGGAATCTGCTGGTGTTTTCCTCGATGTTTGCTCTATATATATATATTTTCGACTTATTTTTCTGTCACAAATAATTTTATGACTTAAGTATGTGTAAATCACATTTTTCTTGTATATGTACCATTATTTTATCGTAGTGGTTTTTAATATTGTTTGTTTCTATAAACAAACGGACATTTTCTTTAATTTTATTTCAATTTTACATAAAAATTGTAACAACAATAAATATAAAATTTGAAACGACTCTCGTAATGGATTTGGGTCCCATGGAAATTACGGACATAAATTTCCCCGACAACTACTTTGGCTGTAAACGCCTTCAACCGACAACGGTCTTGACCGACAATGATTTTCGATTAGTTCTCGGTCAAAATTGTTGTCGAAGCAAGGCGTTGTCGGCGAAAGTAGTCGTCTCTAGTAGTAGACTCGATGGATTTAGTGTTAATAGGAGTGAAAATTATGATTTATGGTGCTTTGTAAAACCAGTGTTATTCACTTCAATAAACTGAAATTTTTACTTTTTCACCTTTTTGGCCTACTTTCTAAATTGCTTTACTCTAAATACAATTTTTACAATTTTACAAATTGCTTCGGGCTTTACAAATTTTAATAGGTTAATTATGCCCTGTTAAATCATTTTATCTTTTATTACGGTAGATCTTGTTAGTAGTACCTGTCTTTTACAGCAGGCCTGGGTAGAGCGTACTACCCAACCACGAGTTAGATCTTTCTTTCACGGAATATACCCACTATAATGTTTTACTATTGATACGCTAATATATGTAGGGCCTTATTACGGGAACTTTTAAAACCCGTGTAGGCTTTATTGACCCCCTCCCCTATTTTCGACGGAGCTTTCGTTTGTGTTTGCGTCTGTTTCGCTGCTTCTGTTACCTAGCCGGATTTCAGGGAGCTTATCATTCAGGAGTTCGACACATTGGCACAATGTTACGCGTATCGTGTAGACTCGATCTCTCGAGGTCCCGATTCTTGGTGACCGGGACCGATCTATGTAAAGAGTTCAAAAGCAATCTGAATGACCCATTTCGGGTCATTTATCGGAGAATCTGCGTAGTTACGACGTCGATCCGTTTTGGTCGTGCGTCCGTGTGTTAGGGTCCCACATACCTCAAGGCCGTCACCGTCTTTATCGCCTGCTCGGTTCACTCGTCTCGTCTCGTCTCGTCTCGTTTCGTTTCGTTTCGTTTCGTTTCGTTTCGTTCCGTTCCCGTCTCGTCCCGTCTCTCCGATTGCTCCTCCGTTTCTCGGTCGCGTTTGCCCCCACTTGTTCCCAGCCGTGTATCGTTGGGTCCCCGCCGACCCTTATTCTCTCCTCTTTTCCCGCGTGGTCGTTTCTCCTTGTCGATCGTTCGGGACGCCTACTCGATACCGTCTTCGTCCCTAGCACCTCTCTGGCTCTCTTGCTTCGCTTCGCCTCGACCCGCCTGGCCTCGCCACGCCATCGTCTCGTCTCGTCTCCTCCGCTCGTCCAACCTGATCCACCTGCGCCGCGACTAGGATTCCCACGTGTCACCTGTCGTGGGAAACGCTCCCCGTGTGCTTTGTCGCCTCGCTCGCCTCCTTCTTCCACCCACCTGTCTTTGACCCGCACAGGACCTTACCCACGGGGATGATGATGCTCGACTTTCGGGTTAGCCTTTCGCTCTCGTTTGCCTTTTCCACACTGTCGACCATCTTTTGCTCAGATTTTTTAAAGTTACATTAATTTTCTGGGGATATTTACGCTACTAGAACTACCCTTTGAAAGGCGTTCAATGTAGTAGTCAAAAGCTATTTGCTTTATGCGAATTTTCCTGGGGATATTGAAGACCTCCTTGCAAGAACCGAGCAAGTCCAAATTATGAAAATTGTATATGTAATTCTTGCGCTAAAAATATGTGCAACTTCAACAAATAGAGTTTCTTTAAAAAATGGATTTTTCCGAACTGATCGATACATCTACTAGCTGGAAAAGGTTTGTGGATTACAATTGACCACTTAGAAAGGGACTTTGTATCTTCCGCGTTGCTCGGCACCGTTCCATTACGAATCTGCTCGGCTGACGTCACGTCGAGATACATCACCGATAATCGATTCTTCCAGCGATAAAAGGTATTCCAGGGATACGTGGGAAGGGATTCGGGCTGTTCATTCAGCCGTTTCGCGAATGTATTCATCGTCTGATTGCCGCGGACCGCGTTTACAAGAGCGCGTTTGTCCCGCGAGCCTTGCGCGAGCCTCTATTGTTCTTTGCGTTTCCAAGCATTTCTATCTTCTTCTTCCTCTTCTTCTTCTCTCTATCTCGTTTCTTCCCCTTTTTCTCCCTCTGTGTGTGTGTGTGTGTGTGTGTGTGTGTTCGTTTTATTTGTAAACGTCCGGAGAGAACGTTTTAAGACGGAAAAAAGTTGAAAAGCGCGCTCGTTTTCTTTCACGCGGGCGTAACAGGGTTTGCCGGTAGGTCATTTCGGTTTCACCTGCGAATCCCAAGGGTGTCGCGTCGCTACCTGCCGTTAAAATTCGTGAGAACTTGCGCGAGACCTGGCTCGGTTTTCGGGAATACCGGGAACTCGGTTTTACCCCTCGTGAGAAACCACCGCAGGCCCGCACTCGACGAAAACCTCTTCTGCGAGGGTTCTCATCACGTAGATTTCAGTCAAGATCTTTTCGTGAATTCTTTTCTCCATTAGATCTCTCTATTAGAATTTTTGTATATGATTGTAGCCAAGATTTTTCGTGGGCAATCTGATATTTCAACTATCAACCCTTTGCACTCCTTTGTCGAGTGTCATTCGACATCGGAGAGAAAAAAATGTCAGAGTTGAAATTAATCGATTAAAATTTTAACCAAGATTGATTAATGTGTACTATTAAAAAAGGAAATCATTGAAAGATCATCTCAATTTTCTTTTTCGAAGATTATACGCGATCGCAACTATTAGTCTTCTCACATATGTGACGCTCACAATTTTACGATTTACTTAAAGCTACATAGTTGAATTAATTTTATTGACTTGGCTGTTTAGGCTCGCTACACACATCTGTTTCTGTAACGTGCGGCGACTGTGCGGTACCGGAATTGCGATCTGAAAGATGTGCCATAGATTCAATTAGGCACTGCACATTTTGTTTGAACGGCAGTTGCGGTGCTGCACATTGTAAAAATCGCATATGCGATCATAAACACATTATCACATATCAGTCGATATATACATTCGTTATTCTGCAGAACCCCCCATTCACCCCATCCAGATTGCATCAATGATTATACAATTCCTCATACAAACGTTTCAACCCCTTTTCACCCGTTCAGGGGATGAATTTTTTTAAAATGACGAAATAAGTGTTTCATTAATTATATCAAAGAGCATTAAGAACCAAGTTTCAAGCAAATCTGACCACAAATAAAATATTCCTCATAAAAACGTTGCAACCCCTTCCCACCCCTTTAGAGGTCGAATTGTAAAAATGCCGAAATAGGTGTTTTATTAATTATATCAAAGAGCATTAAGACCAAGTTTCAAAGAAATCCGACCATGAACAAAATATTCCTCATACAAACGTTGCAACCCCTTTTCACCTCCTTAGGGGTTGAATTTCGAAATATCCTTTCTTATCTCTTGTATAGATCATAAAGGAAACCTCTGTGCAAAATTTCACCTTTCTAGGGCAGAGATTTTAGCCTGGGCGTTGATAGGTGAGTGAGTCAGTCAGGACTACGTTTTTATACAGGGTGTTCGACTACAGGAGGGAGAAAATTTAAGGGGCGATTCTTGACAATAATCTAAGACGAAAATGGAGAATAAAAAAATTGCGATTTCGGCTTCGTTAATTAACTATTAGCAATTAAAGATTGGCCCAAAAAGCGGCAACATTGCGACACAGCTGTACGTTGCGCACGTCACACAGGCGCGCGACACTCTCGTATCAAGTGACAGTTGCATGCATACCTTGGTTCTTATTTGGGGCCCCAGCGAGGTGAAAATGTTCTAATAAATAGCTGGACGACATTGAACCTACCTACTCGTTAAAATCCACAAGGGCATTTCTAATATCCGCCCTATGGAATTATCGAGTAGAAGGGGTCAATGCCCTTTCACTTTTAAATTCTTCTCACACAAATCCATAAATCCTTATTCTGCACTATAATTTGTCATAAAACCGAACTTAAATACTGGAATAAACGCTCTCGCACTATTTACCATAACATACACACGCACTACGAGTTTACTAAGAAGAATGAGGAGAATGTAAGGAACTGGTAATCCTTTAATGTTGAAACACTGCACTTTATTGAACTTGATTTACGACGAGAGACTCGCATGAGGACCCATTCACCGACGGAACGGATATCTTTGAGGTCATGCGATTTTTGCAAACGGAAATCTTCGACGCGTGCGAGAAGAATCGTCCGTACAAGCTAGCATCCGTATGCACATTGATTCAAGACAGCTGATGAGGTCAATGCCTGAGCCCAATCGATAAAACAAATGCCGATCTACAACAGAAAACGCCCGCCGATTTACAGCGAACGCCCGCGCGAACATCGCGATTCTTTCTCATTCTGGCTGTGATCGCCAAATATCTAACGTTCGTTACAACGATTTTTTACGACCTCAAGATGTCCGTTCCGTCTGCGAGCGAGTCTCGCTTCAAAATAAAGTGTAGTGTTTCAACATTAAAGGATTACCAGTTCTTTACATTCTCCTCATTCTTCTTGGTAAACTCGTAATGCGTGTGTATGTTATGGTAAATAGTGCTAGAGCGTTTATTCCAGTATTTAAGTTCGGTTTTATGACAAATTATAGTGCAGAATAAGGATTTATGGATTTGTGTGAGAAGAATTTAAAAGTGAAAGGGCATTGACCCCTTCTACTCGATAATTCCATAGGGCGGATATTAGAAATGCCCTTGTGGATTTTGACGAGTGTAGGTTCAATGTCGTCCAGCTATTTATTAAACATTTTCACCTCGTTGGGGCCCCAAATAAGAACCAAGGTATGCATGCAACTGTCACTTGACACATGACTGTCGCGTGCCTGTGCAACGTACACCTCTGTCGAAAATGTTGCCGAATTTTAGGCGGATGTTTAATTGTTAATAGCTAATTAACAAAGTCGAAATCGCAATTTTTTTATTCTTCATTTTCGTCTTATATTATCATCGAGAATCACCTCTTAAATTTTTTCCCACCTGTAGTCGAACACCCTGTATATATAGTACGAACGAATCAAATTTTACTTTAAAATAAAACTTTGTTAAATACCTCTATCGCGATTCTGGTTCGTCAAAGTACGGCAAGTGGTTAAATAAAACATTTTAATTGTGAAACACGGAACATCGTGGCCAATCGAATGCTTGTATCTACACGAACTACTGCGTCATATCTCGTCACTGAACGTGTTAATTGCACGTGTACTCGATTATTCGCGAAATAGGGACGCCTAGCACGTAATCTTCGGTTGTTCGTAAATCCTTTAAGTATTCGCTGAACGGCGTTATCGGGTGAATCGAGAACAGTTATCTCGGAAGGAAATGGAGGGAGGATTAACACTTTCCCGAGCGGCACGGCGCCTTACGCGAAACTCACGGTCCCGGACATCAGTCCTGTCCGGAAACAGATAGAATCACGAAACTCGTAAAACCTGACAAGGCTCTGGACGGTCACCTGATAACGTATCCTTAACCTTTCGGAACGTGGCTCCCGTTAATGCGAACTTAATCGGTCCCTCAAGAGCCGTTTCGTCTTCCGGTTTCACCGCGCACTTTGCTCACCGGTTACGTAAACGTGTAATGGGAAGTACGTATCTGCCGATCTCTCGCCGTGATTCGAGAACGGCATGGAAGTTCGAGCTAATTTCCCAACCGATTACCGAACCGTCGAACGTAAACACCTTCGAATTTCCCCTTCGCTGTGCGATACGTATTTCCATAATTTCACGTAATGTTTCGAAAAAGTCATTACACTCTCCTTACAAACCAATGAATGATTGATTCTATATAAGATCGACAGTGGCCCACAAAGTAACTATTTTTAAATTGGACCAAACTACTTTTTTTTAGTAATTTGGTTTACCATGATGAAAATGTGTACGCATGTTGCAAATTCGTTGACCTACGATTGAACTTTTAATCAATCGTATATAATATTTACAACCTCAAAACTAAAAATTTAGTGTTCCAAGCATAAACAAAGGTGTCGACTGCACTAGTAAATATTTATTTTGCATTAAAGTAGATGTTATATTGAATAAAAGTTTCTTTATGTTGGAGTCATAAAAGTTCCATGTAGCCAGTTATGTAGATATTGGAGTGCGAGTAACTGAAGGTTAAGAAAGATTTGTTAAGTTAAAGGGTAATCTCGAAATTGATTTCCTCACCGTTACCATCGATCAACAACCTTGTCCGAGACTTTCGATCGTGTATTACCGCGAGCTTCGAAGAAAGTAATCGTTTCGTAAAGCATTCGATGCGCAGCGACGCGAATACGCGTATACATATACGTTCTGCGGCCAGACGTCGAGTAACATCCTCGTTGTGTTACGTTGTTCCAAGTTTTCACCGGTGGAACGGTGTTTCCATTTTTTCTTTTCGGTATCAAGAGCCAGCCCCTCTACCAATCCTGAGTTGATCGCGTCGTCGCGTTTGCATTTGCAATGCAGGAAGTTGTGCGCGGAAACCTAAACGAAAAGAAAGGAACGACTGGGCGATCGCGATCGCCGGTATCGATGGACTTTATCGAGTTACATTTTTGCGGTCGCGATTAGTTTATGGCTATCTGTTCGCGGCGCGATCCAACGTAAATATTGTTCGATCGTTTCGTCGGCTACTGCGCGCACGATTATCGCCCGAACGCGAGAAACTGACAGCACCAGCAAAGAATAGACGCAAATACTGAAAAAATACAGTTTCTCGAATGTTCCTTTGTTCCGTCTGTTTTAGAACGTCCGAGAAGAAAGTATTTGATCCTCGTATACGCGTTTTATGCATTTATCACAATAAATCATTATTATGTGGAGTTATGTGTAGATGAGACAGAACATGATGATGAAAAGGACATTTGTCGCCAGGCCTGTATCAAGTTATCGCCTCCCTGCCTATTCAGACCATTAAGATAATTTGAAGTTGCATAATATGAGAGGAAACCTTATATTCATTGTTATCTGTAAGAGTACGAATCCCCCATTATAAAATGCTAAAGAAGTGTAAGTACTTACAAATTATTCAGAATATTCTGCTCCTCCGGTCGGATCCACAGCACACTATTATTTACTCACGTGAATATGTCCGAATAAATGTGCCTGTTTTTCGAAGCCAATTTTCGAAACACAAAATACCACAAAATACTTCTACAGAATCACTAAACACTACCCGGCATTCAAAGAAAAACGAAAATTGATTTGAAGATTAACCCTTTGCACTCTTTTCACGAGTATGACTCGACATCAGAGAAAGAAAAATGTAAATGGAACTGTTTTTTATATGAATTTGGTTCTTCTTGTATGTAACTTCTTATTTTTCAAAAACAAATATAAATTACAACAAAATTTTAGAGCTACATCTAATCTAATTAGTAAACAAGATTGTTTAAAATATAGCAGTCAAGGCACTGTCGTTTGAATTAAATTTTAAACGAAACACTTCACATAGCAGGGAGTTGTTGGCAATAAAATTGAAAAATAATTTGGAGTGTGAAGTTTTACATTTCTGGAATATCGAAGCTAATGGGGAGAAATGGTTTCTGCTACCGTACCACAATGGGGAAGATTATGGTGTAGAGCATTAACAATGAAGAAGATGCTGGTCCCAAATTAAAAATCGAAGGAGAGATTTTCTTGGGTTGCAGCACCATATACCTCGTGTTTATTACGTTTAATGAGTAATACGAGAGAGTTTCTCTGGATGCGCTGTATGCTGCATGGTGTACAGTGCATGGTGCACGGTGCGGTGCAAGTCGCGTCGGCGAGGCAGCTTGTAAAAGAAGTGCAGCCAACCGCGAGAGCGCACGGTTGTGTTGTATTATGCGGTAATGACTGCAGTGTTTTCCCTCTTTCTCCCTCATTCACCGTCTCCGTCGCCGGTCTCTGTCTTTCTCCGAGTATGTTATCCCTCTTCACAACCGTTCGTCCAATTACCTCTGGCCGTCGTCTCCCCGAGGTTTTGGATCTTATCCAGAACCGGGACTTATTAGAATCTAATTTGCGTAATTGAAACGTGATTCGAGCCGCGAACAAACTGACTCTTTGAAATCCTTCTAGGAAGCGTCGCCTCGGCCCGTCCGCGTTCCGTTCAATCTATATTCTGCTCGAAACGAGTGCGAACTACCGAAACCAATAGAGCTGGTCAATAATTATGTCTGTATTACAATAACGCTTGCCCCGACGTTTCTCCATGGTTTGATTCTTGAAATTTTCCATACTATCGATTTTCAATCCGAAGAAGATCCGAAATATACAATTATTAACTACAGCAGGATTATCCGGGTCTGAGAAAATAAACATGTCGCGTAACCCGATATGGGGTCGCGTATATCGGTGCGAACCACTACTAATCCAATGTAAAAACTTCATTTTTCATTATTTTGTATGGGACTTTGACTAACTTATTTGTGGAATTTTTTTCATTAACCCTTTGCACTCCTTTCTCGAGTGTGGCGCGACATCAGTGGTTCTTCCTCTGTTTATTCAATTGTTTTATTTTTTAGTTAGAAGCAAATATAAGGTCCACAAATATAAATTACAACGAAGTTTGGGAGATATATTTAATATAATTGGTAAGCAAAATTGTTTAAAATAAGTAACAGTCAAGGAACTATCCTTTCAAGTAAATTTCATATAAAACTTAAAATATTGGGTTGACGATGAAGTAATTTCGGTATTTTCAGGTAAAATAGAGCTTAATTTTTTATTCCAGTAACGTAACTTAACGAATAAGATATTTTCCCTTTTGTTCGACGATTTTTTGCCAAGAAGAATAAATAAGAAAATATTTGATTGATTCAAGCTCATTGCTTGAATAAAGAAATTCGGTTTCATTTCACTTCAAAATACCGAAATTACTTTCTTTCCAACCCAATAGTAGAGATTTTTTGGCAACAAAATTGAAAAATAATTCAGAGCGCAAAGGGTTAGAATGACACTAAACATATTATCATTTCGGTGTGGTCACAAAAAAAGTAGAACCGCACGTCCTAAGAAACAGCACGGATTCGAGAGTTTCTCGTAAAGCAAGATTTTACTGTAATGCCATTTCCACTTTCGGAATAAAGGTACATCATAACTGTTTTAATCACTGCTTCGATTCGCAATGTCGCACAGGTTATTTTCGGAAGTGTTGGTCACTCATTCGTCGATCTTATAGATCCCTTCGGATCTCGGCAGTGCTCACTGTTTTTCGAGCGAGTGTTTCGCCAGCAGCTTCGCAGAGCTACCAGCCAAGGGAGTCGAGTGACGCACTGATAAAGTATCGCAAGAAACACTCGACGGAACTGTCTTTCTCGCTTCGATTCTTCGAAGAAAATCCTCCTCGAACACAGTGGCACAAGTTCTTTCGAGCGACGAGTCAAATCGAGTTATTTTACTTGTTCGCGGAATTGTTTGCGAGCACCGCCTTTGATACTTCTAATCGAATAAACAATCGAACGTTGTCTCCACAATTCCCCTCGCAGAGAAGTTAAGTGGTTAAACCGTTTTTCTTGCAAGTATTAATAGTTATGATTAGACCGCGGATTTTATGCATTCATGAGAAGATGAAAATCATAAGAGTAAATATAAAAATCGCAAGAATTTAAATATACATTATTTTCAACTTAGTAAACATATTTAGTAAGAAATTAAATATTTATTTCACCCCAGCTTGTTGCCAATCAGGTAGAAAGTTTTCGTTTTGATAACATATTGATAAGGAATGGAGTAATTGCAGGGGATAAGAACATTTCTATGGGAAGTTGCAGCATTTTGATATTCGCGTAGCTGTTGGTGGTCTCGGTTGCTAATCCTCGATCGCGGCGGTAGACCGAAGATGCTCGTCTCGTGTAAACGAGCGTCCTTGATCCAGAATACTGGCCAACGATACTTATCGTTCATTGACTTCGGTTTTTCCGAGCTGAGGACATTATCGTCGCGTTGTTCGTATTTTTCTGTTCTTTCCTACGATCGCTGGCGTCTCTCCTGCGCTGGCTGGCGCGTTACCTCGCCGTATAATGTTATACGTTGGTCCCGTTATCTAGGTTCACGTATCGTACACCTCGAGGAGGAGGCAGAGCGGACGAGAGAGACCAAGAGAGAAGGAGAGAAACAGAGAGAGAGAGAGAGAGACAGAGAGAGAGAGAGAAAGAGAGAGCAAGAGTGCTCCGACGAAACGCGAAGGCTGGCTCCGCGAACCAGCACGCTCCTTCATTTTTTCTTCTTTTCTTCGCGTCTCATCGGCTGGGACGGGTAAACAGCGTGTGGCTCGCTCTCCTCCTCGTCTATCCTAAAGCCGCGTTCCCACGTGTAAACGCTCCTAAAAAGCCCTCCGAAAGTTCGTCGACTCCGCCTTTGTTCCTCCGAAACACTCACAACTTGCATTTTCGATTTCCTTTGGGTATTTCCAGCGATATTTATTTATTTATTACTCTTACACGGAATTCCCCTAGAGATACACGGAGCAACGGGCGTCTGTTCGCGACTTTGATAATACGAATCTCTTTGTCATTGTTGATAACTCCCTAGAAGACTATATTTGAATTGGTGGCTGGAGCAACGTTGGATTTCAGATTTTCTTAACCCTTCGCAATCCTTTGTCGAGTGTGACTCGACTTCAGAGAAAGAGTAAATAAAACGGGTTTTTATAATATAAGTACATGCATATTATATATTCGGTTCTTCGTTAATTTATTTACTGGTCTTACTTTTTGCTTAAAAACAAATATAAATTACAACAAAGTTTGGAAAGTATATAATTACTAATTGTAAGTACAATTGTTTGAAATGAGTAGCAGTCGAGGAACTGTCCTTTGAAGTAAATTTCAAATGGAACGCTTAAAATAGTAGGGAATTGTTGGCAACGAAATTGAAATATAATAATTCGGTATGGAAAGGGTTAGGTTATAACTGTAAAATTTGCACTTCATATCATTTAATGTTGCTCCAGCCAACAATTTAATCATTCTATTCCCACTGTGGTAGGCATATGTTCCAACGGATGCCGGATGGATGGAATATTTTTGTCGAGAGACACCTCTTTGAAATTCGAAATCCAAATTTATCGAAACTGTACACGCGCTTAAAAACGACTGCCTGAATAGTTGTTGTCTCGAATACCAGTTTGTTCGTTCCGGAAAGGAACGCGATTGCGATTACTCTAGGACCTATTCCGGGCCCGTTAATTCATGCGTTCGGCTCGTATCCGATCTTCCAGGAATGCCGAGACAGTCGCAAGTGAAATCGTTCGTTCGTTTGGTCGGCCCTGCCAAAAAAGTCGATCGCGACGAAGCCGCTGCAGGTTCGTCGGCGCAGCATCGCGCGAATTCCACGGATAAAATGTGTGATTCCGCTCGTGACTAATGTTTCGTCAAACGATACAGTTGACGGAAAACCTTGGATTCGTCGCTCGCTGGCTCGACTCGTCTCGTGTGTTCACCTGGCGGCGAAACGTGCTCCTAACGCTGCCAACTGCTTTCATCGCGATCGCGCCCGCGTGTGAGGCCCTCTTCGCTAGCGATGGGATCGAACAATAATTTTCGGAGGCTATCAACATCTTCTTCAACTACGATGGTCTCTCGATCGGAGTCCTAACTCCTTCCAGCGATGAACGTATTAATCCGAGTCCACTGAAGAAGCATTATAATTAAAATGCGAATCTTCATGGACATCAAAATACATTTTCGTTTTCGATCAATTCAAAAAGTCGAAAATGTCAGAACGACATCCTTACGTTTTTCTAATGTCTTTTTAGTTTTGTATTTCACCCATTAATTTTTGTTGTACAGTCAAATCTTAATCTAAGAAGAGAGCATACCCGACGAGGGGCCAAGAAGCTCGAGTTGCCTCGGTCGCCGAGCAGTATAAAGTATAAACATGTCGCAACACT
The DNA here is from genome assembly GCA_028455595.1 of Lasioglossum vierecki. Lineage (NCBI taxonomy): Eukaryota > Metazoa > Arthropoda > Insecta > Hymenoptera > Halictidae > Lasioglossum > Lasioglossum vierecki. Next base: position 28,674,772 of record CM052336.1, on the reverse strand, counting down.
CTTCGAGTGATCGTCTCTGTGTTATTGCGAGGGAATTAACGTCTTCGGCGATTCGTTCGCTGCCAAAGAAGTTTCATAATTTGTAATCATTTTTAATGCGATTGTTTCCATGTTGCTGCGGGTACGCATACACCTGTGCAAGTGAATCGTTCGTGTATGACTCGAATGTTCGAACGAAGCCGAAGAAGTTTCATAATTGCGACTATTTTGGAGCGATCGTCTCCGCAGTATGTTGCGAGCGAATCGACATTCGCTATCGGCGAATTGTTCATCGCCGCGTTACATGGGAAAAAGATCCTCCAGACGTATGAGTAACCTTCGCAGATCTTCCGATTGTTACTCAACGCTTCCTGTTTCCCATCGTGAGTAATCGGGACGCGGTTCGTTCAAGAGCGCGTTACGTCAACGTGCAGGTTGCAGTGAGATAGATTCCCGCTGGAAATCGGAGAAAATAATCGCTCGGGATTTTTCAAGAGGTTCGAGGCAATATTTCGTTGGGAAAAGCGAACTAGATTCTTACTGTACCCTTGCAAGTCCATCTACTAATTTTCCAAGTTTTTAACCCGCTGCACTCAGAGTCATTTTAGTTCAAAAACATCTCTCTTGATCAAGAACATTTTCATTCTACCTACAGCGACTTTCATGAATATTTGGACGCTCTAATAAAGACGATAACTTTTTAAACGTTGAATTATACGATTTGAACTTTTTTCGAGAAGTTAGAGCGTTTAGTTTACTACATGTTGTGAACAAAAATTTGTTCAACTATTGCAATTGGTCGCATTTGTATAAAAAATACAAAAAGTTGCATTTTACCATTTTTTAATGTTGGCCTATATTGAAAATGAAAAAAATACGTTTTGTAGATCTGTGTTAATTATATGCAGTGAAGTTAAAATTCAATTGATTCGGTTGATGCGGCCAAAAAAAAAAACAGACATTGAAAGAAAAAACTACAATTTTTACCATCTTTAAACGTTCCTAGCTCATTGCAACGTCGACCGATTTCAATGAAATTTTCTTCAAATTTTTCAAACCTTTTAAAAAATTTTGTTTAAGTTGTGTAGCAAACCAATTATTCTAACTTCTCAAAGAACTTCAAATCGTAGAGCCCGATATCTTAAAATAGTTATAGTATTTTTAAGAGTGTCCGAATATTAGTGGAGTTACTGTATTTGATTTATTTTTCATTTTAATGAAACTCATTCGGTTTACCCATACAGTGCTTAAATGTTTGGCAATTTATCGAATACGAATAAATTTAATAATGTAACATATAATCTTGATAGTGATGTAGCAATTTTTGTAAGGAAATTTCGAAATTTGTAATCGAGGTCTCTGTGTCGTCGTTCATCGACGAAGACGCAAACTTTTCCGCGTGACGCGGAGTTATAACTGCGTTAGAAAGACTCCCTTTGACGGGTTCTCGTAATCCGTTTAGCTGAAAAATGGTGAAAAGTTCCTTGCTCCTAGCGGGGCAGTCAAACGAGCAAGAAGTCTACTTTGATTTGCTTCTGATGTATTTCAGGTAGTTGCCAGCCAATTAGGTCACCCCGTGAATCAAATAGTTTCTTATCAGACTTCGTATGTAGGCGCTGTTTTTATAGAACATTCTCTGCATGCCTTTCAAGAAGCATGTCTTGTTAATCTAAAATGTTCTACTTAAAAACAAAAATTGTCGCAGAATAAGAGTCATGAAATTCATTTTCCACGTCCCATGATATATGAATTTAGTATGAGAACGAGATCATAAATAGGTGTATGTAGATACATAGAGAACATGTTTCCAGTGCAAGAGAGTGACAGAGACGATTTTCGAAACGAAGTTCTTCACTTTACCGATAAAAATGAATCATCAAAGAGTAAACATTCCCAATGAAGTACGTAAAATATTGTTTAAAAATAGACTCTATACCTAGATCAGTGCTTCTCAAACTGTGCGCTTCAAAATAATTAAAATTATGCCAAAAATGAGTAAAATATGAAATAATAATCTCTATATAAATCATTAAAATAAATAGCTACCAAAATATATACATATACAGTGGGTGTAAAAAGTATTCGTACGACCTTAAAATAGAATTTTGGGACACCCTTTATAATCTCTGCAGCTTTTTCCATTTTCTATAGCGCGCGCTGCAAGAAAAGAAAATTAGGGAACCACTGACCCAGATCGGTAAAAAGTCCTTACAAAAAAGTGGTCACTACTGTCATAAAATCATTTTAGAGTCAGTCATTTTCAGAAATTAGTTTCACGTCGGAGGTAGAAACGTCACAATTGACAACTTTTCAAAACTAACCTAGCAGTATACTGTAACAAAGGACAAGGATGGAGAGGTCGCTATAGTAGGTTTTTTTGTTGTGCTAGGGATATCCGGTGGGCATAAGCCTGTCTACAAAATAAATATTCAGCAACCATCCGACCGAAATTTTTTATTGCCTTGCACGACCCGAAGAAAATGGTACGTTACACGTGGCCGATAGAGCAATTGGTTGTTCTCGGCTCGGTACCGAGCGGTTCACTCGTAAATTCATCTCGAGGACGTTTAGTATGCGTTTTCGAATGCAGTGAAAGTGGCGAACGCGCGGCGACATCGGCATCCTGTTGCGTTCAGGGTCAGATCAGCTACGCGGACGGACCTTTCCTCTATTTTTTCTCCGTCTGCCCTCTCTCTTGTCTATCGTTGGGAGCTCGGAAGATGCTACGGAGCCGTGATTGGTCCTAAATATCGAAATATTCGCACTGAATCGCGTGTATACATGGTTTCCTGCTTCTTCGTCGTTAGATTTTTATCTAAAATAAAAATTTCATCAATTGTACAACACTATAACCAGAAGCTGTTTTCCTTTTCCTAATAATCCTAACAATAGTACATTCTTAAATTCTTTGAATCTTATTGTTCCAAATTGCACCGTTTATGTGTTTTTGACGAAAATCGATGGGCGTAATTTCAAGCACAGTACAAAGTTGAAAACAAATTCAAGACAACTTAATGAAACCAAAAAACGGAGAAATACCTTCCTGTTTGGTTCTTACATCTTGCGATTAATGTAAACAATTTTTATTTTGATTAATGGTCTTGCCTTCTAATAAATCCATGAAAATTGATTATTAATTGGCTAAAAAGGGAACAGTTGTTTTAATGTCACGCGACCTTTCGGAAATACAGTAGAGTCTTGATCTAAGAAATTTGGCTACCCCCATCACCGTGTGGCATACCACGTGTATCTCCTACAATATTCTTCAAGTGTTCGTTAGTCGAATTCCCCGCGGCTCCGGAGGAAATCGTGAGACTGCGTCTCTCTCGTTCGGCCCTCGGGAAATCGGGTCGAAATTACGTGCGTCCGATAGCGCGCGTTATTCTCTGCCGATAAACGGAAAGGTGGTCGCGATAAACAGCCGTGTGACGCGCGGAGAACTGAAAACGCGAGAGAGATAAACGGCATGCGCGCGCGTCGCAGACTTTATTTTACCGGCGCGTCACGTTCCATCCGCGGCAAGCTCGAAAAATCTGCGACGCGTTATCTGCCGACAAGAAATCATCTCTCACATTATTTCCAGGGACCAAATAGCCCAGATACGACCCAATATTGTACGCCCGTATCTAATTAATAAAAATATCGATGCACGTGCTCGTGCACTTCACATATTTAGAATATTATTAGACACGTTTCTTTTTGTTAATTGAAAATTCGTCGTGGCCGAATCAGTCGATACATGTGAGTGATTTTGCTTTTTTTCATGGACGGTCCTTCGTATTTCACAAATATGTACGTGCGATAAATGCATAAAGATACTCGGTCCACCGATAACTGTTAAGACGGATTGATAGTAAAATCTCTACTAGTTCTTATCGCTCTTAGTCACACCAGACGGAACTAGGAACGCGAAATAAATAAAAACATTCGATACGGTGGATTCCGCTTACTCGAGGCACCGTTTAATCGGGACGTCTAGTTGAGGCAAGGCGCTAAGAACAGAACCCAATCGAAGAGTTCGCTTCGCCTAATTTGGATCGTCGCATAATTGGATCAAAGGACGCTGGTCCTGATACGTCCGAAATAGTTTCAATCCGCTGTGTTGGCGAAATAACATGAACTTTCCATTTAATCCAGCACATTATGGATTTAGCTAAAGTTCTATTCATTATAAATAGACTATTAATTCATGGTAAAAAACGTAGTAATTAATCATAATACAATATTATAAAGTATAAAAGAATTTAGAGACATACCATGTATTTTCGGCATGTTAAAATTAATGAGAGACATTTTTATTTTGCACGAAGATCCACAGTCTAATTACAAAGCATTATGTCTATTGATAATAAACTGAAAATCCAACACTCATATATATATACATTCATATATATACTTGTATTTATCGTATATCTACGTGTTCTCGAATGGCTGAATATTGACTAAGATAAACTAGAATTAAATTTTAAATTAAATGAAATTAATAATATTTTGCAAGTTTCGATCGAAGATCACGTCACGTGTTTGATAGCACGACAAAAAATTGGGCAATCATTGAAAAATGGACGATTGATTCAATCGATTGATGAAGTTAATCGTCAATCGTTGATTAAAAGAGAAATGATCGAAAAATCGGAGACTAATTAATCAATTGCTGAAGTTAATCGCCACACGATCGTTAACCGCAATTAACGACTAAAGTAGGAGTTTAATTGTTAATTGCGATTAATGATCGATTAAAATTTTAACCAAGATTGACTGATTAATGTGTACGATTAAAAAAGGTAATCATTGAAAAATCGACGATCGATTCAATCGATCAATGAAGTGAATCATCATTCCTTGATTAAAAAAAGAAATCATCGGCAAAACAAAAACTGAATTAATCAATTGTTGAAATGACAATATGTATACCTAAACTCAGTTTACATTTTTTCAGTATGCATACAGTTTTGATCCCGTATTTCATTTCGAAATTTCAGTAATTAATCAATTATCCGATTGGCGATTACAATTGAAAAATATGTAATCGTTAACCGCAATTAACGACTAAAGTAGGAGTTTAATTGTTAATTGTGATTAACGATGGAAGTAGAAATCTATTCGTCAATCGTTGATTAATTTGTGCCCAACTCTGCATGACAATGAATGTGCGATCTTGCAATTATTGATGGGCTAGAATCGCGTCCGAAAGCAAAGCAAGACGTAGCCGAGCAGGTTTTGTCGGGCAACGTCTAACTGAACTCTGCTAACTAGGTTTGTAATCGCGTTTGCGTCGAATCTACGGGTTCCAGCTGTTGGCGGAGTCTCCCGCGAAGTATTACAATGCGTCTGCCGGGCAGTGTGTGTTAGTTAGGCTGGGTTAGTTAGTATAGTGTAGGTCTGTGCGGCGTGTCAGGCGTTTTTTACCTCGCGGCTCGCCGCGGAGGCTAAAGACCCCGGACACACCTGTGCGGACGCGAGAGAGACTTAGGCGACGAACGCGCCAGAATGCCGGATAGGAGGACGAATCTCCGGGAATACCTCGAACGTATCGAAAGTTCAAGGCAAGCGCGAGTGTCCTCGACTCTCCTCTTCTCTCCTCTCTCTCTCTCTCTCTCTCTCCTCTCCTCTCCTCTCGGTCGTCCCGTTCGTCGTTAGAATTAGCGATCGCCACAGCCCAGAGACTGTGGCAGCACGCTTCGATTGCTAGATTTTCGAGCGGATCGAAGGGTGTTTCTGTGTGCTCCTTGGAGTCTAATCTTTCCAATTTTTCTCGAGTTTTGACGCAGCTTCTTGCTCTCTCGCGGGTCGAGAACGGATTTCCGGGTACGAATCGAGTCGATGGCGCCGGGCCGCGTCTAACTTTGAGTTTCGTGTCAACAATTCCGAGCATCGGTTCCATAAATATCGTCTGTCGCATCTTTGATGTCGATAGTTCGCGCGTACAGCACCGTCTCTCCGGAAATACTCCGATCGATACGTACCTTCCGCTGTCGAATCGAGGAAACGCTATTATCGGATCACCCTGGGAAACAATTTATTTGTTTCCCTCCGGAAATTATGTATTTGTTTACCCGGTTTAATACCGTGAACGCTGCGTCTCCTAGAAATTGGAGACGGAATTATTTGTCTAATAAATGAATTTTTACGAATATTGTAGCGAATTTTGTTGTGATCTGCTAAATGCAAGAAGGTTGCAAGAGAATTCTCTTCACACTAGAAACAAAGGATTTCAGATTTATTCTTTTACCATTCGTGAAGTTATAGAAATATTGTTTATGCACTTTTATTTAATGATTCCTATTTGATTCGATGCATTACTTTGATTTAATTTTTGAGTTTACTAGATATTGGTACCTAAAGCGTTAACGAGAGAATGGTCGAACATGAAGGACGCCTAAACGATTAACGTTACATTTAATGATTAAAATTATCGAACGTGTCGAACATGATGTACGACTTCGAGCAGTAACGACGCGAGTCTCTCGATAGTATTATCCCTGCCGAATCAGCAATTGTGAGAATATCACAAAATAGAACGGAATCCTCCGAACCACAAATGAAGAATTAATTCGTCATCACTAGAATGCGAATTTTATGCATCTATAACAGAAATGAATGAACTATAAAACTGTCGATACGCCAGCAGAGTTGAAAAGTATTGTTACATTATCCTCGATTTATGAAAATGATCAAACGATCAGATTCATGTTTATTCAATCTTTGTCTATAAGAATTGACTTAGACAATTTCTATTTTGCACAAAGATTCGCGGTCTAATTTTCTTCTGAATTCGACGAATAATTCTTTCAGTTTATCGTGTCATAGCGAACTTCTGTTACGGCAATTGTATTTGTCTTACGTTACATCCTCGCAAGCGTTCATAATTGAGAAGTCACCGGGTTGAAAGGTTAATTGAGCGAAAATTGAAAAGTCTTGCCAGGCCTAAGCAGATTTGGCACACTTGTGTAATCCTGCAATAGTATCCTGGAGTTTCTTAACCCTTTCGCTGCTGAGTTAGGGACAATGAAAACGTATATTTACGGACGCAGCAGCGAAAGGCTTAAGATACATTTCCAGAACTTCGCTACGCATTGAACCTCATTTTCCTTTAGTCTTTCTTTTATTAGTACTGACTCCGAGGAATATGTCCAAATTAAACAGCGGCTCATTAAGGAAAATCAAACTTTTCTACCTAAACAAAACTGATTTTCTTCCCTAAAATGTTTGACATGCTGAAAATAACAAGAGTATTTTCAAGTACTTCTACTGTCATAAACGAGCAAAATCCGCTGTCTATTGATTACAGAAGGTCAGACGATTAGATGGAATGTATTTTTTTATTCTCTCTCTTGAATTTGAAGATAGTCGGGAGAAATATTAGAAAGTCGGAATCATCGAGAGATTTAGTGATCATACAGAAGCAACCTGAGAGTCCATCGTCATCTCCGAAAGGTTGATAGTGATAATTGCGTCTCGGGATAGTTGTCGCGAAATAGTGTGGGAGGGTTAAACGGAACGCAAGAGGAGTGTTCAGCGTCGACGCGTCTAGCTTCAGGTGGCGTTTGAACGCGTTGTCTGTACGTTTTAAGAGCGAACAATCGACCTCCGGGGTTGGAGGAATTGCGACGGATCTCTGGGTGTCTAGGATTGAGACGAATCTGTGATCGCGGCGTTGATCGTGCGCCATTAAAAGATTGTGTTAACGGTACTCGGCCGTTTCGGCGATAAACTCGAGGGGCGACGGACGAGTCCGCTTGTCGTCTCCGGGACCAACAGAAGAAGAAGAAGAAGAAGAGGATGACGAAGAAGAAGGAGAAGGAGAAGGGAAAGGAGTAGAAGATGGGTTTTGAGTGAGAGAAACGGTGGCAGAGGGAGGCAAAGAGAACGGTAGACACGACCACGACGACGATGACGACGACGATGACGACGATCGCGACGACGAAGACGACTACGACGACGGGAGAGAAGAGTAGGCAGGCGAAAGAGAGCGTCGGTACGAGAGTGTCTATTTACGAGTTGTCCGGCGCCGTGAAGTCCGGAGTAAAAATACATCGTAGTCCGTATGCCGTGCGCCACACAGAAACCCTCTTGTAATTCTCCAATGCTCTCGAGCTGGCTGCCTCTCTTCTGTTCGCCTGCCTACTTGCCTGCCTGCTTGCTTGCTTCCCTACCTCCCCCTTTATCCTCCTTTCTTTCTTTCCCTTCCACCCTTGCCCTCCCTCTTCACTCCGTATTCACCTACTAGTTCTCTTCGCCTCGATTCGACTCGGTTCGACTCGACTCAACGCGACCCGACCCAACCCAACCCGACCCGACTCGATTCGATTCAACTCGACTTGACTCCGACTACTTTGGAACGTGTCCAACAGCTTCCGGAGAGACCCGCGAGCGACATGTAACTTTTCGAGCACGCCGACCCGTTCTCTATATTCCACCGTGCCACCGATCACGCATCCTCGCCGGATAGATTTTCCATTTCTTTCCGGCTCGATCTTCCCGCGCGCTCACCCACCACACTTTCTCTTTTCCTTCCTATTTAACTCTTCTGGGTCGACGCATGATTCTCGGTTTCTTTACGATCGATGTTACGTTGACGCGTTAAGTGCCGACTATGAACTACAAAAGTTCCGATAAAATCGATATAATCTGATTAATCGAGCTGAAGGTAGAAAATTCGAATTTATCATAGCAGACGCCGCTTGTCAACTCTCCTACATCTTATTAAAATCAACAACAATTGATGCAGAAAGATCCACAGGCTAACGCGCACGGAGACAGAGGAGGCATCAAACGTACAAGCACGATTGCCTGGCGGAAACCGATGCCTCGTGCTGGCCTCGCGTCCTTGCCACGCAAATAAGTACTAAAGAGAGACCCGAGGCAGCACGGTATCGAGAGGCAGTGGCCGCGACTGGAAAAGCTGTTCTCCTCGAGGCGAACGCTCGATATCGGCCAGGTTTTCTATTCGGATAAACAAGCCAGCGATCGAGCAGCACGCCCGCTTCTTGTCTGTCCAGGCCTTCGAGCCACGCCGTCCACGCGCCGCGGATCGAGAAACATTTATTTATAATTGCTAGACTAAGGATCCTTGTGCACTCGTGCCACGTGCGAGCGCACCGAATGCGAAACAACAGATGCTTCTCGGCCAAGATCTATAGCCGCTGTGTTTTTGTCCTCGCTCGCCGAATGTCCGCCGTCGGTCGAACCAATTCCGCTTTCGTTCCCGATCTATCCGCCGGTTATACACCGTACGATGCAACTATATTTACATGCTGCAACCAGCGCTTTACTAGAAACCAACTAATTGAGTTTAGAAAGCAAGCGTCGAATTCTTTTTACATAATGACTTTGAAGGAAGCGATTCTCGAGACGATTTGTTCATTCGGTACCGAAATTGCTATTTTTCTTGCTTGATTTCTGTACGGAACACCTAACCCATTCATTAAATATGTATCTTGTTAATTTCTGTATAATTATAGAATCTTTTATGCAAAGTCCGAAACTCTCCCACAGAGATACTTAGTTACAGGAAAAATCGGAGGGACCATTGTATGCTCCATTTTCTCCATTCGATCTGTTCTAAAAATTTCGAAAAAAATCTGAGGTGTTCCAGACACCGAACCACATATTAGACGAGAGATCGTCGAGAAGTGCTCATTTCGGCCGATTTTTTAGAGCTTACGCCCCCTTTTCCCAGCTGCACGTCTCGGTCCCGTGACGGTCCTAGTTCTCGAGCCACCTCAGGCCCGCACCATATGAACAAGCGCGTGGCGCAATAAGGCGACACCCGTATCAATGCGACCAGCAACATTCAGCCTTCCATTCGACATTTCGGATTTACCAAGCACGTCTACATGTACGCGAAAATGTTTTCCCATATTCGAATACTATTTTTCCGATGAAATTAAGAACTATTTTCCAACTTTATTTTTCGAATTTATTCTCTATATTTATTTTTCGAAATTGTCGTGCGACATAGTGGAATATGTCTACAAGGGACACCGTTGACAACAAAAAACGCAATGACTATATAGTAACCACTTCGGTAATATGGAAAGCTATTGATACTTATTATTTGTTACTTATTTTGAATTAAGATCTAAAAACGATCACTTTTTGCCGACCTCTGTATTAGCTGTTTGTCCACGATATTGCCAGACAATGATTATAACAGTTCTCTGAATCTCGATCGACAATTGTTTTAAACTACAATTAATGTTATCGGCGCACTGGTTCGATCCATTGGAACATAAGCGAATTTGTCTCAATCTAGACCATTTTCAAGAATAGAAAATTTCATTATTGCGTCTGTAAGAATTAATCAAAGATATTATTTTTCATAAATTATAGAACGGTTAGGCAAACGTGTTTTCACATAGATAGAGAATAAGAAAGGATTTGGACTTAAAAAATGTGTGAAGACTCACTTGCTTATAAGAAAAGGTATTGATTTATATTCTTAAAGATTACGGAACAACATGTTGGTTTTTTTATTCTCTATTTATGTAAAAACAAGTTTGCCTAACATTAATTGTAGTTTAAGACAATGATAATGTAGCAATTCTGTGGATGGCAGGAAGATTGCGAAGAAGCTTCGAGGTCTTTCTATACGTCGGTGGTTAATCTCTCGCGAACGAAAGGCCGTCGCGGCTGGTCGGTCGCGGATCACGGGAAACCGCGGGCTTAGCTAGCACGATCGGATCTACGCCGATCGGATAATGCTCTTAATGGCAGAAACTGCGTCAAACGTTCTCTCCCGGCGTTCGGATATTATTAAACCGCGTTAAGAAGATTCTGTTCCCCCGCGCGCAGGGAATACCGGGAACACACACCGGCCGGCCGACCATTTAAAGAACTTGTTTGCGTCCTCGCCTCGATGACTTAAGCGAAACGCATTAAGTCATCCGGGATGGGATACGAGAACGAGAACACACGGGAGCCGGCCACGGATTTTGCCAGAATACGTAACGCCTCGCGAAACCTCCGAGAAACCGTTCCTCCCGACGAACGTAACAGGATCGTCGTCGTGGTCGTAGTCGTCGTCTACGTCGCCGTTTGGTTCTCTCTTCGTTTTCCCAACAGTATCGTCGTCTCAACGTGGCCGTCGTCGTGCCGGCAATCAGAAATATCCTTGTCCACCGGCAGAGGAGTTTCAAGTTAATTAACCCTTTGAGATGGACGAAATAATGGAAACACCTCTTGGAAACCGAGACCGTTACGTTTAGAAGATTAGTAGCCGTGGAATTGTACGCTAACCCCCCTGCGCCGCGATTTATCTTACGGTTACGGTAATTAGGGCGCTTTGTCGTTCGTAATTTCCTAGAAGAAAGGACAATTTATATCTACCTTTGGCCTGTGCGCTCTCTAATGGCCGGTATCGATGATAGACAAACGGCAATTTTATTTTCGTTTAAAGCAAAGTAATATGGTAACTAATATGGATTCTGCTCAAAATCTTCGTCTCAAGTCTGAGTTGATTTTATAAAGCAATGCCTAACTTTTTTACAGTCCCATGATTTAGTTGTGCACCATGATTATTAGCTAGGAAGCTGCTTTTTAATTAAATGCCACTGTAGGAGCGTTAACTTATTTTTTTATCTTACAATCAATTTACCATACATTGAACTCGATGATGCTTGAACAATCCATTTTTTCAAAGATATTTTTGAACTTTCTTGTAACGCATTAAACTGTTTCTAATGTTAAAATCTAGTTAAAGTGAACGACGATTTCATGCATTATTCTTCAAAACTTCTATAACATTTTGTACTGTTTCTCCGTAAAATTCTATCGTACGTAACAGATCTGTTCGAATGAAGGGTGTAGGAGGAGGAGGAGGCCTACTTTACCCAGTATGTTAACGATCTTTATTGAACGTTATTTGGGACTCGAACGATTCCACGCCGAGGAGAACTCGAGCTGTATCAAATACCAAAGGTGTTCAAGATTAATTCTACAATGCGGTCTCATTGGTCAGCCTTATCTAGACACAGATAAAATCTAAAAATTTTAGTTTGTACATACAGTGATTTGCGTCTTGTGCGACTATTCGATATGGGATAACGTTCGTATACGGAGCTATTGATATTTATTTGCGAATCTCGATTTCGAAGAGTGTACCAAAAGGGTTGGACAGCTCATTAACATCTTTTATTCGAGAAAAGGTTGTTGCTTACGTATCGTGCTTTGTCTTCCCTTTGTTAGGTGAATCGAGAAGTTGCGACACAGAGGAAGGTGTCTCCCATGTGCGACATCGTTTTTACTGCAGGAAAAAGATAGCTAAATAATTTACAATATCAAAAATCAATTTTAATTAAATTTGTGTATTATTAGGTATACAAATAAGTTCTGTGCTTTTACATATATTCAATTGTTATTGCATTTTGAATTAAAGTTTCCTCCCGCCCCTTGGTGTTTTCGAAGCATCAACCTTACCCTACTAAAAGCACTACAGAAATTTACGGTAATTGGTACAAAACATCAAAAAATAATACTTTGCACTATGGCGTTTAAGAAACAGCACATTCGACACTGTATTTTGACTCTTTTTGCATTTAAGTGAAAGAAAACGGTTGCTGAGGCTATGAAAATAATTCGTTCCGTGTTAGGTGAAAATGTTGTAACCAATAAAGCATGCAAGGAGTGGTCTCAAAGGTTTCGTAGTGAAAATTTTGATCTCAGTGATGGAGAACGCAATGGAATGTCGAAAAAAGTGCAAGACGAGGAATTAAAGGAATTATTGAATGAAAATATATTCTGCTATCGATCGTATTTGTTGTTAATATAGAACGGTTAATGTTTTCGGCCCAAGTTCGATCGTTTGTTACTGTATTTTACAAAGCAATTTTGCAAATTACCAAGTTAAATACTCGCAATTTGCAAAATTGCTTTATAGAATAAAGTAACAAACTATTGAATCTTGCGCTGAAAACATTAACCATTTTACTTTTTAAAATACTATTTAAACATTAACCTTTTTACAAACTTGCTGAGGAATTTGGCATAACTCAACAAGCCATTTTCATCCGTGTATTCCTTTTTTTATAAATAAAATCAAAAATAAGCTCAAAAGGCACCGAACTTATTGGTACACCTAATAAGTAAATTCTATTTTGAGTGCGAAGCTTAGAAACATGACCTGTTCCTCTTTGTTCACTTCTTAGAAATTGCAACATTGATCTCGATGTTTTTTTGTTGCGAAAGATGATTCCAATATTTTTGGGTTTCCATACGTTCCGTGGATCCTGAGAGGTCTTCTTTCCCATCGATAACCGAGCCTCGCAGAGAGAGGCCGGAAGGTTTCGGAATAAAAAAAAAGTGTATCGTTATCGGTAGTTGGTGCAGCAGGCTGCAATCTGTTCTCGCCCAATCAGAAAATGATCGAGGGTGGCGTTTGGTGCAGCGAAGCGCATGTTCTGTCTAAAATTTCCGTGGAGTCGAGAGCAAGGTGGCCGATTCGCTCGGTATTCGTTTCACGAGGATAAATAAAAAGCTGTCTCGTCGCACAGTGGTCGATTTTCTTATAAAGTGGGAGAAATGCCAGTACCTCTTGCATATATTTCATTTAAACGCAAATAATAGAGTCGAAAACATTTGTTGAACTTCATAAATGTATCATTCTTGTCGAGTAATGACAGTAACATCGCCATCGATCATGATGGGTTTTTCCTATGAGAACTCCATCAGTTATAACGGGACTAGTGTGTAATGTAAAACACGCGAAACGGTTCTTTCATGTTCACGTTCATCGAAAATTGAGTCTGACTGTCTCACAATGTATTTTCATGGACAATTGTTAATTATTTTAGCACTTACACACAGATTCAGTTGATAATGACTTGATTAAATTTGAGCTGTAATACGAATTATGGGCTATGCTATGAATTTCATCTGATAAATCAATTGTTGATTATTCTACTACTTATATCGACATGTTCAATTTTTTTAGATAATTCGGAACGTATTTAGTTCGGTAGGAAAGAGGCACGATTGTTAAAGTTTTCATAATTTTCGATGAAATTAAATTGAGAAAAAAGAAACGTGTCACAGTTGTACGTGTTAGATATTAATAAATCAAATTATATAACAATTTCTTTTTTATTTTTGTCCCATTTTTTATACTTATCGACCACTGTGCGTCGGTGTCTGGGTCGGCGTCAGCTTCGGCGTCGGAGGCCTCGGTGCACGGTGTAGTGTTTTCTACTTCCTCCCGGCTGAAAAATGACACGCGAGTAAAGTAAATACGCTGGTGAGGCTGGTGGGGCTGGTGGGAAGACGAAGACGACGCCGACGCCGACGCCGACGCCAACGCCGACGGATACGCGCGCGACGACGGCCACGAGCACGAGGACGAAGACGGGGATCGGCAATCATAGCCATTAGCCGCTATTTTTGTCGGAGGACCGAGAAACGCAGTGTTTTCGTGCGACTAAAGCCGTTTCGACACTCGAAACGACTTCATCGTCGACAACCGCCACGGAAAGCGAAATTTCGAGTTCGCTTGTCGTCGATCCCTCCACTTTGCCTACTTGCACGTTCAACAATACACGCGAAGGGTCCATATAGAAAAAATAGAGAATTTATCATTTCAGGACAAAATACACATTTTGTTCATTAATTTCAAGAAAACGGGGGACCAGTAAAAAGTGTTTCTCCCCTGAACAATTAAATAATTTCAATAAGTTGAAAAGAATAATGTATTGATATTATTAAATTATGTTTTTTAAATTACACTACCAATTTCTGTCAGAAATTCATAAAATCCGCAGTCGGGTTATGAAATATTCGCGAAGCCCGTATATTGACCGAACAGGGAAGAATAATGAAATTTCATTCGTTCGAACCCGATTCGCGTACGGTTTTTCTTAATGGCGGATGGTATTTGCTCGTGCTCGCAGAAATGTGATATTAACGTGTCCCGTGGTTTCTTTCCTCGAACGGCTTTAAAATACAAGACGACGTCCCCGAGTGCACGCCGGTATCCCGTCGCTCTTTATTTCTCGAGACGTTTCGAAACAAATCCTACGAACAAATAAATAAGACCAAGAGATATATCGTTTCCCCGAAGGAACGAGTAGGCGTAGTCCGAATTATTTGCGGGATATTTTCCCATCGGCTGCCCCAGTAACTTTGGTACGCTTCAGTGATTTGGGCCTTCCTTCACTGGCCCGTCAATTCCTGTCCTTGTATCCTCTTCGTAAATTACTGTTACCTTTTTACGGTAGTACAATTAAGGGGGTACAATTACCCTCTATAAAATAAAGCAATATCTTTTTGGACCGACGGGCACGATATAATAGGATATAAATTTCTTGAACTAGGGATTTTGTATTGTACTTTTCTGCTCGTCTACCTGAAACTAGTGCAAAGAAGAATGTAAATTATTCTGGTCTTAGTCTTACCTAAACGTCATACGTATCTTTTTATTCGAGAGTGAAAGGAAGAGTCCTCTTAAAGAGTCGTGGGTTGAAGCTTCTTGCTAGAGAATAAACTGTACAATGATCGGCACCCTAAGTCAAATTCTTTTTATCTTTTTTGAAATGTTTAAGCGAACTTGACTTGCCGTTATTATAAGCTAATAGAGATTTTTCAGCAATATCAAACAGTTTTACGAGTCGTAAATCTTTCATTATAAAATATATTTACAACAATCGTAAGACAAATAGTACAGTCATTGGCACAGTAAGAAGTAAACAGGCTATTTGTTTTGTAATTAAACATATACGCGCTTTTTACATATGTGGTATAGTCCAAAATTAAGTTGTAAAGCGATAAAGTATATATGCTCGTATCGAAAATTTTAATAAACTTAATAAAACACTATTTGCACAAATATAAATACGAAGCAACATAGAATGATTTTCAATATCCGGAATTCTTAATATTTGCCGCTTAAATCAAAAGTGCCAATAACTACTGTAATGCCAGTAATGTTTCTATTATTACAAGCTAATAGAGAATTTTCAGCAAAATCCAACAGCTTTACGAGACGTAAATCTTTTATTATAAAAATGAAAACTTACAATGTTGCTTTGAAATATAAATAAGAAGCAACACAGAATGATTTTCGATATCAGGAATCTTAATATTTGCCGTTTAAATGAAAAGTGCCAATAGTACAGTTTACCCTAGAATGTTACGGTAGGAAAGGGCGGGATCTTGGGGTGGAAAAAATGGGTTTAATACGAGTGTCGGTTGCGGCTGTGGCCGTGGCTCGCGTACACAGCACGGTCGGCCGCTGTTACACGTTCGCGTCGTCGTCTTTTGAATGGGACTAATTTTAGAATGCGCCTACTATATGTGGATAACTGTATACGCGCCGGTGGCGTATTCAGTTTCTGCAGGACGGGGCCCGCGCCTCGGCGCTCGGCACTCGCCACGCGTTGTGCCACTGTATCGCTATATGCGATACTCCGTATGCGGAAAATAACGGGCGCGCGCGTGTTCAACCGTGTCATGTATAATTTTCTGTTTCCAGCCACTTGACACGGACCACGACATGGGAGGACCCGCGAAAAACAGCGGCCGCCGCGAACGTAGCCGCCGTCGCCGCCGCCGTCGACAACGGAAAGTCATCGAGCGCCGCAACCAACTCCCTGGGCCCACTTCCCGACGGATGGGAGCAGGCTCGCACCCCCGAAGGAGAGATTTATTTCATTAATCATCAGACGCGCACCACCTCCTGGTTCGACCCGAGAATCCGTAAGCATCCCCCCCTTCACGCACCCTTTCATGCAGGTCTCCTCGTGCCACCCCTTTCGCTCGACGTCTCCTTTGGTTAAAGTATTGCATAGAAAATGTAGAAACTTATCTATATCTTCATTTTTCCAAAGAAATTTTGGCGAAAGGTATAGATATGTGAATTTATATGATGTTTCCAATGTCCTGTCATTGTATTTTGAGGCGAATGAATGTGAAGATGTTGATGACGTATTTTCGCGTCATTCGTGCCAAAGTAAAAACTTGAATGACGCATAAATGCGTCACCTGTCACCAATGCATTGATAATGAGCTTCCATTCTACTCCTGTTCGTTGCGATTCAGGCAGAAAATGTTCTTTTTGCATAAAGATCCGCTGTGTAATGTCAATGAGACGTCGTATTAAAGCAAGTTAAAGTGCCAAGTGCACCTGTGGTTCGAGATTCCATTAAAGGTATTCATAGATGAACGTAACATATTTCAGCGACCCACCTTCAAAGGGCCCCCACATCCGGTGCCATGCTGCCGCAGAACTGGCTCCAGCAACAGCCCTCAGGTGGTGGTATCCAGAGCAATCAGACGTTGCAAGTGTGTCAGCAGAAGCTCCGTCTCCAGTCGCTACAAATGGAACGCGAACGTCTCAAGCAACGGCAACAGGAAATCATGCGTCAGGTCAGTCGACTTTTCTTCTTTTTCTTTCATAAGGCATTTCGAAGAAAAACGGAGGAGTAACGTTGTTGATTTCCGCAGCAAGAGTTGATGCTACGACAGAGCACCACCGACGCTGCCATGGATCCGTTCCTGTCGGGGATCAACGAGCAACACGCACGCCAGGAGAGCGCTGACAGTGGTCTGGGTCTTGGTTCTGCATATTCTCTTCCACACACGCCGGAAGATTTCCTCGCGAACATCGACGACAATATGGATGGCACAAGCGGTGAGATAT
The DNA here is from genome assembly GCA_028455595.1 of Lasioglossum vierecki. NCBI lineage: Eukaryota > Metazoa > Arthropoda > Insecta > Hymenoptera > Halictidae > Lasioglossum > Lasioglossum vierecki. Next base: position 28,657,164 of record CM052336.1, on the reverse strand, counting down.
CCTCGCAGGTGTAGAACTATATCGTAAAGACGTAGCGCTGGTCGAAAGACAACGGTTGTTTTTCCATCAGTTTCTGTTTACCGGATCCGTTAACGCGGCCCCCACTAAAACCCAGCCTTTTCTTTTTGCAGATGGCGGCGCACCCATGGAGACACCAGACCTATCTACTCTGAGTGATAACATCGACTCGACCGATGATCTCGTCCCGTCGTTACAGGTGCTTATTAAAACCACCTAACCCAAACTACAGGCTCAGACTCCTAGCACCTCGTCGTTGATTATTTGCTGCATCCAAGGATGCCTTGCACAGAAGTTATATATAATTCCAGGGGTGACATACAGTACTGCAACCCCCTTCTAAAATTCAAGTGTTAGAATGCATTATCTACCGGCGATTATTTCAGAATTTATGTGATGATTCATAGCGAAATATTTCTCCACCTCTTTGATAGTAATCGCAATTTTAATTATAGACCAACGGTTAACTCTCGCTAACGTAATCAGATAATTCCATTTAGTATTATTATACATATAAAACATTATGAACTTTTTGGTATCGCAAGGTTATCGAAGATTCTATTAATCCGGCTTTCAGTAGATAAAATGTTAACACACACTTCGTTTATCAACAGTTGAATGATCGAGAATTTTTCCAGAAATTGTACTGTAATTACAATTATAAGTAGACTACAGGTTTTTATGCAAAGTAAGAATTGTTTCCATCGATTATACAATGGACAGGAGCCGAACAGAAAACTCGTTGTTCCTTCAATCATTTCAATAAGCTGGAACTAATATATATACACACACACATTTTTTTACCATAAATGCATAAAATCTGCAGTCTAATTGTAAGTATGTTCAGTTATGATATATAATTTCTGAATTTTTCTGAATCTTCCTAAAAAAAACAAGAACAAAGATCTACCGAATATATTAGAGTACTCTATGTTCCCCCTAGAATCTGTGCGACTTCTATTTGAGATATTTCTTCGTGTGGCAAATAGTTTAGTTGTTAAGAGATCGATCCTGTGCACAGTGATCCGCGCGTGCGATCGCAGAAACTCGAGGCAGAAGTTAGAATCGAAGCGGAATCGTTGGTTGCAACGAAATCGATCGCACGCGCTGGAATCGCTGTAAATTGCTTGCGTCGCGCGATTTAATGTTCGCCTCTCTGTCTGTTATCGTCTCGTTTGCAGTTGAGCGAAGACTTCAGTAGCGATATTCTGGATGACGTGCAGTCGCTCATAAACCCCAACACGACGAAACCCGAAAACGTGCTAACGTGGCTGTAGTGTGCGGAGACGGAGATTGTCTATGACAGGCAAGCAATCGATGAGATCGACTCGAAACAAACACACAAAACAATCGCAATTTCAATATGTCTATACCGAGCGTAAGGATTCTGGAAGATCATACACCCAGCTGAGCAACGACTATTCCACGCAAACGAAAGAAAGTTGAAATTCACGGAATATATATATATAGAAAAAAAAAGAAATGAAACGAGAATAAATGCTCGCGTGTGTGTGTATACCGGGGTCTAAAGAGTTCAAGGCGGGAGGAGAGACAACTTCCGATCGCAACGCGGACACTCACGTGTACATATACTACGGAATATTTGGAAGATCGGAACATCGAAAGATCCGGAACGAGGATCCACGGATATATACATATATATAGTGTCCCAGAAATATTGACGCCCGATTCGCCGAATCGTGCTTCTTATTGGGTTCCAGATTCTGGTGGTAAAAATGGTAAACAGTTCGAAGCCTTGATAATTCTAGTGTTCATGGCAAGCTTGTTTGAGTCTTCCCGGAGAGAAAGAAAGAGAGAGAAAGAGAAAGAGAGAGAGAGAGAGAGAGAGAGAGAGAGAACGAGAGAACGAGAGAGAGAGAGAGAGAGAACGAGAGAGAGAACGATAGCGAGAGAGAGAGAGAGAGAAAGAGAGAGAGAGAGAGAGATAGTTGAGAGTTATAAATCGAGCACGCCGCAATTACCGCCCGAGGCTTCGTTTCGAACGAATCACCGTGTTTCTTCGTTACCATTTCTACCTCTCTCGTTACACGTAGAATAATGGATAATGTTGGTTGGAATCGAATAAGGAGGTATGATTTCACTCTCTTATATATAGCAAAAAGAAAGAAGAGAACCACCCCTCGAGGTTTTTGGGACATCGCGTACGTGTACATTAAAACACATTATACCATACACGAGCAACACACAACAGAAACACACCCACGCACATCCACATACACACATGCATATATTCGGGTCTTTCTCTTTCTCTCTTACCGTTAGAGTATCGCTCGAACGTGTTCGCGTGTTTGTATGCGTGTATGAGTGCATTTCTCTCCGAACATTTTGTATATAAGTTTGTATTTCTATGTCGAAGCACTGTACGAGAGGAAGAGCGAGAGAGAGGACTGAATATTTTGATAATAATATTTAAAGTAAACGGAGCCGGCGTTCTAGACGCTCCAGACGCTCTAGACGCGCTCGACCGTGTCGATATATGTATACATATGCATACGTACGGTGTAAGAGCGTGGAGATTGAAACGAGAGGAGAGCTGGATGCACTTCCCGATAGTACGAGAGTAGACAAGTTAACGAGAAAATTGTTGTTTAATTATATTTATATCACGTTGATTTACAAACGGGGATATCTGGTATCATGACGTATCAGATTATTGATGTGACCGATTATGGATCTCGCGTGCGATCGAAATTTTCAACGGATAGGAGAATGGATAGGGATAATAGGGAAATTGAAATCCGAATCCGAAGAAAACAGCATACCTGATGTGTTCACGGGATCGCGATCGCGAAACGATACACAAAACAAGTGCAATTATTTACGGATGAGACGAGAAGTGGAGAGAGGTAGAGAGATATAGAGAAAGAGAGAAAGAGAGAGAAATAAAGGGATAAAAAAAGGGTATGATGTTAGAGAGTAAACGATATTTTTATTCGATAAACGTCGGTTGATATAGCGCGCGCGCGCGGTGATCTTTGTAGGATGTTTATGAAAGCAACGGCGAGCAACGTCTAAAAGTATCGAAGCATTTTTAACGCACGGACACTTGTCTATACCTTGACGTTGGCATACGGAGCAAATCGTGTTACGTGTATGATTCAGATTCGAAACGAGATTTCGTTGAATCGCGTGTCCAAAGTATATTATACGCATATACACACAGAACTATACATATACACTGCAATCGAGTGTCGATAAATGCTCAGACTATTTTACAAGAAGCGACATATGCTTGATCAAACGAAGTGCCTTTTCTCTTTGCAATCGATTTATATATATTATAAACGAGACGATATTATATACGTTAACTATACTATATTGAGATCGTCAACTCTTTCAAAGCAATAACCGTCCATAAACACGAGATGTTTTACGCGAAACATGTGGTAATAATTGTTAAAAGTAAGCAAACACACCGTTTTTTAAGAGAGACCCCCCTTTTTAAACGATACTTCGAAGAGGGGAACACAAAATGAATATATATATATTTTTTTTATATATAAAGTCTATACTTGTTACGAATTGCAGTTATATTGGTATTTTGAAAACGCTGTTAGATTGTAAAATTCTCTTACGTTTTATACTACCATACAGTTATATAATGGAGATTACAAAAAAGAGTATATGATATTTATAGAATTATCTTTAAATATCTCTTTAGCCGTAAGGGTTTTCTTTTTTTTCTTCTCTTGCGTTGATTCGTTCTCTTCGCTCAGAGAGAGATCCCCTTTTTACTCCTCGAAAGGGGATCACGGGAGCGCCACGTGCACGAAAACGAAAACGAAAGCGAAAGCGACAAGAAAAAAAGAATAGAAGCCGATCAAACTTGTACTTGTACTTGTCCGTTTCTCGCTGAAACGACCTGTAGAGTAATCGTTCAACTACCGAACAATCGAAGCGACTCGATAAGGAAACAACGCGCGTACGCATATACATATAATACTATGTGCGTGTACGGGCTGAGTCGCCTGATACTTCAATCTGGAATCCTTCCGAAACTCTTTCTTCTATCAACGAATCTTTCACACCGAAATCGAATACTTCGAAGGCGCGCATTGTTCAATATAATTAGTAGACTGCGGATCTTTGTGCAATATATATTACGTCTCTTAATGATTTTAACTGGCTGAAACTAATTCACTAATATTTTTAATCTGTGCACTACTTTAAATTGCACCTCTGTTATTTTTCTTACAAATGCACGAAATCCACGGTCTAATAATTAGCATTTTTTAAACGCTTGCTTAGAGGACGCTGGAAGCTCAAGTTTCTCTTTAATTGAACTCGTAAATTTTTCTATCGTTAACGCGTTCGTAAGTGAAAAAGCAATTCTATGGACAGGCTATTTTTATACAGAACTACTTTTATACCGATTCTACTGAAGTTCGCTCTTGATCAAGCATCCTCCAACGTATAAATAATCGTGCTAATTTATTAGACTGTGGATTTTATGGATTCATTTAAAGAATTTACAGGTACTGTTGTATTGTTATCAACTCAAAATCATTATTAAAAGAAGACACAAATGTCTATGTAGCTCTTGTGTACTGCAATATTTATTTTGCATAAAAATCCGCAGTCTACTGATTACATCGAACATCGTCGTTGTCGAGACAAGTTTAGTTTCGCATGAAACATTTCTCGATACAACTGTTTCGCAAACATTTCAGCTTCCGGTCGTAGGTGACTCACTCCGTACAGACAATATATTATATATATATATAAATATATTTTTAGTTACATGGCAGCTTAAGTGTACACAAATATACGTCGTGAAACGAAGGAAGAAGAGAGGAAGGAGAGAGAACGCGGAGAGGTTGACGTAACTTCGCTCGTTAGTCCGAAAGGAAAACGCGGCGATAACGATTGATAAGTGGTACCCAGTGATAACGATCGCGCAATCATGAATTTTTTAATCCGTCTGATCCGTTGTCTACGTTTTCTTTTTTTTCTTGTTTCCTTCTCCGTCGATGGGGGAAGGAGGAGGAGAGCCAGAGACGATTTTATTTTTCTGAATGATCTAAGCATTATCTTGTTGAAGTTTATTTGTTGATCGTCGAGCATTGATTGTTATTGATTCGTCGCAGTTACGTCCGCCGTCGCCGCACACTGGTTTAACATGCGTTCTAGCTGAAGCAAACTAATTTTATCTCTCCTCATTCTGTTTTTATATTTTAAAACAAGACCTTTTATATCCATTCGATGACTATGTATGCTCCGTGACCAGAAAACCATGATTGCAAGAGCCATGAATTAATATGCGCAGTTAATATTGTTAACCTGGAGAACGTATTTGACAGCAATTGATTAACCTTTGCTCAGCTAGTATCGCATTCGAGAAGAGTGTGCACCGTGGCCGTGTTCATAGAGGATCGGAGGATCCCCTTTGAACGTTTCGAGGGTAGAACGGAGCTTCGGAAACCGCTCTCCCAGTTTTTCCCGCGACGAGGAAAATCTCCGGAGAGAGCGAGACTCTTTCGTTTATGGTTGTTTGCGCACGCTCGGCCCGAAACTATTTCTGTTGTGTTGCCAACCGTTAGCCGCGCGGGCGCCGAACACAAATTCGACCTCTTTCTTTTTAGTTTTTAATCGATAAACGAATACGATCATTGTAATGTTCATCCGACACTGTGCGTTACTGTCTGTATTATTCTACTGAGAACACTTGGGGAAGCGATCGCCTGCATTGTTACACACGTGCCAACGCGAAACAACGGTAGACCTGACCTGTTATTTTTACCTAACCGAGCGAGAACGTTTTATCGTCGCGCGGCCGCGAATCATTCGTTCCTCGGGCCACGGCTCCCCCCGATCGTCGCCTAATCGCCGCGAATCAACGTCTCTAATATAGTATTAAATAGTATTCTAACGACACACGAGGGTGTCGATAAACAGTTATCAAAATAACGTGTAAGCGAGGACGGTACCGAGACTGTGGCCACGAGAAATCGATCGTTCGCGCGAACCCTTTATAGGGCACTGTTTTTTCTTTAAACAAAACAAAAAAGAAAGGAAACAAAAACTGTATGTGTTTTCGATGGTTTTGTTATGCGAGGACAACCCGTCTTGATCTTTATGCAACTTTATATTTTTAGAGAAACTGAGATTACTGTTTCAATATTTTTCCGTTGTTCATTTTAGTGAAGCGTTTTACCGCAATTTGCAGTCTTTTGAATTATGTTTCAATTTTTAGTTTCCACCAGCTGCAAATGCGTCAAGATCCCCGCAGTCTAGTAGTAAGTGGTTCTCTGTTAACGCTGTAGCTACCGGAAACCTGTTAACAGGCTTTTTAATGACTGTAACAATGCCTAATGAAATTATGTTGCTCGCAGCTTACTTGTTGGTTTATGGATCAATTTACTGTCGCTTTTGACAACTCGATCAGTTGTTGATGTTTGATTTTTATATCTATGTATATCGAGGTCATTGAGAAGTCGGATGTTCCAGTAGATAGAGCGTTAAAGATATTCGCCTTATCGAACGGTGATACTGTAACAACCCTAAAAATGGTTGACAATATAAAAAGTTAAAAGCTGTTTTAATCGCGAATTCGACTAGCGTTCGTTTCGAGCCAGGATTAAATTTTATGTAGCAGTTCGTCATACATTCGTCGAAAGGCAGAAATTCTTTTATTTGTTTTCCACGGACGCATGCTATTATCCAAAAGTACCTGGACACCTGCGTACCTGTAGACGTCGTGAAGCTTATAGATTTTAAGGTGTTATTGAACAATCATGTAATTGTAGTAGCCAAAGTCTCTTATCCATAGATTGAACTCGGATAAATATTATCAAGTTCTTCGAGTCTCTTCAAGTTAAAATACTATAATGTTCGAAATCATATGAATCTTGTATGCTAGGATCGAGCGTCCTCAATTTGAAAACAAATTGAATAGGACTGTAGAGAAAAACATTCAAAAGTATCAAGTTTACGAAACGCGAAAGTTGACTATTTTATATTCTTATATAAAAATAACAGTTAAAACAGGGATAATGAACAAATCAATTTGTTGAATAACTCCTCGTGGACGCATCTTTGCAATCCCAATAATCATAAATTAAAACTGAATACGTGTCCCGTGGACCTAGTGTTGATATTGATGAAAAGTGTTCGTATTATCGTAGCATTTGTTTACGGTATTTGTTTAAACCAGATGTGTCCAGATATTTGTGGATGATCGTTTAACGGCCCACGCGACATAGCAGCGTTTACGATGTTTTCTGTTCGTCACGTTCGATCGAGGTGTGAACTGCCGGTAGAATTCAAACCGATCGACGAATGTTACTGTCGGAAACGGGCGATCGAATAGATCAACGGCGCGCGCTCCCGCAAAATTAATTGTTTTTCAGCGCGCAAGCGTGTTCGCGACGCGATTAGCTCGTACAGGCATCCGTGCAGGTCAGAGATATACATTTAAATGTATTATTTTAATTGCTAGTTAACGATTAATATTAATATTACCATACACCGTATCTTGCTTTTAGTCTAAACTTAATTTAGTTTTTACGTTGACTGGGGCGAACGGGCGGGGAGGGGGGGTTTTTTGAGAATCGGGGAGCATCGCGAGGAGCGAGAGAGGGGGGATCGGAACACATCTCTCGGAAAAAAGTGCCTTGACTCAGAAATTGCGGAGAACAATTCTTTTGCGAAGCGCGACAGCGTGCTTATTCTCTTTTTTTTCGTCAGCGAACTAAGTCGACTACCGGAAGCCGGTAACAAAACGTATCGAAAAGAACGAAAAAGAAAAAAAAATCGAAAACAAAGGAAATAACGTTGTCAGACTCCCCTTAGGCGGCGCAACCATAATATCTGAGATTATAACTACGAGAAGCAATTAGTTGTTTAATATCAGTATTTAAATATGCTCATTGGCAATAATTTGTGACGTACACTTTTTTATATCGGTAACAAGTGCCTTAGTAATAACGATAATGATAAATATATTGTTTACTTACGTACTGACAAGCGATGTCATTCCGTGTGTATTTATTTCTATGACCACGGCAGAACCTTGTAATCCTGGCTTCTCTCAACGCGACCAGATCCTTTGTCCAGATTTCTCGAACTTAACTTTTTAACTTGACTCTTTCAGGACGAATGTCGTCACATTGATGGCATAGCGACTATGCTATTTTTATATGATTCAATTCCTAATGTCGCAGACCAATAATATAATTGCGCACATGATAGGATATCAGCACTAAATCTACCGAGCACTAAAAGCGATAAAAATGTTTTAGTTCATAAAAATGACATGACTCCATTTATTTAGATTTTTACCATTCTTATTACAATATATGCTTGGATAAAGAAATCGTTCGAAACAACTTCCATGTAAGCAACCTAATAATTTCGATAATTGTGAAATTTAGAATATAAGACCGGCCATTTCACAGAGAGTAGTAAATATAGCGTTAGTACATAATGTCCAGGTACATCTTTCATTTCTTCCAGCGTTCAAGGCTTTGAGGCGTGGTCTACTTCTCTAGGCAATATATTTTTTATTTCAATAAAAGGCTATAGCCGGGTTTTCGATAGCCTACCCAAAAAGACCCTTCTCTGCCAAGTTTCAGCCTCCTATCTCATCTTTAAGGATAGTTATTGAGAAAAATCGAAAAACCAGTTTTTGGCTGAATTTCCCTATTTATTGACAATTAAAATTCTGAAAAAAATCTGACACAATTCGGATACCAAACCACATATTATGTATCATTTTCAGATTTTTCCGTGGCAAACTGTAGTTGTAAAACATTAAAAACACGAAAAAAACCGGAAAAATGCAGATTTCATATAGTGATCTTAAGTTGACTGTCACGAATTTAATTTAGCAATAAAATATTACCATAAGTATTATGCTCAATTTTTTTCAGATTTTTAAGAGTGGTGCAACAGTGTCGACAAAAATAAAAACCACTTTTTTAGGCGTTTTTGTACAAAGATGAGATAGGGGGCTGAAACTTGGCAGAGAAGGGTCTTTTTGGCGATTATAAAGCCGCTGGGGGCGAATTTCACTATCGAACCCGCCTATAGCCTTTTGTTCGTAGAGTGTCAAATACTGAAGAATTGTAAAATGTCAAATTAATCCTACATTGTAAAATTGTTTGAAAATTTTTATGACTGTCACTCGTACCTTCATGACAAGTGTTATTAGAGCTGTGACTTACGAGAAATCCAGGTACCCGGGTTACCCGAGAGGTAAACGGATAAATAAAAATTACCCGGGTAGATAGCATTGCCCGAATATCCGGTTATTCGGAAAAAGAAAAATTACCTGAGTACCCAGGTACTGCGGATCTTTCTGCATAGTAAAAATCCTTTGATAAAATATATCATTTTTGTAAAATATAAACTAATTTAATAATCAAGTAAAGCATATGGCATTGGAGCTCAGGTAATATATGTACACATATATGTACACATATATGTACACAGATGTGCACATGTGCATAGAATGACGTATGTCACATGTCGAAAGGAAGGGATCTGAAAAGTCTTATCAAATTAATAGACAATTCTTGAAAAATACTTGGTTGTATATATCATTTTTGTAAAATGTAAACTAATTTAATAATCAAGTAAAGCATATGGCATTGTGGCACAGGTAATATATGTACACATATACGTGCACATATGTGTACATGTGTATACATGCACAGGTAAAAGTCCGAGCTCTCTTCCATTCTCAATATTTTTACTCAATTTTATATTTTAACCGAACGCATTCAAATTTCAATAATAATTTCAGCAAACGCAGTGTAAAAATATCAGATACGATCAGAAAAGGTCAGATAAAAATGGAATAAAAATATACACGTATACAATATATACGTATGTACGCACATATGCTTTTTTTGTAGATTGAAACAAATCGATAATCATCAAAATGAATTTATAGTCGCTACAAATGTCAGACTTCCGTAACAGTTGTTCTACATGTAAGTTTTTTGTAACTGTTCGAATTGGAATCTTTCCGTAACAGTTTGAAACAGATACTTTTGTCCTGTTAAGCGTTATTGTTAGTCATCGTTTCCATTGCGTCTCGCAGTCGTCGGAATGATCGATCGGGACCGGGATGAGAAACATAATGTGTGCCTTTTCCACGACGCGATTGCTCGACTCGGTTTAGCTGCGGCCATCAGCCATCGCAGCTCGAACGAGATGGAAGCGGCAGATTTCTGATTTGGCAAGGGGTGGGATCGCTGTTGATGGGGAAGGAAAGGGCAACCGTTTGCGAGGGTGGCTACGAGCTATCCAGCTGGACCCCCATCGGCTTCCGCACGCTCCACGGCTATTTTTATGGTTTCTTCCAAACGCGGTCGATCATTTCAACCTATCCTATTGCCTACGTCTGTATTCTGTATCTTTCATCCGATCCATACTCTCCTCACGTTGCTGCTACCGCCTACCTAATCATATTTTTAATTCTCTTCACTTTTCAATCGAACACCTGGATGTAAAAATCAGAAATGTTCTTTCTTTGGTAAAATTGTACTCAACGAAGATTTACATATTTTTATACACAGTCGATTGTCGCAAGTGAGAAATTTATACTTATTCGGCGTTTTGCATGAAAATTGTTAATTGAATGTATATAGTTTAGTTCTTCACTCATCGATATTTTTGCTATAAATGCACAAAAGTGAACAACCCCATCGCACGTATTATCGAGAAATGAAAAGGTGCATCCCTCACCCTTGCAATCCTGGAAACGGATCTACCCCCTTAATCAGCATCAGTCAAGGGGTGAGTCACCACCAAAAATTGCAGTACCATTATTCACAATATTGTGTAGATTATTAAATATGTTTATATATATATGTATATTGGTATTTAATATCAACATATATGTTGGAATTATTCTAGGTTGGGAGAAATGTTGATCCCACCGCCCAGCATCTCTGGAAATATCCCATGTGCTATATCTAAATACTGTGGTGCCCAAGGTCGTTCGAAACCCACCAGAAAAATGGTAAGTCCCGCTGAAATTGGCTGAAATAGGCTGCAATTAGGCGATAGTGAGAGTGGAAAGAGAGGGAGATTGGTATATGAACTTTTGAAATCCAAGTACCTATCGTACCAATAAAATGTGTAATTTGTAAAACAAAAATTCCAACGGAAGGAAACCGGATATTCCTTTAAAAATTGTTGCGTCACATTATGCGTTTCACCATGCTGCGTGCATTCTATGAGTATCAGTAATAAAGATAAACGAAATATCTCGTTCACAGCATTGTACATACGACGTAGTCATAGTCATGAGTAGACTGCGGATCTTTATGCAAAATAAAAAACGTTTGCTTTGATTGCAGGACACAGGAGCCAAATAAAAATTGTATTCTTCTTTTCATTATCATGATCAAGGTCATCGGTCTTTTCTGACGTACAACTAAATTATGTTTTAATTTGATCGTGTAGCTGATCAAAAAATACATTTAGATATGTATAATAACATGACCACCTTGAAAGACTCATCTCGTTGCTCCGAGCAACCTAACATCATAGTCATTTCAAGGTCATGTTATTATACATATCTAAATGTATTTTTTGATCAGCTACACGATCAAATTAAAACATAATTTAGTTGTACGTCAGAAAAGACCGATGACCTTGATAACTTCGACAAAAATGACCTCTGGAAAAAATATTCTAGCCAGATATTTGATCCATCGACACCACGCACATTACGAAACAAATGTATTTTGCATCACAATAACCCGAAGAGATATTTAGGTGTTCTTACTTAAGAGGATCTCCCTGTATACGAGATTTATTAACTGTATCAAATATGATACACTATGCAGTGAAGGGTGAAGCTGAAACTAATACATCGATGTCCTTGAATATTTTTAACATGTTCACTGCTTTTAATTATATGTACCCACACATTTCTTTTTGTCATAAATGCATAAAATCCGCAAACTAATGACGCGATATCTCGTTCATAGCATTGTACGTACGACATCATGGTGACGAGATATTTCGTCCGCGGTAATGAAAGGGTTAAATGTGCAGTTTAATTTTCAACTTCGAGATGCATAAATTATTTTTTTGAGAAATAGCGTTTTCGAGATGAATTACACCGTAATGCGCAAACGAGCTTTATTTGTACGTTCAACAAATCCGCGTTGCTTTTTTGAAATCGAATGGCACAGTAATCGGGGCTTAGGAGTTTCCGGCTGTGTTTTTTCAGGCGTTTCGCTTCGAACATTGGTGTCTAACAGGACCGTAAACAGGATATAGCCACCCGCCGAGCCAGTCCCGTAAAAAACCAGCAGCGCGAGCAGCGCGGAGATTAGCGACTGAGTACCTGGGCTTTTTCGTCCCTTTCTTCGCGTATCCTCTCGGTAAAGAGAAGCGTTCAGGGTTCTGAATTGTGTGTGCCCGCAGTTTTTTAAGCACCGGGAAAGAGTTGTCCGCGAGACGCAAGCGAGAGATAGCCGTGGATAATCCAGGCACCTCCCAGAAAACTGGCCGGAAGTAAAAACGTGCGTACTTTTTTCCAATTATTGCACAGCTGAAGGATCCACGTTGCGACAAAGGACATTCTTTCTACATCCTAGATGTTTTTTGTTCGCGAAAAAACGTAGGCGGGCGGCAAAAACCCACGACTGCAGCTTACACGAAGAGAAACTCGAAGGTCCAGCCATCTTGAGAAAAAAAGGAGAGGAAGTAAAATTAGTTTTTGCTCCCAGCATTATGGTAAATCCTTCTTGAATTTTTTTAGCAATGTTCACTGTTGATAAAAACAATATTACGAGAGGCAAACAAGTTATGCGCATTGAACGCAGTAGTAACGCTGTTTCGGTAGCTTTCTAACCCTCGTGTCTATATGTACATACATTTTTTCTATGTTGTTTAATCACAGCGGAAGTTTCTCTGCCTTGAATCGTAGATTTAGCCCTTGCTGTATTTTGACGAGAAAGACTCGTGATGAAGCTTTTCAACAAAGTCTAACAAATATAAATGTTACGCGTTCCATTTTAGATGAAATAATATTTGAAACGTATAATATTTGATTGAACCGTAAAGAAAATGGCACGATAAGGTGTTAACCCTCCGCATTCAAGAGGCCCATCTGAGGCGTCACCAAAAATTGCTGTATTATTATTTAAATAATTGTTTACATTATTGGATATGTCGGTATCTAACCAATTACTAAACATTTAAGTATTGTATGAGGTATTATATCAATTTTATATCTGCGAAATTTAGAAAATCATAGAGAATGGAAATATTCTAGGGAAGAGAAAACGTTTGATATTCGAGATGAAATAGTTCCGACTGTAAAGGGTTAATTTATAGCTATCCGAGAAAGTAAAAGTCCATAATAATTATTAATTAGAGATTAGCGGATTAAAAATTGAAATAATTATATATGATAAGTAAAGGGTTAATTTTTAATTATTCGAGGAAGTAGAAGTCCATAATAATTACCAATTAAAGATTAGAAGATTAACAATTAAAATAGAAAGTAGGATATATCCGTGTACTGATGAAGGGGTTAATCAGATTTCGACAAAATCCGGTGAAACGTATGATAAATGCATTGCCGATGTCGCCGATGATCTGCTCCCTTAATTCTCACGCAATTGCAGGTAGCTGCACATAATCGAGAAACTCGTGTTCGTTACGATGTCACGGCGTACTGCCAACGCTCTGCTGCTGGCGCGGCGCGGCGCGGCTACCAGGTCGTGCTCCGATTGTTCCATGTTTTTCGTTAATAACTCCTAAACAAAGCTGCAAGGAATCTCCCATTTCCCGGTCTGGAAAGAATTTTGGGACGCCTTGTATATTTCAATAAAACTTCGTCCGTAGAGAGTCAAATATTGTTTTGCGCCCGTGACGTTCTTAATCCTACATTGTAAAATTGTTTGAAAATTTTTATGACAGTCACTCGTACCTTCATGACAAGTGTCGTTAGAGCTGTGACTTATGAGTAATCCGGGTACCTGGGTTACTCGAGAGATACACGGATAAATAAAAATTACCCGGGTAAACAGCATTGCCCGAATATCCGGTTATTCGGAAAAAGAAAATTACCTGAGTACCCAGGTACTGCGGATCTTTATGCATAGTAAAAATCTAATTTAATAATCAAGTAAAGCATATGGCATTGGAGCTCAGGTAATATATGTACACATATACGTGCACATATGTGCACATGTGCATAGAATGACGTATGTCACATGTGGAAAGGAAGGGGGGGGGGGGGTCTGAAGTCTTATCAAGTTAATAAAGACAATTCTTGAAAAATACTTGGTTGTATATATCATTTTTGTAAAATATAAACTAATTTAATAATCAAGTAAAGCATATGGCATTGTGACACAGGTAATATATGTACACGTATATGCACACATATGTGTACATGTGTATACATACAATTAAAGATTAGAAGATTAACAATTAAAATGGAAAGTAGGATATATCCGTGTATTGATGAAGGGGTTAATCAGATTTCGAAAAAATCCGGTAAACGTATGATAAATGCATTGCCGATGTCGCCGATGATCTGCTCCCCTAATTCTCACGCAATTGCAGGTAGTTGCACTTGTTCCGCAGCGATCCGATGTAGGGTGGTTTTTTGTCGGTGGTAAAAACTCGATGAAAAAAAAACTGAGATGACTGCACACACCCTTCCCCTATGGAGCACCGCGCCCAATGCAGCGAAAAAACTCCCCTTCTCTCAACAGGTTGATGCCTATTGTGTAAGCGGCTTGTAATACGAGCTCGATCGCGAGCGTAAAAAAAATATTAAAACCTCCCCAAGCGCAACAGGTGACTCTTTTACGGGCGGGGCTTTACAATCGGTCCCCTCCTTGAGTCGAGTTGTTTTCACCCTTTCAATCCCCTCGTATCAAAACAGAGCCACTGAACCTCCTACCTGTGCACATCCTATAATTGAATTTATTACCTTTATTTCCCACTTGATTCTTCGAAATTGAATTAAAATGATACCCGCAACGATCAAATACGTATTACGCTATCATAACCCTTTGCATTCCGAATTGTTTATTAATTTTGTTGCCAACAGCTCCGTACTATTGTAAGTGTATGTATTTGTTTTTAAATAAAAAATACAACTTTATCGAATAAATGAAGAACCAAATACAAATACATATAAATAACACGTTTCATTTATATTTTCCAGAGGTGGCCAATTTAATCAACGATTGACGAACCAATTTCTACTTCAAGTCGTCAATTGAAATTAACAATTAAACTTTAAACTGCTACTTTAGTCATTAATTGCGGATTACGATTACATTATTTTCAATATCATATTTTCAATCACTATCTTTATATCCCAGTTGATTCTTCGAAATTGAATTAAAATGATACTCGCTACGATCTAATACGTATTACGCTAATCTAATCAATCAATCTTGGTTAAAATTTTAATCGATTAATTTCAACTCTGACATGTTTTTCTCTCCGATGTCGAGTGACATTCGACAAAGTAGTGCAAAGGGTTAATAGTTCAAATATCAGATTGGCCACGGAAAGTCTTGCCTACATCATATACATGATGATTAACTTCATTGATCGATTGAATCGATCGTCGATTTTTCAATGATTATCTTTTTTAATCGTACACATTGATCAATCTTGATTAAAATTGTAATCGATTACTTTCAACTCTGACATGTTTTTCTCTCCGATGTCGAGTGACACTCGACAAAGTAGTGCAAAGGATTAATAATTCAAATATCAGATTGGCCACGAAAAGTCTTGCCTACATCATGTACAAAAATTGATATCATAAATGGCTAATTAAAGATGGAAGAACTTGATCGAAGATACGAGCACTACTACATTACACGAAGGGAGCTCTCGCATTGACCGATTCAGTAGTTAATTATTTTTTGAAATGGAAAAACGTGGCTAACGCGACTAAATTGAATTCCGAATAGGCACGATGGGCGTCATCGCATTATTTACTTATCAGAATTCGGTAGAGCGGCTCCAAAGGTGGATCATTAATAACAGCTCGGAAAAACAGGCTGCGAGACGCGTGTTAAGCGGAACGCGATACGATTTTTTGGGAAACGTGCCGCTCGTTAGGGAACCTCCATATGTCGCCGAACGCCGAACACTCGCATGATCTGACGGTCGAACGGTCGGCTGGTAGGTCGATGACGTTGCAGATCGATCGATCGTCCTGACTGATGCGGATTTGATTTGCGTCGGGGGACTCTGTTTTTTAACAAACGTTTCGCCGCCTTTCACTACAGTGTCACACTGTACACCGAACCCGGTTGTACTGCATTAAAACGCATTCTTTAATGGCCATGGTGTCCTCTGAGTCCTTTGTCAAGTCCTTCCCTGTAAAAGGCATTTCGAGGTCGCGTCCCTTGCAGTGATCAGCAAAAACCTGTGGCATCCGAAAGACCGAGAAAAAACCGGGAAACACGCTTTCAAGTTTTCGACATTTACAAACGATCTGCTCGCAGCTTTCGTTCTCGGCTCGCTGGGGAATTTTTCTGATGCACATATTCGAAAGTATTCTGCATATATATTCCCGAATCGCTTAGGTTCTTGATCATTTTAATGGACCGTGGAATGTTCGTTTCAGTAATTCTTCTATATCATAATCACTTCGATTATCTCCCGGCTTGATCGGGAGACAAACAGTCCGGATAAATTAAGGCCTGATGAATAATCGAGACTCGAGAAGATAATTAAAATGTACATTATATTCCAAAATAAATGTGTGTTTTATTTTTGGAAATCTATTTTCCTTCATAATATAATCATATTTAATCCTTGCGTAGGCAGCCGGGTACACATTTACTGTATTTCTTTCAACAAGTTGTTAATGTTGTTTTAAAGAATGTTACAAAATTTCTCTGAATTTCCATTCTTTACTCGCTAATATATAATATTATTATTTATTTTATACGGACTGATGTCCTTTTATACAATTGTGTACAGTTTATACAGTACAACTAATGAATAGAAAAAAAACTTAATTTTAAGTCTTAACGCAAATACAGATACTATTAACGAATAGTATTGCGCAATTTTGTTTTGAATGCCTGTAACGTGCCATTAAAAAAATCAATATTCTTATAAAATATGTTAGAGCTAGCAATAATGCGATTTAATGGATTTATTACTCCATACGACGATTTGGATTTCATTGTTTGAAATCCTGCTCTCGTTCTCAAAATATGTTCAGGTACATAGAAATTGATTTGCCTCAGGAGTGCGGGACAATCGATATTATTGTTTAACAAATTAAAGATGAAGCTCTGGTCGGAAACTGTTCTACGATCTGATAATGTTTCAATGTTGATTGTGTTTAATATCGTAGAGTAATTATGATCAAAGATTAACATTAATTGTCAATTAATGATAATAATTTATGATGAGAATTTGTGCAAACATGTTAAATACAGAAAGGTTTCATATAATCTAAACATTTTGGTGGACAACATAGGGATTAAACGCGTATTTGTTTATAATCGGGATCCGGTTAATCGAGTTCCCACTGTATATCAAAGTTTCTAGAATCCATTTCATTTATTATTATTTTATCTTGTGTAATCTGTGTACACACTGAATGCACCTATACAGGCATAAACATTACAAATTCTTTACACGTCGATAAGAACATAATCTTTAAGGGGTGTTCACCCCGAAGAATCAGCAAATTCTTAAAATTCGCTGAATTTTTCTTGTTTCTACGAATTGTACAAGTTTCGGATCACCCGGTAGACGAGTTTAAACGATCGATCTCGCATTTATTTTGCCATTGTGATTTGCGTAAAAGAGTGATAGCGACTCAACGAGATCTCCAGTGGACGAATGGTAAAGCGGATAAGTGTATCACGAGAAGAGGAATGGCGGAGAAACCGCTAATCCTCGGTGACAAGGAGGGAGTTCAGATAACTCTTGAAAGGGTGGTAGGAGGGATCTCGCGCGCGGTTTCTCCAGGCGACGCGTGTCTCCTGTATCCAGGAATCCGGGGAAATTTACTGGCGGAGCACCTTCGCGCCAAGTTCCTTATTCCTTTCAGGACTGTCGGATATATACGTGAAACGGCTCTATAAATAGGGTAAAAGAGGCGCAGCTGAAGCGGAAAACGGAAATCACGAGGAAAGCACGCGCTTTTGGTCGTATCGTGTGTCGACGCGGCGTTCCAACAAAAAGAGCTGAAAAAAGACCAGGGTGTAGAGCTAGGGCGGAGGGAAAGGACGTTAAAAATGCGGGACACCATGGATAGTTCCATCTTCCCCCCTGCAACCTCTCGACTTGCTCCTGCCACCGTTCAAATCATTGTTCGGCCTGATTTGATTTTAAAATACCTCCAAACGCCGGAACGTCTCAAAACATTGCAATTACCTTACCTACACTGTTTTACTTCGTCTAAGCAATTTTTGAATTCCTATAAATTAATTAATCTATATCTATATACTATATAAAAACGTAGTCCTGACTGACTCACTCACCTATCAACGCCCAGGCTAAACCCTTGGCCCTAGAAACCTGAAATTTTGCACAGAGGTTTCCTTTATGATCTATGCAAGAGATAAGAAAGGATATTTCGAAATTCAACCTCTAAGGGGGTGAAAAGGGGTTGCAACTTTTGTATGAGGAATATTTTATTTGTGGTCGAATTTGCTTGACACTTGGTCTTAATGCTCTTTGATACAAATAATCAAACACCTATTCCGGCATTTTGAAAAATTCGACCTCTAAGGGGATGGAAAGGGGTGGCAACGTTTGTATGAGGAATATTTTGTTCGTGGTCGGATTACTTTGAAATTTGGTCTTAATGCTCTTGGATATAATTAATAAAACATCTATTTCGGCATTTTAAAAATTCAACCTCTAAGTGCAGTGTTTCAACATTAAAGGATTACCAGTTCCTTACATTCTCCTCATTCTTCTTAGTAAACTCGTAGTGCGTGTGTATGTTATGGTAAATAGTGCTAGAGCGTTTATTCCAGTATTTAAGTTTGGTTTTATGAAAAATTATAGTGCAAAATAAGGATTTGTGTATTTGTGTGAGAAGAATTTAAAAGTGAAAGGGCCTTGACCCCTTCTACTCGATAATTTCATAGGGCGGATATTAGAAATGCCCTTGTGGATTTTGACGAGTAGGTAGGTTCAATGTCCAGCTATTTATTAAACATTTTCACCTCGTTAGGGCCCCAAATAAGAACCAAGGTATGCATGCAACTGTCACTTGATACATGACTGTCGCGCGCCTGTGTGACGTACGCAACTTACACCTCTGTCGAAAATGTTGCCGCATTTTAGGCGGATTTTTAATTACTAATAGCTAATTAACGAAGTCGAAAGTGCAATTTTTTAATTCTTCATTTTCGTCTTAGATTATCGTCGAGAATCACCCCTTCAATTTTCTCCCACCAGTAGTCGAACACCCTGTATAAATGAAAATTAAATGCTGTTCGTTTGTAAGCGCAATTCTCGCGAACTGCTGGACCGATTTGGAAAAGTTTTAGGAAAAGCAAAATTGAAAAAGTTGCCCGGAAAAATGGAAAATTCGGGAGATCGTTAATAGATATAATGATCATTTCACGAATTAACAAAACGATCACAAACAAAATTGAAATTTGGACGAGACAACGTCTGTCGGGTCAACTAGTTATTCATAAAAGGGAGTATTGATGTAAGGGTTATTCGCGTTGTTGAGACTACACAGAAACATTTTATACGCAGTCACGTTAGGTCTATCGGAACACTTTTCGAGATTGTCACGTTCCAATTAGGACACTCGAGATCTCCGAATTCTCGAGAGCTTCTAATTTTCAGTGACTCGTGCCGGGAGTAAACGTCAGCGCGACATATGTTCGGGGCGATTCACAGTCGTTTTAAATGGCATCTCTAGCAGTAGCAATTAGTATTAATTGCATCTATTAATATTAATGCAATTGCTTTACACGTTGTATTTGCCAATTGTTGAAATTACTAACATACTTCCACCGGAAAAGAATGAATGAATTTCTTCCAGAGGTTCCTATTTCACGTGCATATTTTAGTAGTAGCATACCTACGTATATACGTATGTGTGTATGTATGCAGGTATGGCTTTATCTAGAAGACACGAAACAAATATGAGTACTAATAAAACATTACACACATATATATGTACAGGGTGAGTCACCAAACGTTTGTACCTCAAATATCTTTGTTGTTTCTATAGATACGTAAAATATGGTATAAATTTAATACGTAAAATACATTTTTTCTGTCCTCGATCTTGAATGACCTTGGACTAATTATAGTCACTGAATTCCTAATGAAAGGAACTATCATTGTAGGTGTTTAAAAAAGGGTGGCTCCATTTAAAAAAGTCAAGGTGATCTTGATATCTCCAAAAATATGACACAAAAACAAATTTTTTTTGCATCGTGTCAGCCCCATTGTACCATTCAACTTTGTCCTTACCATATTTCAGGTATCTTTAGAAACAACAAAGATATTTGTATGATATGATATTTGTAGATGTACAAACGTTTGGTGACTCACCCCCTGTATAATTGCACGTGGTACATGAAGCGTGTAGCAAGAGTTTAAGGATCCGTGAATACGGATGCATTATTTTTTGTACCGAACCGATTCGTATTCGCAGATCTGTGTACACGGATCCTTAAATTCGTACTACACGGTTCGCGTATCGCGTTCAAAACCGTGAGATCTAATTTCTCCATTCCCGGACACATCGCTATGCAAAGTGCGATAAATCTGAGTGAAACTTGCATGTGAATTTTGCATTTTTTAGGAAGATGCCAGTTGCTCTTAGCATTCGGTGCATTTACCGTAAAAAACGTCTGCGATCCTAGCAGCGATCGTCCGTCGTGTGGGTCACCGGGCCATCGTGGGCTAGAAGGACGGCGGAGGAACAAGAGAAAAAAACGCAGCCGGACCAGGACGTTTGAAAAGTGGCCAGAATTAACGCGTGCGCCCTGGCCACCTTCTGACCTCTCTTTTCTCCCCGTTGTCCACCCCTCGGGCATGGGGTGTACAGGGTGTATAGGGTGTCCGTAGGGTGCAGTAGCCCGATGCTCCGCCCTTCGAGGGCCGGCTCGCCCCTCGCCGCTTCGGACCGACACAAAAAAACTCTATAAATGAAAATGATCGGAGAGAGAAGCCTCGACCGTCGAACGTGGGTTTTCTCGTTTCGCAGAAACGAAATCCGATTACGGTCAAAAATGATGCTCGAGGACCCGCGGCGCAAATCCGATGTAATGACCCGCGGATTACACGATTATCCGGTCTACGCTTGTTAACCGTACTGTCTATCCGATACGAATTCTTTACGGGGGCGAGGAAAGCATCCGTGCGTTCTCGCGATGCTTGTTAACCAACGACCGGTCGCGTGCCACACCCAACACCGTTCCATTCAGAATTTTCTTTCTCCTATGCGCTTTATCTATCAAGCACGGTGCTCCCATCATTTCTGTACGGGTTTCATGGAAATCACCGGCACAGTTTTCACCGAAATCGTTTCACCAACTCCAGATTTGACCGGCAAAGGATCTAACCGACAACGCATTTAACCGACAACGAATTTAACCGTCAACGCATTTAACCGACAACGGATTTGATCGACAACGATTTTGACCGACAACGGATTTAGCCGACAGCGGATGTAACCGATAACGAATTTAACCGACAACGGATTTAACCGACAACGCATTTAACCGACAACGAATTTAACAGACAACGAATTTAACCGTCAACGCATTTAACCGACAGCGGATTTGATCGACGACGATTTTGACCGGCAACGGATTTAGCCGACAGCGGATGTAACCGACAACGGATTTAATCGACAACGCATTTAAACGACAACGGATTTGATCGACAACGATTTTGACCGACAACGGATTTAACCGACAGCGGATGTAACCGATAACGAATTTAACCGACAACGGATTTAACCGACAACGAATTTAACAGACAACGAATTTAACAGACAACGAATTTAACCGACAGCGGATTTGATCGACGACGATTTTGACCGGCAACGGATTTAGCCGACAGCGGATGTAACCGATAACGAATTTAACCGACAACGGATTTAATCGACAACGCATTTAGCCGACAACGAATTTAACCGACAGCGGATTTGATCGACACGAGTTTTACCGAAAACGATTTTAGATTCGTTGGCGGTCAAATTTGTTGTCGATCAAATTCGTTGTCGATCAAATCCTCTGTCGGTTGAATTCGTTGTCGGTCAAATCTGGAGTCGGTGAAAACTGTGTCGGTGATTTCCACGGGACCCTTTCTGTACACCTATGATACATAAAAATTTGATGTTTCTTCTAGGCAATGATCAGAAACAGAGAACTTCCGACATCGCTGGATCTGTCTGCGAAGGCAGTAATACGCAACGGGTGTGGACGTAAGGGATAGAATTTGGAATAAAAGAGAAATGCGAGCACGGTCGTTCCAAGCGTTTTTGCCGGCTGTTAATTTTTGGGTTCGCAGCTTTACAACGGTCCATAAATATGGCAGAACGTTTGGTTATTTGGGCCGGTCAGTCATTAAGCAAGCCAGTCGCGCAGCCGGGGGTGTCCGGTTTTCCGGTAATGCAGGGTGTAAAATGTAATTCCCCAGGCTTTTCTCACCGATGCGACGACAATCGTCGCGCATTCGGTAAATTTGGGATATTCGGGCAGGACGGCGGCTGCACAGCTCACGGAACTCTCTGTCTCTCTCGGTCGCTTCGAGGCCTATTGGGGCCGGAATCTGGCTGGACAATGGTCACGTATGCTTCGATCTATAAATCTTTCATTGTCCGGTGCCGATGTTTAGTCGCCCGCATATTAACCTAGGGGTGAAAAGGCCGCGCACCCGGCATTGTTCAATAGTTGACCCCTCTCGTGGCACCGTGACCCCCGGCTTCGTTATTTATCAGGTTACGAGTCGCGCCGCTAGTAACCGATCCAGGGATCCTCTCCTGCCGATTCGGCGACCCGTCAACAAAAATTTTCCCTCCCTTCTTTCGTGACAAGTCGCACCCTTACCACGCGGTCAGCCCCTTCGCGGACAACGCTCCGATTTCGATCCGATACGCTCGCGACGCTGCGATCTTCAGCTTCCAGGGGATCGATGACCCAAACGGTCGCTCACCCTACACGGTTTTTCCCAAGGTCACTTTTTCACACGGGAATTTATACTCATTTGCTAAAGAGTCATTTTTTTCGAATCAATTTTTATTTCGATTTTACACTGCTTTCCTTGAGGCCGTTTGTCTACTGAGCGTCGCACAGTGGTCGGAACATATGGAAATTATGGGAAAAACCCATAACTTCGGTATTTCTCAATATTTTTTTATAATTCTTTTTTTATATCACTTCTTAAAATATTGTTTATTACATTACGAACTGTTATTTCAGCATATTAAAATTGAAAACTTGAAATGGTATTTGGCAAACAAACTAGAAATAGAATTAAACAAACAAACTTGAAACAGTATTAAACAAAAAACTTAATATAATCTTATTTACATAATATCACGAATAATATTATTAACGAATACCTTAACACATTTAAATCCTACATTATTGTGTTAGTATAATAATATTTATGAAATGTACGTTAACTCTATTTCATCAGAGACTGCGCTTGTTCGCTAAGTGGCAGTGATTTTCTCTTCGGCTCTGGTCTTAAAAGATTAATATATGGATCAGAACTTATTAAAAGTATATTTAACATGTCCTCATTTGTTGCTAAACGAGAGCACTTTCTGGTGTTGTGTATTCTATAATATCTGAAATCTTTATTTCTAAAAAAATAAAGTGCAGAGCGAAGTGCCGCGCACTTATTCCGGGATCCAGCTTCGTTGCTGAAACTTCATGCGCTCTCGAACTTTAAGCGTTAATATCATCTCAACGTGCAAAAACGTGCAGCTGATTTTTGCAGGACTATTGTGTGATGGTGTCTTCTTTCAAAAGATACCACTCAGAGAATATAGGAACGTGTAGCCTTTTTTGTAGAGCTAAAGAAACCAGCTGCAATATTAAATTATATGTATCCAACTTTCGGGCTTCATATTGTTATTTCGGTTGTGAGTTTTCGAAAATTATTTGCATCGGGCATAAGCTGAGACTATATACATTTATAATATATAGCATATATTGTTATAAATGTCTCCAACAATGAAAAAATAACGTCGAACGTGTGATTAGAATTCTGTAAGAATCGAACTACAACCTGAGAGGTCTACCTTAGATCTATTTTTCTCCGTTATTAAACAGAAAAACATAAATCCATTTTTCATAGCAACATACATTGGTTCATGGCCTACCAGCAAATAGCGTTTTGATGACGTGCTGTTTAAAAATCGTTATCAAGAATCCTTATCTACAAAACTCAATAACTCCGATACTTCATCCGCAGATAGCATAAATTTGCATGTCCCAGCTGAGTTGCCGACACTTCTTAACCCTAAACCGCAAAATTTTAAACTGTAAATCTAACATATAGACCTTCACGAACATTTAAAAAAAATTTCAATTGAATCGGTGGAAAACTGAGTTGTAGGCAGATTTTTGGCCACAAAGATCGCTTTCTCGTCCACTGTGAATTTTGTAGATACGGATTCTTGATAACGATTCACGTTTCGCAGCACGTCATCAAAATATAGACCTTCACGAACATTTAAAAAAAAATTTCAATTGGATCGGTGGAAAACTGAGTTGTAGGCAGATTTTTGTCCAAAAAGATCGCTTTTTCGCCCACTGTGCGGCGCTCCGTGGTCAAACGGTCTTAATTCAAGTAATTTCAGCCTTTGTTCATCCGATATTTGCCGTGGCTACTTTTTTCTTTTTTTCGGCAGCTCATCTGCTGACCAGGCGAGTCGACCTTTAAAAAACCCGAATAAAGAAACGCTGGACACCGATAATCGACCGTTACGAGGAGACGGTCGATTTCACCGACTTCCCAAAGAAGCCCGAGGAAGAAGCAGAGAAAAGGGACCTATGATCGGTCAGATCGTGGACGAGCACGTGCCAGATGCTGGGAGGTTGGCAGAGAAATGTGTGTGAAACACCCCGTGTCTCCTTATCTGAAAGATATTAGGTCGGTAAGCAAGTTCGCGCCCGATTTCGAAATTCACCAAACCTACTACACACGGATCAAAATCACCGGTTTAATATATTTTATTTCGCGTTTCTTAAAATTATTAAAATGCTTCTACTACAAATATTGGATTATTGCATGAGTACATACGTTCGTGCCTGATTTTCATAGATGTCGCAAACTGTTCTGTACGGCAGAGTGTAAAAGAAAATTTTATAATATTATATCCTTTTCCAATTGACTAATTTATCCTTGGTACTGGATTGTTGTCATAATTATGAACCACATAAATATGAACAAAAAATTAAAACGATGGCATATGGCAATATTAACAACAAATGGAAAGATGTATTCATGGGGTTCATGGAAAACTATTCTTTTCCAATTGTGTAGAAAAGAATAGTGAGTATACAATCTATCATCTATATATAAATAAAATTGAATGCCGTTTGATGGTAAGCGCATCACTTGAGAACGGATTTTGCTAATTTAAAAAACAAAAAATAATTAATTAGTTTATCGATCATAATTTATCTGAAAGATATTATGAATTTTATTCTCGGCACAAGGTTCGATCATTTTTCTACACAACAAATAGCTATATCGTAGGAATACTAAACGCTGGATTCGGGCATGAATCATCCAGTTAAAGAACCACGTTTTGCATTCCTACAATATAGCTATTTGTTATTGTATATTGTAGAAAAATGATCGAACCTTGCACCGAGAATAAAATTCATATCTTTAAAAAACATGTTGTTAATAGTCCGAATATGGTTTTCAGGGAAAGGAAAATTGTACAAGTAGCCTGAAATTATGGAAAATTCGGGAAAAAATGAAAGTGCTTTTTTTCTATGGGATTTTTGTACGAACGATGGATATGCGTAATTCTCTTTTTTGTTTTGTTCGTTGTGGTAAATTTATTGAAATTTGGACAGGATAACATCCGTCGGGTCAGCTAGTTGATTAATACAGCTGTATCCTTAAACGTTTAACCATTGCAGTCATTAAAATTATGTAATCATTAAAATTAAGATAAAAACGCACAAAATCGAAAGAAATTCGATCGTGTAATTTTTATGGGGAAGCACATAATAGTCGGTTTTAATGATCGGTAGGCGTCTGGCGAATTTTAGCGATCTGGAAAAAAGATGTATACAGTTCCATTGATAGGCACCTTGCATTTTCTACAAAAAATGTTTGTGTCAATCCTGTTGCACCGTTGAGGGGCTAGTCAGATTTTTTCTAAACCTGTTCGCTGCACGAGGCACACGATCTAGTCTTTTTTTCCATGCACTCTCGATTCACGATGGCAGCGAGAGGGGTTTTGTTCCGAGGGCTGACAGCCGACTAACGATCCCCTGAATGTGTGTTTATTATAAGCGTCCGTGAGTCGCGCGCCACGCGCTCCTAAAAACCAACCTCCCTCAGGAGGGAGCAGGGCGAGACAGAAAAAGAGAAAAAAGAGAGAGAGAGAGCAGACGACAGTGACGGGAGAGAGGCATGGACGTTTTCCCGATTTACGGGAAGCATAAAAAGCCAGGGGAGAAAGGAAGAAAGGAACGAGGGCTGGGAAAGGCGAGGGGGTCGAAAAAGAACGAACACGCGGAGTTGCGGGTAGAACTGGCGCGGAGTGGATTCGGCCACTGAATATCGAGAGCCCTTCAATCCGCAGAGGGTCCGCAGACCGTTTGCAGAAGCGTTTGCGTTCGCAGAAGGGAGAGCACGTCGATGCATCGGGGGGTAGAAGAAAAAAATCTATTTCGAAAATCGAATGCCACCGGCCCGACTGACCGCCAAGTCGTCGCTTAGCAGAGCCTTTCAAACGCCACCGGTTTTTTTCACCCGCCTCGCAACAAAACGCTTCGATGTCCGGCAAAGTGAGATTAATGTTATCCAGCGTCCTCTCGGATCGCCATTTTTACCCGAATATGACCATAATTCCCAGAAGGTACTTCGATCGAACAACCATTCGAAATCACTCTGACTCGAGTATTGTCTTCTTCGTAGTTACACTGCCGATCTTTATCTGTATTAATAAAAATTAAATGCTGTTCGTTTATTATGTATGTTCATTCTAGGGAAGGAAAAATTAGAAAAGTTGCTCGGAAAAATGGAAAATTTGAGAAAAAATGAAAGTGCTTTTTTCTATGTGATTATGGTAATGTCACAGCAAACCAATTTTACTTTCAATTGAATATTCATGGGCACAATCGTTAATGCATACAATGATTACTCAGAAATATGTTTTTTTTCTCATTTTTACATTATTTATACATTTCCAATAGCTTTTCACAAAATCGCAAAACGATCAGAAAGAAATTTATTGAAATTTGGACAGGGCAACGTCTGTCGGGTCACCTAGTGCGAAATAAAAAGAAAGCGAGCTAATAATTACGTGGTAAAAAATTGATTGAAGTCATTTAGAAGCTTCTCTCTTTCTCGATTAATTGGAGAAAATTGAACATGGCAATTGCATCAATTCATTATCGACAATAATGCATAAAATCCGCAGTCGACTTATGGCACACATGTATTCGAGATCTTACAATTTACGGGACGCATATTTTCGCCAATGTGCGACGAGAGGATTAATCATTAAAGGATTAGTGAGTATGTAGTTTCTACATTTTCCTGCGCTAAAGCTTTGTGTTCCAGTACTTTTCTATTAGACCTTGAATAATGCCGTGTATCGTATGTTTTGTGTTTCTCACTACCGCTGAGAATCGAATGAATTCGTCCAAGAATAACTTCTTCTTCTCACTCGAGTACTTTCTACATTTGAATTTACTCCGGACTAGATGTCCGAAGTGTCTTTAATGGATTTTCAGACGTTTAGGCCAAATATCGCTGAATGAAGCAGAGATTTCTTATTTCTGTATAATTAATTATACATTAATTGTAAATTTATCACAATCTGTATAATAATGGGGAAGCATCTTTATGATGCTTATGATATTTATTTATTAATTAATTTCTGTATATCATAATTATAATTCGTATTTCCGTGTAATTTTATACTAAGTAAAAATCTCTTAATTCTTCAACACTAATCGTACCACGACCGGTCAAATCACCTCGTTCACATTGTTTATTTTTTAATTTTTGACATCGTAAAGATGCTTCCCCATTAAAAGTTGTTTAATAAATTTCATTATTCGAGCAGGTATTATTATACAAATTGTGATAAGTTTAAATAGTCTTGTAATTTTTATAAAACAATATATATCCGATACATTTTGACCCCGGTACGATTAGTGTTAAGAAACAGGTGGTAAATAAAAATGCTTCTTTTCCTTTAGTCATATTAATATGTAAGTTGAAAGTAATGTCTTTGATGCCCCTAATTATTTCAACGTTATACTATTTCAAATTGTATCTGCATATTTTTGCCATGAATGCATAGAATCTGCTATTCAATTATCCCAGCAGACTGCTATATAGAAACGTTATGAGTCAATTGCAGGATGTCGGAGCTAGAGAGGCATCGATTTTTTTTATGATATTTAGTTTTAACAAGTTGCCAATGATATAATGGATGTTTTCCTGTTTTGCGATATCAATATATGAAAGCCATAACTTGGTTATCACGGTGGAAAATTGCGAGAGGTATGGTAGTGAGCCGTAAGGGTGATGTAAGCAGATGAACCACGAGTATAGGTCAAGCCAGCACGAGCGTGGGTCAGCTGTCAGTTGTTTGTCGTTATGGAAGGGCGCTGGGCTGCATTTGGTTTGTCGCAGGCTGCAACGCAGCCGTGGACGACTGGACGCGACGTTTTTCTCTTTTCTATTCATTCCGGCAAGATTTCGAACCCCTGGACCGTTGCCCGGAACTAGAATTCGGTGCACGAGTCTTCGTTTCATTCACCGACTCTCGTACCCTTCGACACCCTGGAGAGTTTCTTAAAAAACCTCAACGACAGCTAACTTCCGTTTAAAAATACTTTACTGTATGTGCCAAAAATTGATCTTCGAATTTGATAAAAATATGTTTATCACACATATTCATATGGTACCGTTATGGTTCAACATCACTGGTTTAGACCTGTGCCAGATTTTTTTTATTTTATTCAATTCAACGATACCAGATTTTTTTATTGTACAATCGTTGACCGATACAGCATGTTATTATTTCACAATTATTGACTGATTTCCGATGTGTTATCTAAGCGTAAGGAAATTCGAGGATATATGTTTACGAGATTCGAAGCGGGTGTGCATCAGAGTGATTCTTATTTTCGAGTTTTCAATTACTTTTACTTTTGAATTACTTTTTACCCCCAATGGTTGTTCTAAATAATTTAAAAAATCTGATAACAAGGAAACGTGCCCCAAGATGATTAAACATTAAAACAATTAATTTGATGCTCATAAATTTTTCCTATTTCTCGAATATTTTTTAATCTGAACAGGATCCGTCGTTTATGTTCTACTACTCTTTTTTCATAAAACAAACAGTTTTTGAAAAAAATTGAAAAAATCGACGGACCAAAATACGAAGTTTTTTTGTTGAAATTTGAAAATTAAAATATAGTTTCATTATCTTTTATCAATAAGATAAATCAATTAGCCAAAAATGTGTTCTTTCTCTGAGATTGCTGAACTTATTAGTTTTTAATTGTTAATTCTATTGCCGCCTATCTATATTTTGAGTCTTAAAAATTGTTTAGTTCCACTCTCTCATGAGTTAAGGTCGTACAAAGAGAATTGCGTTCTGATAAATCCTCTAAAATGAACCGGTAGATTAATACAAGAAAATCCGTGAATTTGCGCATATTTATTCAACGGTTGATTTTAGAGGATTTTTCTAAACGCAGTTCTCCTTATTTCGACTTTGAACCTTGAGAAAGTGGAAGTCAACAATTTTCCAGATTTAAAAAAATACATACATAAAACATACATAAAAAAGATGATTTCCGCAAGTTCAAAAAATAAAGAACTACATTTTTTGCTAATGTACATTGATAAAAGAAGATAAAACCACACTTGAATTTTCAAATCTCCGGCAAACAATCTGTAACTCAAAGCAAGATGATTTCCGCAAGTTGAAAAAATAAAGAAATACATTTTCCGCTAATGTTTATGATAAAAGAAGATAAAACCACACTTCAATTTTCAAATTTCACATAAAATACATACACAAAAGACGCAGCCTGTACATATCTACAGGTTTTGTCGAGCATATTTTTCGACGGGGTAAATGGTTTATAAGACATTCGAGAAAAACGATTTTATGAGCATTAAATTCATTATATTAACGTTTAATCATCTTGGGGCACGTTTTCCCGTTATCCGGTCGAGCTCAAACATTGCACAGACTAATAGGTTTTTAATTTTGCGATCGAAAATTTAATTATTATAAATATATTTTTATTTGCGGCGCCAGGTTCGATCAAGTAAGACAATGAAAAAGAAAGGAAGGAGGTGTTTCGTCCTAGACCCACTAGAGGACTCATCAGTAAGGCTATCTAGAGAGTGGGTCTTGATTTATACACGATAGGATGCTAGAAGGCAATTTGAAAATTGTATTTATACTGTAAGGTGACATTTCAGTAACTAGCGAGAAAGACTCTGATTGTGTTGTCTAGTGGGTCTAGGACGAAACACCTCCTTCCTTTCTTTTTCATTGTCTTACTTGATCGAACCTGGCGCCGCAAATAAAAATATATTTATAATTGCACAGACTTTTTCTAACTGTTTGAAACAACTCTGATCGGTGACGTAAAAGAAATTATGACAAGACTAATTAAGAGTCACCCTACTGTGCATAGAGTACTATTTTTTCGGAGAAAACTGCCGACGATTCCCCAGTGTTTCTTTTGCGACGCAAACAGCAACGTTCGATACACGATAACAGCGACCCATTGTGTCGCGGCTCGCTCCGGAGATTACCGCTTCATGGTTAATCCCGGCCGAAGGTCCAGTGGCCCAGAAAAACTGCTTAAAAATGTATATCGGTGAGTCAGTTTGTTTTTCTCGAGGCAGGAATCGCAGTGAAGAACTCCGTTTCGTCGAACTCGAGGGATCGGATTGAGAGGAACGTGCGGAAAAGTCGAGATGAAGACAATTTCCCGTGTGACGGTCGATTTGTACGAGGGGGTAAATAAACAATAAACGGACTAGCTGTTTGCGCGAGCAACACTAAAGAAGCCGCTTAACGTCGACGAATGCGAGGGTCAGCGTGTCACTGATAAAAAAAAACGAAAATCGTCTTCGGTGAGTCAAGGGTCGCGGAAAAACGAACGGAATCGCGTTATCCGATCGTGATAACGCGTAAACGAGCGCGCTCGTTTTGTATGCTTTCCGGCTCGTTTATCCCCGATGGCTCGTTAAAACCGTACGTTTACGGGCCGAGAGGAAAGTTACCGTTTTCTCGAATTCCAGAGAAATCGATACGGCTCTTCCGGATAATGGACAATAGCGTCGTCGCCATCGTCGGATTTATAAGCATATTTTCGATCAGCAGCGGAACGATTTTTCCCCGTCATCGAGAGAACTGCAACGTGTTTGTCGCGCGGCTGCTACAGGGCGGAACGGGAAAATATTTTTCTGGCGAAACCTCGAGTACGTTCGACTGGGGGTGCCGAAGGGGTTAGCAGCTGTTTAAACCATTTCCGACACACCCACGGCCAGGTAAGCGATGCATATTTTCCGGCGGGCCAGTCTTTTGCTACAACGACCCTCGACACACGATTCTTTGCACGACTTTTTTTCTCGTCGATGCTACAACCTACACTGCTGCTTTTTATCTTCTTCTATATGTATAATAAAAATGAAATGCTGTTCGTTGGTCACGACATCGCGTGAGAACGGCTGGACCGATTTGGCTAATTTTTTTTTAAATGTTCGTTGTAGTCCGAATAAGGTTTTTAGGGAAAGAAAAATTGGAAAAGTTGTCCGAAGAAATACGAAATTTGGAAGAAAGGAAAGTGCTTTCTTCTATGGGATTTTTGTATGAATTCAATAATACCGTAACTCACAATACGAGCGAAGGATGTGCGTAATTCTTTTTTTGCTTTATGCTTTATTGTTCTGGAAAAGTTTTTAGGAAAAAAATTCGAGACAATTAAAAATAAAAGTCGAAAAAATCGGGGTGGGGGTATAGTCTAACTTAAATGGGAACCCACATTTTTCATTGCAGATTTGGATTCTCCAGAAAAAAACATACACAAATGGCGCTGTAATGGGCAAAAATCAAAATGGGTAAAAAAAACGTTGAAAATTGAGGATATCTCGAGAAATACACATCAAATCATAAAAATAGTAGTAGACGTATTTGATATTTCTAAAAATGCTATTCAATAACACCATAATTGACCCCTCACTCCCACCTCCTGATGATGAGAGAGAGAGAGAATTTTTTCAAAATCTTCAATGGGAAACCGTTTTTATAGAAAATCTTGGTTCTCCATTGATTTGATATGATTGGTGTAATTTCTTTCACTGATGTCGCTGCAATAGAATGCAGTTGGAAAAATTCATTGGTTTATCAATATTGGATCCCACCTTCAGCAGGTGGAGGTGGAGGGTCAATTATGGTGTTATCGAATAGCATTTTTTAAAATTTCAAATGCGTCTACTTTTATTTTTCGATGGTGGTCAATCCAAATATCTCGAGAACAATGGATCGGACCAAAACAAGTGGGTAATGAAAGTTGTTCGTCGCGAAGGGGCATATTCAATGATGCTAAACTCATACAATGATTCCTGCTCAGGTAGCTCCTGAGCAGCTCCGAGCACTAGGACCGTTACGGGGGAGCGAGACGAGCGGCCGGGTCGAGGAGGCGTAGCCTTCGATTGTTGGCCGTCGATAGTAAAAAATGCCGAGCCCATTCCTGAGCTAAACACTGGTACAAATTATGGGGAACACCCTAAATACCAATTGTAAGTGTACGTTCCCGTAGACAACGGTAATTGGACTAGAGCTTAGCGTTAATATTGTGTTGAAATAGAATTTCTCTATACCAAAAGCTATAAAGCTTTCAGCTAGGTATGGGCCTCTGCTTTTGTGAATGTAAACTATTTAGTTTTCCCTGACTCTTGGGAACACCGGCAATATAAAATTGGGCAAACGATAATTTAACTAGGTCGCCAGATGCAAATTTCTTAGAACCCAGTAATCAGGTGCTACAATAATAAAGTGGATTTATGGCAGGCCGTCGGGGACTTTACCTACTACCTGCAACCCTGCACTAGCCATTTTTTTTTCAGGAGAACCGACTTTCGGATGTACACGGTGCTGAATTTACGTCCTATAACTGAAAAGTATAACTGAAAAATAGGTTTGGTCATAGACTTTTAGCGACCATCGGTTCGACACGTCCTGTAATAAAATGCCCTCGGCACATGCAAAGTGGTCATCCGAAAAATAACGGCAATGGCAACAATAGGATTAACTTCTTCAAGGTATTCGCCTGTTCCCTATGGACCCTTGGAAATCACCAGCACAAATTTTCCCGGCCTTAAAACCTGAGTAAAAAATTTTACCGTTAATAAGGTCATTAAACAAAAACGACTTCGATCGTTTCAACTTTAACTTTCGACTTTGAACAAATATCATTGCAGTTAAAACCGTTGTCGAACAAAGTCGATGTCGACCACATTTATTAGTCGGTCAAATCCTGGAGTTAATGAAATGTGTTGTGGGTGAAAATCGGGTTGAGGAAATTGTCGGTGATTTCCATGGGACCCATTCGCTATCGTGGTTTTTCATCCCACTTTTAAGCAATTGGAATTATTTACGTTAGGAAAAATCACTTTGCGAACAAATGAGTTTTCTGATATTTCAGCTGAAAGGGTGGGTCTTGTGGGTGCGAATAAGTGGACGACAAAAGTTCGAATGAAAATAGAAAATTCGGGACATTTTTCTCGGTTGAAGAGGAGAATCGGGGGATGGACGCGTGTACATTATTGGGAGTTCCTACATTGTTGTTTATCCGCGATGACTGGCATGGGCGGGGGATATGAGCCACGTGCCGCTCCCCACTTTTTCGGTCCTTTGTCATCGCATTCGATCGCTTCTATTTTCGTCAACACCGATGGATTCACTATGATTTTACAAATACACCCAACCTTCGTTTTTAACTGAAAATATCGTCGTGATTTTTAACCCCTTGCTTCACGATTTACTTTACAGTTTTAGTGACTACAACTTTTTTGTAGATTGTAATTTCCTAAAATAGGAGAGTATTGATATGAGTTGTATGTCGTTATATACTTCAATAGCTGTGTATTAACAAAACCAAAATAGAATTTTAGAGGTGAGAGGTCCCCTATACAGGGTGTCCCAAAATTCGTTAGTTCCCGGAAATGGGAGGTTTCTTGGGTCATTTGAAGCGACATTTTCCTTTACAAAAATAACGCCAGCGGCTTTGTTTAGGAGTTATTAACAAAAAACACGGACCAATCAGAGCGCCGCTACAGCGTATTGATTCTGGCTCGGCCAATGGCGCTGCCACGCTAAGCGGGACCTGTCGCGGAGTCGGAATCTGCTCTAGCCGCGCTCTGATTGGTCTGTGTTTTTTGTTAATAACTCCTAAACAAAGCCGCTGGCGTCATTTTTGTACAGGAAAATATCGCTTCAAATGACCCAAGGAACCTCCCATTTCCGGGAAGTACACGAATTTTAACCTGACAGGTCCCGCTTAGCGTGGCGGCGCCATTGGCCGAGTCAGATTCAATCCGCTGTAGCCGCGCTCTGATTGGTCCGTATTTTTTTTTTAATAACTCCTAAACAAAGCCGCTGGCGTCATTTTTGTAAAGGAAAATGCGCTGGTTGGTGCAGCGGCTATGGTCTCCGACTGCGGAGCCGCTGAAGACTTTTTAATCCAGGATCGTGTTTCGGTCAAGTCACTTTTTTT
Organism: Lasioglossum vierecki; assembly: GCA_028455595.1. Lineage (NCBI taxonomy): Eukaryota > Metazoa > Arthropoda > Insecta > Hymenoptera > Halictidae > Lasioglossum > Lasioglossum vierecki. Next base: position 28,622,200 of record CM052336.1, on the reverse strand, counting down.
TTTAAGTCCATCAAATTTTTTTTTTTGCTTACTGACCATATAATTGTTGATAAATCAATGTAAAAATATTTTTTAACTATGTTTAGACTATTTTAAAATGATTTTTCGGAAAAATATTTTTGGAGTACTTTCGGCACCAAGTCGTTTACGGACAGTATTACGGTCTACTTAACATTTTTTACATGGATTTTGTACATCATTTGTGTTCCTGTAAATAATTCCGAATACTAATCACCCTACAGCTATTAAAGGTAACTACATTTTGTGTCAAAGCTAATCAATCGTATAGGATACACAAATGATGCAGTTAGAGGATACGCAAATGACTACAAAAAGGTGCTATATTTCGTATGGTAATAAAATAAAACACCATTTTTTACAAAAAAAAGAGGACCCGAGGAACGCAGGGCCCGTAGCATTTATTACTGCTTTTACAATATGGCTAAACGACCCTGGAGAAAGAACTACAGTGTTCGGTGATACCATTGTTGTTCTAACAAAGAGAATGCAAGGACCTCGTCACACCGAAGTTAGTTGAGACTCTCTATACTTAAAGATCTCAGTTTCCCATTTATGAATATATACCATTATGTACCCTAAAACAGAATAGTGTTGGAGGTATTCGTGAAAAAATTACTTAAGTGGTATACAACGAGACTTCCACCCGGTAGACTAGGGTTCCGGTTCTCGTTTGGTGAAAATGGTTCCGGTTCTCGTTTGGGTCAAGGTCATCGATGTTTTTTGGTACATAACTATTTCTATAACTATTTCTTTTTTATTGCATCGTGTGACTGATGAAAAAATACATTCAGATATGTATAATAACATGACCTTGAAATGACCTTGATCCTCGAAAATTAAAGTTTTACCTACAAATGATGTCTTTACCTAGAACTGAAAATATTTTTTATCATACTAAGAATATGGATCAACAGATGTGTAAATGTGTTAACTGTTGAAACAACACTCACGTTCTTTTAAGTTATCATCAGGATGTTCAAAATGGAGTCCTACGTTGATACATTTTCTGAAACGTGCAATGACCGACTGTACAGATCTTTCAATTGTTTCGACATTAATATCAGCACAAGCTCTAACTATTCGGTTCTTCATATCCTCTGGTGTAGTTGGTCGTTCATTATGAACTGTTTGTTTCAATTTTCCCCACAAAAAAAAATCCATTGGTGTGAGATCTGGTGAACGCGGTGGCCATCCTACAACTCCGGTACGACCAATCTATCGATTTGGAAATTTTAAATCCAAAATTTGTTTGACAGGACGTGTAGAATGAGCCGGACAACCGTCATGCTGATACCACATTCTTAAACGGATATCTAGTGGTACATCATGAACAAACATTTGTAGCTCATTTTGCAAGATTGTTGCATACTTTTCTCCATTTAAAGTACCGTTTATGTAATAAGGACCAATTATTTGATTATTTAATATGCCACACCAGACATTCACACTCCACGGTCTTTGTTTATCCACTAATCTTAACCAGTGTGGATTGTCAGTTGACCAATAATGCATGTTTCGTAGATTTAGCTGTCCATGGTTGGTGAAAGACGCTTCATCAGTAAATAGTACTCTTTTAAAAAATGATTCGTCTTCGAGAAAAATTCATACGATTTAATTAATAGTAAACATGTTTATTTACATTCACGCTCTTAATGTAGAGTCTTGGTCAAAGCCTACGATCTCAATAGACATCAGTTCTAGGTAAAACTTTTATTAATTTACTAATTTTCGAGGATCAAGGTTATGTTATTATACATATCTGAATGTATTTTTCCACCAGTTACACGATGCAATAAAAAAGAAATGTAGTTATGTACCAAAAAACATCGATGACCTTGATAACTCCGAAAAAAATGATCCTCGGAAAAAAAATATTCGAGCCAGATATTTGGTCCATTGACACCATGCACATCACGTAACAAATATTTTTTGCATCACAATAACCTGAAGAGGAGATTTTTAGGTGTTCTTACTTAAACGGACCTCCCTGTATAATGGTATACATTCATAATGGGAGGTCGAGATCTATAAGTATACAGAGTCTCAACTAAATCGGTGTGACAATGTTCTTGCACTCTCCTTGTAAGTTAATTCAAACATGTTTTCAACAGAAATTTCTGATGTGCTCTTACGAAAACAGAAACTAGTATTGTAAATATGCTAGCGCCAATAGTAATAGACGAATTAAAAGATCGTTTCTGCGAATGTCAATGTGTTGCTATATTAAGTGATGCTTCAAACCACGGGCCCAGAAAATATTCCCTGTTTTAGTTCGTTTTGTTTTGCCATACGAAGGCACACAAGTCAAACTTTTACAATTTCAATGCCAACTGGGCGAAACTATACATTGAAACTATACACTGCGATTACTATACATTGAATTTTGTGTATACGTGCGCGTCCGTTCTGTGCGTGCGCGTCAACACGATGCGATCGCTCGTCAACTGTTTCTACAGATATATCACTACAATCGTTGAACGATATATATACCGAGAGACCTTTTAAAAACATATGATGATGAAGAGTGAGTACATATTACAACAATACCACACACACCCACCCAGTGTTTCTGAGAAGAAGGTTCGGTTGGAAAAATCGTGCGAAATGAATGAGCTGTGGTTAGGTCGCGGAGTGGGCGGAGTGGGTGGCCGTTAGGCCAGCCCGACCACGCATATAAAAATCCAGGAGTAGTCTTTCAAAATTGAATGCTCATCCTATATATGTACAAATATAAACATTTATTAAATCACAAATGTATAATGTATTTTTTTATGTAAACAGTTGACGAGCGGTCGCATCGTGTTGACGCGCACGCATAGAACGGACGTGCTCGTATACAGAAAATTCAATGTGTAGTAACTGTAGTTTTTCACGAACATCTCGAAAACTATTCATTTCAGCCAAAAATGACAAACACATTTTGTGTTCAGCATGTCAAAACGAATAGAATGACGTGTTTCACATGACGAAAGGAAGGGGGAGTTTTCTAAAGTCTTAAGATTTAAAGTTCATCGAGATTGGTGAGGACCCACATCATCGGCAACTTTACCCGAACGAGAGAAGAAGCATAAACTGATAACGCGATTTCGATACAGTTAGTATAAGGTCACAGACGTGTAAACACGCGACGCAATGCCGCTTCCGAGATGCCACGGATGCGTTATTCCGCGATGCAATACCGTTCGCGCGGTGCTACTGACGACATATCTCGCGTGATTATTTATTTTATTAATGTTGACGAGATTATGTCGTCAGTAGCACCGCACGAACAGTATTGCATCGCGGGATAACACGTCCGTGGCACCTCGGAAAAGGCATTGCGGCGCGTGTTTCCACGTCTATGACCTTTACGAACGGTTTTGAAGTCGCGTGATAACACGTCTGTGTAACTCCATTTGCTTCTTACATCAGTGAAACACAAAACAGGAAACACCACACTTTCACATAATTGGCGAACACTGCACGAAACACCACACTTTTCGATTTCGATCGAATCGATACAAAACGAAATGAAATTACTCCGACGCTGTCTATCCCAGCGTACGATGTCGTCGATGAAGGAAGATTGTTTGAAACAAATGAAATCGTTGCCGAAAAATCAATATTACCATATGGTCGTCGACAAATCAATATCTGCTGGGCAACGATTTCATTTGTTTCAAATAATCTGCCTTCATCGACACCATAAAAAGCTCGAAAACTATTCATTTGCGCCAAATGTGGTATACAGGGTGTCCCAAAATTCGTGTACTTCCCGGAAATGGGAGGTTCCTTGGGTCATTTGAAGCGACATTTTCCTTTACAAAAATGACGCCAGCGGCTTTGTTTAGGAGTTATTAACAAAAAACACAGACCAATCAGAGCGCGGCTAGAGCAAACGGAGTCCGACTCCGCGACAGGTCCCGTTAGCGGGGCGGCGTCATTGGCTGAGCCAGAATCAATCCGCGCTCTGATTGGTCCGTGTTTTTTTGTTAATAACTCCTAAACAAAGCCACTGGCGTCATTTTTGCAAAGGAAAATGTCGCTTCAAATGACCCAAGGAACCTCCCATTTCCGGGAAATACACGAATTTTGGGATACCCTGTATGCATTTAGTGTTCAGCGTGTCAAAACGAATAGAATGACATATATCACATGTCGAAAGGAAGGGGGTTGGGTTTTCTGAGGTCTTACTCACCGCGGTCTACAAAAACTGATCAGACATTTTACAGGGCTACCTGTATACTAGATGAAATATTCTGTCGTATGTGGAAAATGTAATCGCATAATCCATAAAACACATAATAATAGTAATTCTTTATTAAGGTGGTTCGGAATCCACCGTAATAAAAAGTAGGTCCCGCTGAAAATTAGGCTGAAATAGCCTGAAATTTGGAGTGGAAAGAAGGGGAGATGGTGAACGGAAATGATGCAGCGGGTTTGAAACCTTGAGGGGACCAAATACCAATAATAAAAAAAGAAACAGTAATTCTTTATTGTGAAATTTAAGTATAGGATTTAAATGTTTATTCTAGCCTCATAAAAGTTTTAGCATAAACCCCGCAAATGGTTTTTCCGGCCCTGGGGGAATTGTTCAAACAGATGTCACGCTAAGAACACTAAATATATAAACTTTTGTAAAATTTTAAAAACATTTTATACCTGCGCGGTACAGGCATACCCGTAGAAAAGGTCTGAGAAATTGCCTCAGCTGCGTCCCAAAGAAATTCTAACACTACGGTTGTAAATAGGAGCGAATCCGCGGCTGGTTATGTAGTCCAAATACGTTCCGAGTGGTTGATTTTCAACCTTCTAAAATAAGGGTAACGAAGGTAGGTCCAAGGGACGGTAAGTACTAAATTCGAAGAAAAGAAAGTGACTGAGGTGTTTATTGCTGTACAGATAGATATACAGGGTCTCCCAAAATTTGCGTACTTCCCGGAAATGGGAAGTTCCTTGGGTCATTTGAAGTGACAGTTTCCTTTACAAAAATGACGTCGGCGGCTTTGTTTAGGAGTTATTAACGAAAAATACGGACTAATCTGAGTGCGGCGATTATGCAGCGAACGGAGTCCGACTCAGTGACAGGTCCCGCTTAGCATGGCGGTGTCATTGGCCGAGTCAGAATCAATCCGCTGTAGCCGCGCTTTGATTGTTCCGTATTTTTCGTTAGTAACTTCTAAACAAAGCCGCCGACGTCATTTTTGTAAAGGAAAATGTCGCTTCAAATGACCCAAGGAACCATTTCCTCCCATTTCCGGGAACTACACGAATTTTGGGACACCCTGTATACTTTTATTGTTTGTTTTATTGTTAGATATTTTCCTAGAAGCGAGTCGCAGCCCCTCCATAAAGTGTACATTATGAAGTATAGTAATAGTAAAGGGATCAACATTAATTTTTCCATCTCATCGAACAGAGTAATTCGACAACAGTAGACATGCAGCTGTTGAAATTAGAATGAGTGCTAGCTGACAATGGACAGGAGATTATCGGCTGTAAACACAAAGGTTCGCTTATTTTATTACTCCTGAGTCCTCTGGAATCTGTACGGTTGAAATCCGATTATAACAATTATGGGTTGCGTACGAAACGCGTGCAAAATGCGATTCAAACGCGGTCCACGATATCGAATACGTCACGATCATTAACGCACTGAAAAATGCGAGCGATTAGTCGCGAACGATCGTTAAACACACGATCGTCCGTGGTTATCGACAACGGGAGTAATTAGCGTTCGGTTACGTTAACCTACGAATATTCGTTAATCTAAACTTGCTCGTTAACTAACTCGGTTCTCTGAAAAACCATGCTCGAACATCCCTCCAACTATATTACCTCTGCAGACTTCTCGCCGATGCAGAGCCGACATTTTATTCAGAAAGCAGAAAGTTCATACTGCAAAACTTAATATTTCAACTAAACAATTATTGTTTGTTCAAACAATTTCTAAAAAATTTTCATCTCAACATTTCTGGAGTTTCGAATACTGCTTAAATTTTGTCTGAAAATTTTTTTAGAAATAAATTATTATTAAATCTACATAGAGCAAACGGAGTCCGACTCAGCAACAGGTTCCGCTTAGCGTGGCGGCGCCATTGGCCGAGCCAGAATCAATCCGCTGTAGCCGCGTTTTGATTGGTCCGTGTTTTTTGTTAAGAACTCCTAAACAAAGCCGCTGGCGTCATTTTTGTAAAGGAAAATGTCGCTTCAAATGACCCAAGGAACCTCCCATTTCCGGGAAGTACACGAATTTTGGGACACCCTGTATATCTCTTGACGTTCACTTAAAACTTTAGTGTTTCAGTAAACTGACCAGTCTAAATATTACTAAGCGAAAACGTAAATGCACTGTATAGAGTAATTTGGTGTACTAAGAAGCATTGAGGCACGGTCAGGGTAGCAATTTGGAACGGGACTTCCGAAGGCAATTTCTAAAAGGATTTTGTGTACACAATTTTCGAGTTTAGGGTAGCTCAGTAAAATTGGAGCACATCCGCGGCTTGTCGGCAGGGTCTACTTAACGACCGAATTGTCCCAGCGGCACTGGCCCGGTTAGAAAATTTGAAAAGGGAACGGTGTCAAGTCAGTTTTGTTATTTATTATACGACTAGCCTTTGCAGGATTTGCATACCTCCATCGAATACTTTTTGTGTATTATTTTATGGCCATATTTATGGGGCTAGAGAGCGAAATTGCACGGAGAAATATTTTAGGTAGAATATGGTCCACAGGCCCAGGTCATGGTTGGTTAGGGTCGTACTCGCTAAAGGGGGTGAATCGACTTTGTAGTTGAAAACATTTAGTACGAACCTGGCAAAGCCTTGCCTTCAAGGTTAAATTTCAAGGCTGCACTTCTGAACCAGTAAATGCCTGCGGTGAATGCTAGCAAGATGCTAAATTCATCATGAAGATCGTTAATTGCTGGCAAGTGAATTGTTTACAATTTTATTTATATTTAATCACTGCAACAACACAGTAAATTGCACCTTTTTTTAGAAACGACTAGGACTACGTTCAAAAACTTTTCTTTGTTCGATTCCTTGTTCCGTCCTGCATATTTTAATTACGTATTTCAGAATGTTGCTTTCTTCAGAAATTATTTAGCTGTAAATACGTCCTTGGAATAGTTTTCTCAGGACCAAACTTTGAAAATTTGTCAAACATATCATTTGGAAAATACTCAAAAACACCCTTATTAACTTTGTGTAGTCAACCTATTCACTGCTGTTGAACCGGATACCCCAGGCGTTCTTTTCCGATATTTCAAGAAACGTAGCGACAAAATTTACTAATAACCATTATCGATACTCTTAATATGATCCCTTCCTGTAATATACCAAATGTTGTTTCAAAACATTCTGCTGATAAATTATTTGAAATTACAATATAATTCCGTGATAAAAGGAATTACTCCAATTCATATGTTCAACTTTCTTTCTCTACGCCACACAGTGAGCAATTCGGACGAGAATCGGCAACAAAATCAAAGAACTTTCGATAGAAATGAGATAGAGCGATGAATTTTTCCAATATAATAGGGATGTTATGGTAAAAACGTTTTTTAATTTTGATAAAATTCGTTGAACTTGCAGAATTTCAAGAAAATCCCGTAGATTTTTTCACGCCGATTTCAAATATGATCTCAAAATTTGTCTACGACCGCCGAATTTTGCAAACGGTCGAATTATTGTTACAAATATATAGAAAATCTCCCTATTTTTCCCATGTTCTACAAACTTTCAGCTTTAATTTTCGTTGACGAGCGATCGCATCGTGTTGACGCGCACGCACAGAACGGACGTGCACGTATACACAAAATTCAATGTATAGTAATCGCAGTTTTCCACGAATATCTCGAAAACTATTCATTTCAGCCAAAAATTACACATACATTTCGTGTTCACCATGTCAAAAGAAATAGAATGACGAAAGGAAGGGGGGTTTCTAAAATTCTTCCGATTGGAACAAGAAATCATCGAAAAATCGGCGATTGATTCAATCGATTGATGAAGTTAATCGTCAATCGTTGATTAAACGAAGAGATCGTCAAAATATGGGCGATTGATGAAGTTAATCGTTAATTCTTTGATTAAACGAAGAAATCATCGAAAAATCGGAGCCTGATTTAATCAATTGTTGAATTAAATCACCATACGGTCAAGGGGGGAGGGGGGAGGGGTTTCTAAAGTTCAGCCCTTTAAATTGTAATAAATTCCGCCATTTAAATAACTTTTTAACATCGATTTTTTACAACGACCGATTTTGAAGCACAACTCTTACATCCATAGCCGATGGATCGGTTGCAAACACGAATTCGTGTATTATTTCGCCGCGCATTTTAACGGACATTTCCACGAACGTTTCGACGAACGCTTGGGCGCGCACGAACGCGAATGGGTAGCATGTACAAAATTATTAAATAGGCATGTTACAAATATAATTATAAATAGATTTTCTGAATTTCGTTGTGTAATATATGTCGTCGCTGGCCGATTCTTTGTTCGATGCGTCATATTAACAAAATGCGTAAACGAGTTCACGTCAGTTCTCTTCCACGTCAAGTCTCTTATTGATTCTGTAGTTATCAAAAGACTACTCTCCTTGACAACGCAAATGAATCAATATCTCATTGATATTATTATGTTTCCATATACAGTGTAGCCATCAGGAATGTGTGAATTCTACCACCCGTGGTCTTAACCATATTCCTTGTTTCGCATTTCTTCAAGAACAAAACGTAACAGCAAGACAAATTTGTAAATTATAATCCACAAAACAAACATGACAATAGTAACAATAACAGAAATGTATAAATCATTGCCTATGTCGGCACGCCCCGACATATACAACACTGCAGTTTCTATAGTTATTCGCAAGAAATTCTGGAAATAGTAAAAATCCATTCCGTTCGGCGCGCCGTTTAGGTCTGTACGAAGCCTTACGCGATGCAAAATGGTTTGGCAAAATCGAAAAGACGAAGACGTTCTCCCTTTTCTCCTTTTTGCCGAGAGAAAACACAAGGTCGAGGAAAGGTTGGCCGAGTGAAAACCTAGGGGTAACGGTTAGAAATTCGTGTATATCTCCGTCACCTCTTTCCGTTTCTCTTTTTGCGGCAGCGTTTTTGGACCTAGTGACAGTCTAACTGTAAGAGCGTTGTAAACTCAAAAGACAGAAAACCGTTTCGTTCCGTCCCGTTAGAAAGGCAGATTAGAAGGAAAGGGTTGCACGGGATTTTTTGATGAAGCCTTTACGGTCACGAGAATTTTTCCTCCCCGCCCCCTGTACCCGGCAACGGAAGGGTTAAACGACGATTTACAAGCCTCGTTCGGTCTACCTGTCCCTCTCGTTCTTTCGGAAACCCTCGAAGCACGGACGCGCGCGTGCTCAACTCTTTCCCATTTTCTCCTATAAAACACGTTAGGGAAATGGTGAGCTGCCTTGGACGAAACCTTGCAGCTAACTTAACCCCCTCGTATTTCTGTAATTTTGGATCTCGACTAATGGCTTCGGTTGTCGGATGTTTTCCGATGACGGGGAAAGGGTGCGATCCGTCCGATCGGAGAGAAAGCAGACCGTCCCCGACGAAAAAAGAAAAGGGCGAGAACGCGCACGCGTTTCCTTTTTCCGGAGGGAAATCGCCGACGCCAATTAGAAAAGATTCCTCGTATTTTTAAACGAAACCGATTCGAATGCCCCAGTCCCGACGAGCTTAAACGCCTCCATGCTAATCGTTTAACCCCTTGCGAAGGGCGGCCGTATTATAATGGCACTGAGTGGCCCGCTACTCTACAGCGCGAGTAACACTTCTTCTAGGTCCAGACATACAAAAATATACAGGAAACGGGAGCGTCCTTTGACGTTCTTCTTCAACCTTTCTTTCTACCGAGTGACTTTTCAATCGTCAATTGTCGCGAAGCCCACATAAATAAGTAAGACAAATAAAACTGATATGATCAGAATGTTAACACGTTCCTTGGGTCATTCGAAGCGACATTTTCCTTTACAAAAATGACGCCAGCGGCTTTGTTTAGGAGTTATAAACAAAAACGTGGAACGGAACCATTACTTTCAAGTTTAGGAAAACAATTATTTCAAGGTTTAATGTTGTATTATTATAGGTCGTTGGATTCGTGAAGCGAATAGTAATCAACTTTCGTTGGAAATATTTGTTTGTCAGATCATCGGAAATATTTGAAAAATCGTGTTGGCAATTCTCACAATGCACACTATTGTCTAGAAATCGCGGAAAACTAGCTAAGATTGAATTCTGCGCAGGAATTATATGAAATCTAGTAAGGAGACGTCTTCGGGATCTCTGACTGGCGCAGAGGAAACATATACACGTATTATAAATCCAAGCTGCTATGTAAGACTCAAGTGGAACTGCGTATCTAGGCGTTGAATAACCGCGAGCCCGTATTTGTTAAAATCCGTTTATAGTTCAAGTTTGCCGGAGGTTGCGCTTAAAATTTACATGCTTTTCTTAGTAAATGTTCAAGCTTTCGCTTAGCGCTCTTGAGCATTTTTGTATAATTCTTTTCAAAGATGAAGTTCTATTAAGTCACACATCACTCATCATGTAGACCACACGTCGTTAATCGAATTGTTCATTATACGTATGTTTTTTCCCCATTGTTTTTGTGATACCCAGCATACGCAATATGTGTTTACGCATTTGATAATGATCCACATTAGGATCGAAACGTTATGCTAACATATTAGAATTTGCACATTTGCTGTGGTTTAGAAATGATCGAGCCGCGCCGAAATCAATAATTGTATATTATTGTTCCGATCGAGAAACAATCATAACCTCCATTCTATTAATTAACGCTATTCGTGTCTAGACTAAACAATGCTTAAGACTGGATTAAATATTTGAAATGCGCTTACCAACATATATGAAACCATCATTAAAATCTGTTTTCTGATATTCGATGATTGAAATCTAAAACGTTTTAATTTACTTTGAACACTGTATCTCATCGCAGAATTATCTAAAATTAATAATATTTTGGATTTGGCATCTTTCAAGGGTTGTTATTTTCTAGAGAAAAGATTTTGTTCAATATATTAAAGTTAATGCGAAAACAGTCTCCAGACCACTGTGCGCCGTACGCCGCACAGTGGGGTATTTGGCTGAAATCTGTGACAAAATCAAAGAACTTTCGATAGAAATGAGATAGAGGGTTGAAATTTTTTTTACGTACAGCTGAAACTTCACAGAATATGGGAAAAATAGGGAGATTAAGGTACGAAAGCTTTTTAACCTTGAAATAATACGTTAAAGTTGCACAATTTCAAGAAAGTTGTGGTTTTGGCAATACCACGGGCGGAAAATTTTTTTTTTGAAAATCTCCCTATTTTCCCCATATTCTACAATGTTTCAGCTTTAATTTAAAAAAAATTTCATCGCTATATCTCATTTCTATCGAAAGTTCTTTGATCGTGACACAGATTTCATCGGTTTGTCCCATGGTGATGTCTTGGGTAATGCTAACGCCACAGTATGGGATAAACCGATGAAATCTGTGTCACAATCAAAGAACTTTCGATAGAAATGAGATATAGCGATGAAATTTTTTTTAAATTAAAGCTGAAACATTGTAGAATATGGGGAAAATAGGGAGATTATGGTACGAATGTTTTTAACCTTGAAAAAATGAAACTATAATTCGATTTTTTGAAAAATCCTGAGGTCGTAGACAAATTTTGTGACCAGATTTGAAATCAGCGTGAAAAAATCTACGGGAAATGATATATAGCATGTTCAAAAAAAAATTTTCCGCCCGTGGTATTGCCAAAACCACAACTTTCTTGAAATGGTGCAACTTTAACGTATTATTTCAAGGTTAAAAAGCTTTCGTACCACAAACGCTGTAATTATTTCATATTCTGCAAAGTTTCAGCTTTAATTTAAAAAAAATTTCATTGCTCTATCTCATTTCTATAGAAAGTTCTTTGATTTTGTCACAGATTTCAGCCAAATACCCCACTGTGCGCCGTGCGCCGTCGAGTTTGTATCATCGTATATCGAAGTCGAAGGTGACCGTGATCGAAAGAGAATTCTCGAAAGAGTAAGAGATAGATGAAAAAAATCATTGGCAAACAAGGTGACGATTCTTCGTATGACAGCGTGGTTTGATAAGGTGGAGTGACGGCAGTATAGGGTTGATGCTCTTTGCCGAAAAATATCCCTTGCGATAGGTGGTTGAGTAGAGTAGCGTTTCGCAAAATGTCCGCAAACTCGGTGGGAGCGCGTTGTCGCTGCCCACGTGAACGGGGGAGGTGTTTGCAGAAGGCGTATGAATGGCCGAGACGGTTGAAAGCAGCGCCCTGATTGGTCGGCGGTCTCTGGAGAGGGTAGCAGCCCCAATAGGATCAGCGCGCACTACAAATACGGGGCTCCCGGGGTTTGGGACTTAGTGCAAGTTTAGCAGTTTACCTCGAGCTTTCATGTGGAACTCACAGACGGATCACGGAGAGTCGGTCGCCCCGCCAACTTTTTAAGCGGATCTTCGGAGTATCTTTTTCAGAGTCTTTCATTAATAGTTTTGTATCTCGACATATCAGTTCGGTTATTTCATATTAGTATTTTAGTCTACAGTTGTATTCGTCATAAGTAGAATCACAGTGTACGATATACAGAACATTCGTCATTCATAGTGCAAAGTGTGTAGAAAACGCAGATACGCAGAACATCCGTCAATTGGAAATCATCCCATTCTTCACGACTTCTGTTCCACATTAAGGGTATGTACTTCTACTTTTTATTTTGCGTCAATTACTTGCGAGTGTATCTTCGAGTCAATGTTCCGCGATTTCGCGTCCGATTGTTTCCCACGGGCCGATTGATGAGTTTTTATTTGATCGCGTGATTTTTCGCGCCGTTCGTTTCTCAGTTCGCTATAAGAATCCATCGAATCGACGACTTTCTTCGCAGTTTCTTCCGATAACAAATTTTCTGGGAATTTAATGTTTAACGCTCTCGGCGCTACGGGTTCGATCAATTTCTACGTTAAAATAAATATAGGACGAAACACTCCACCTTTGTTGTTGTTCTACAATAAAATAGCACAGACATTCTTACAGATTCACGTCCGAATCGGAAACGTTTATTTGTTTTAAACCTGAATCATATCCCTCAGCTATATTTATTTCAATGTAGAAATTGATCGAACCCGTAGCGCCGACAGCATTAAACGTTATATTGTTAACAATAATACGATCGAGATAAGAGACATATTTATTTCTGGGAATTGTTCGAGGCCGTTCTACGGCGTGCGACACGAGCGCGAAATCGGCCGTTGTTTAGTTTCGCGTGTTTCGAAAAGTGTCGGGTCTCGGTGTCTCGCGTAGAGAAACAAACATCGTGTATATTACATATTTATTATATAGTAATTTTGTATATCGACGTCGATTATGGGAAAGCATCGAGAAAACAAACGAGCGGGGTATTGTCTATGAACTTTTTCATTTAGAATTGTTTCCAGTTATTTTCGCGTACGCCATTGCGTCGCCGATCGGTTACTCTGGTACCGGCAAAGCGGTTTCTCTTCCCTCGCGCTTTCAAATATTCTATGCGATCTTTTAACGATTTTTTAACTCGAAAGCTCGAAGAACTGTGCTCTTTCCCAGTAGTGCCGATCGAAAAGCCGAGACAGGCATCGATTTTCCGATTTTCTCGGTCGCGTTGTCGCGTTTTTCCCGTAGATACGCGGAATCAAAGTTCTCGGCATTGTTTCCCCCCGTTTCGTCCTTTCGTCCTGTCGCTTTTCTATTTACTGTTGTGATCGTGGTTGGAATTTCGAAAGACGGGCTTCGCTTCGACCTTTGCCAAAGTCTTTTTTCTCTCCTTGTTCGACCGAAGACGGGAGAAGGTGGTGGTACGCTTTAATCGACTCGTAAACGTCCTTACTACGGAATGCGAGCTCTAGCGAACGTGTTTGCCGCGCCGAAAGAATTTCGCAGGCTCGATTCTTAAAGCTTTCGCCGATCGAGAACGTTCTTCTTCGCGATCGTGTTGTTTGCCGAACGAAGAGGAAAATTGGAAAATAGTGAAAACGCTTTCTTTGTTTTTCCGCTTCTGGCTTTCCCTTTCGGAGGTCATGGTAAGCAGATTTGCTCGAAGTGGACGGATATTTGCGTGTCGGGATACAGCGGGGATGCCTCCGGTTGCTGTAAGGGTTGTTGTTTTCGGCTCGGTCACTCGAAAAACAGGCGCGCGGCTGCTTCGAATTTTATTTACGACCCGTCTTACGGGGTAGACGGTACAAAGAAATTTTGTTCGGAAGTCAAAAGCGAAATATCCCAAGCAACCCGGTCTCCTGTCGACGGGCTTACAAATTTTGAAACCGTGTGCTCTATTTGAATAAATCAGCGAAAGCCCCTTAACCGGCCCTTAACCGGCACCTTTTAACCGGCCCTGGACCATTTTACCGTTTGTCCCTCGAGCTGGGTAATCGCCGAAACAATTGTAGGAACATTCTCCGAAAATACTGGCCTGATCATAAATTATCGCCTATTCGTTTTTGCTCGCCGTGGTAATGGAACACGTCGGCTCTGAAAATTTTACTTCTTCGGGTAAAAGAATTATTGTCGGCACTCATCTAACATTTATGCAAACTTCCATCTATTCGTAGACAAATCTAGCAAATAGAATTGAGTACCTTGCTGCTGTTTTCTAATCGTTTTAGTGTAACTATTTATTCACGAATAGTGTAACTATTTATACCGCAGTTCACTCGTTAACAATTTCTGTGTCGGTCATATGGAAAAATAAGAATTGTACTTTAATTTATCGTTTAAACAATATTTAACATAGATAGATAATTAATAATAATTATTAATAATTATAAT
>CM052336.1:28575086-28607238 GCA_028455595.1 Lasioglossum vierecki | reverse complement strand
TTGTAACTCAATTTTCTCCACTGTAGTATATCATTAGTATATATTGTTATAAATCGTTGAATTTGTCTTTTTACAAGAAATTCGTGACCTTAAAATCTCAAATTGACTTTTCAAAAAAATTTTTTTGTTTTATATTTTAGTTTAATAAACGATACAACTTTTGTCTAAAAAAATTTTTTTATATTTTTATAAATAGCGAAAATATTTAGACATTATACATATACTTCTACATAATAGATTATTACACAAAAAACTAAAATCATTTTAGAAAATTTCCTTGAAATAATTTATCTCGTAATGACCTTTTTCATATATCTGGACATTGTTTCCTATTTTCGGAAATAATTTGTAAAATATATTGTTTCTCGTCTTCATTTTTTGATAACAACTGATCATAGTCTTGAATGAGTTTAATACCGCGCTCAGGAGTGTCATTAACAACTTTTAAGTTTTGTACAATGTTGATAAATACCGTAAATGGTTAAAAAAAATTTTAATGCTATAGAACTTATTTTTTCGTTAGTAGTTCGTTTCTGTAAAAATTCCAAATCTTGACGTGGAGCTTCTGCTGCCATTGGAGCTCGAATCCACGCTTTTATGTAAATATTATCGAGAAAGACACAAATGTCGCGAATTCCATTTTCTTTGCGCTTAATACAAACTGATTTTTAAATAAATATATTTTTAAACAATATAAAGCTTTCGCCATTCAACGAGCATGGTGGAAAGTGGGCGAAAAAGCGATCTTTTAAAGCAATTTTTTTTTTAATGTTCGTGAATGTCTATATTTTGATGACGTGCTGTTTAAAAATCGTTATCAAGAATCCTTATCTACAAAACTCAATAACTCTGATACTTCAACCGCCCATACTATAAATTTGCATGTCCCAGCTGAGTTGCCGACGCTTCTTAACCCTAAACCGCAAAATTTTAAACTGTAAACCTAAAATATAGACCATCACGAACATTTAAAAAAAATTTCAATTGAATCGGTGGAAAACTGAGTTGTAGGCGGCAGATTTTTGTCCACAAAGATCGCTTTTTCTCGCCCACTGTGCGGCGGTGAGATCGAACCCGCGACCACGGCACCCGCAGTCGTGCGCTCTACCCACTGAGCCACTGCGCGTCGTTAAATAGGATTACTTATTATTTAATACTTAAAATACTATTTTCCACAGCCCAGCAACAATCCACTTTCCATAATTACTTAAAAAAATTTTTCTGTTCCACCGAAAGATTTGAGAAATCAATTATCTGACTGTGGGTATGTTTTACAGAAGGAGGAGGTAATGGAAGAGACGAACAACGACTCAGGTGTGTCACCTGATCATTATACAAACTCGCCGGGGAACAGTGGCAGCTTCTCGCCGACTAGCTTCGGCTCGCAAGACTCAACGGTGAGAATACCGTACAATGCAACATTCGAGTATGCCCCACCAAGCATGTACAAGAACTACACCTCTCCGAACGGGCAGGCGGTAGTTGTTCCCATCCTGGCAAGGCAGCCGTCGGAGGGGTCATCGCCGGAAGACGCCATCGTGATATGTCCTCTCTGCGGGACCATCACAACATGCAGGTAATTGTCGAAAATTGCTAAAATCTGCAAAATTGCTAAAATCAGCAAAATTGCTAAAATTGAGCAAACTGAGAAGCTCGAATCCTAGAACTTAAACCTTGTTTCTATTTTCAGACAATATTACAACGAACACGTGAACACGCCCTGCACGGAAGTAGTAAACGGACCGGATCTTATAAATAAAGTGCTGGAGCGAATGATAATTAGCCAGAACCAAGAGCAGCCGGGTACAAGTAAGTCCCCTAACAAGAGATCCCCTAACAAGAAGGCCCCTAAAAAGAGGGTCCCTAGGAAGAGGTCCGAGAAATCTGAAGACGAGGGACTTCGCACGCCCCGCTATAATGCGCAGGGCAATGTAAAATTATACCGCTGTAAGCACTGCGAATTCAAAGCGGTAACCAAGCTGGACTTTTGGACACATAGCCGCGTGCACATCAGCGGCGACAAGATACTCACTTGCCCGAGGTGTCCGTTCGTTACCGAGTACAAACACCACCTTGAATATCATCTGAGGAATCATTTCGGATCGAAGCCGTTCAAATGCGCTAAGTGCCATTATTCGTGTGTTAACAAGTCGATGTTAAACAGCCACCTTAAATCCCACTCGAATGTTTACCAGTACAGATGCGCGGATTGTACCTACGTAACCAAGTACTGCCACTCGTTGAAGCTCCACCTACGGAAGTACACGCACAAGCCGGCGATGGTGTTGAACGCGGACGGTACGCCAAATCCGTTGCCTATCATCGACGTTTACGGGACGCGCCGAGGACCGAAACAAAAGTCGACGAAAACGAAGCAATCGAATAAGGGGAAGGGCGGCAAATCCAGCAAGACGAAGACCAAAAATTCTAGTCAAGCTGCATCAACATCGAAAGTAACATTACCAGTGACATCACCACCTATGGTAAACAACGTGCCCAACACTTCAACGAACGGCTTGCCCAGTATAATGAGTGCCTTAAGTGCTCCAAATAGCGGCTTGCACTCTATCAGCGGGATGGGTAGCGTTGATAATACCATCGAAGCTGGAAATTCGATGAACAACACGAATTCGATCAGAGGTCCGAGCGGCATACCACAAATGGGAGATCCGAACGGCACAACACAAATGGGATGTCCAAACGGCATAACACAAATGGGTGGTGTGAACGGCATAACCCAAATGAGAGGTTTGAACGGCATGACACAAATGGGAGGTGTCAACGGCATAAATCCAATGGGAGGTCTCGACCTCCACAGCTATAATCAATTGGTCGCACACCGTGCCGTGAACCAGTTCCCCGCTCACGCAGACTTCGGGTATCTGCAGCCATCCGCGGCGTTGCTGGAATACACCAGGTCCCCCCGCTACCAAGAAGTGCCTGAGAACTTGGTTATCAAACGTCGGGAGGAGATTGAGCCGGAGCAGACTGAGGTGCTGAATTTAGTGGTAGCGAAACCGTTGGACCTGAGCAAAACGTCCACTATCGGCAGAACTCAGAACAAACCAGTGCCTGCCACCAAACCCAAGGGGACCAGTAGACGCAAAGGCAAGGCAGTGAAGCTGGATCGCAGAGTGCTTCTAGAAGACGACACTGACGATGAACTGTTCAACCCTATCGGACCAATGCAACTAACGCAGCAGACGCTGCCATCGACGAGTGGACAGTTCTCGTCTAGTGGTCCGAGCTTCAACGGGCCTAACTCTAACGATGCAGGTTGCAACGTTCCAGGTTGCAGCGGTAACAATTCCAACGGCCAGATCCCCAACCGGCCTAGCTCCAACGGGCCCAGCTTCAACGGCCCTAGCTCCAACGGTGGAGGTTGCAACGTTCCAGGTTGCACTGTTGCAGGTTGCAGCGGTACCAGTTCCAGCGGTGCCAGTTTCAGCGGTCAGAGCTTCAACGGCGCAGCGGAGGAAGATGACATCGATCCTGACGACCTCAATGAACTCTACTGCGAGTGGTGCGATATAGAGTTCCCATGTGCCGTCACATACACCACCCACATGGATTGCCACGGTCTCATCGATCCATACACCTGTTGTGTGTGTAACCTGAAGTGCGCCGACAAAGTGGCTTTTCTTGTACATCTCGCCCAAGGTACGCACAAGTAATTTAAATTAGATAGATAGTAATATATTCAGTTATATTATACTGAAAGAGAAAATATATTTGTAAATACGGTATATACACAGAGAGACATATATTTTGATATATACATATATACATATTACATACACAGAGACACATATTTTGATATATATATATATATGTATATATACATATATGTAGATATATGTATAAACTATATATAGATCACGTTCAGATACGGTGGAGATCCCGCGGACGAAAATGCAAAACGCCATAGCCTCCACCGTGTCTGCACGTCTTCGAAAACCGTCGAAGATATCCGGTAGAATCAGGCTGGAACGGGTGCAAATACACGGAAATTTTTAACAGATCCCGGAAACGAGCAAATTGTCGTTTTAGTAGTTTCTCCATTGTTCTACTATTATTTTTATATGGAATCTTATCTATAGGGCGTCCCAAAATTCGTGTACTTCCCGGAAATGGGAGGTTCCTTGGGTCATTTGAAGCGACATTTTCCTTTACAAAAATGACACCAGCGGCTTTGTTTAGGAGTTATTAACAAAAAACACAGACCAATCAATCCGCTGTAGCAGCGCTCTGATTGTTCCGTGTTTTTTGTTAATAACTCCTAAACAAAATCGCTAGCGTCATTTTTGTAAAGGAAAATGTCGCTTCATATGGCCCAAGGAACCTCCCATTTCCGGGAAGTACACGAATTTTGGGACACCCTGTATATGCATAATAGAAAAAATGGTTGTACAGTGTTATATTGCTCGATTCAGAGGTCCGTTGACTAGATTCTTATTTTTTTATCGAGGAGAGACCCGTTCCAGAACGCGGATTCTAATGTTGATGTTCTCGATTGTTAATCAATTGATGTAACTTATCAACGACGTTCGACGGTTTTTCTGAGATAGAGGGGACGCGATGTGATAGTGTCGGATGATTGTCGATAAAGGATCGACGCGAGACCGTACAGGAAATAAGAAACGTGCGCTTTTCATTCTAGTTAAAAGTATGGGTGGGTGATTTTGAGTGTGCAATCAAATAGTGCTGTGTATATATAGTGTGATGAGTTGTAACGAATGTGCTTTACAACACTTCGCGGAACGCGAGCGGACAAACGAGTCAGTCCAGAGAGCGATTCTCAGCGGAATAGTTTATAAGAATTTGTTAGCTTTTTCAAACCCAGTCATTTTAAGTGCACTCACTCCGGTAGCCTCAAGCCATTTGGATATCCCGGAATGTTTCAGTCATGTAATCCTTTTAGGATCTTCTAATACTTTCTTATTTTTTTTAATTTTTTCTTTCTCTTATTTTTTACTATTTTGATTTGTCTCCCGGGACCTCCCCGCCTCCTCGCCCTCTCGACCCTCGAGAAGACGATAATTGTACGACGTTGGAGGTTTGTCGGTGATTTTCGCTTCACTATTTTCATTTTAAACTTGTCTTACTTTATTCTTATCCGTTGACTCGTTCAGCGTTCACCGTGATGTCTTATACCGCGACTTTATCAGATTCCCACCCTCGGGTTTTAGTTTGTAACGCGGTTGTATTATAGTGTAACGAGTTGATAGTCAGTTCCCATTTCTTAAGAAGGATCTATCGATCCTTCAATGTCGAGCTTCAGCCACGTGTTCGCGTCCACGAGAATTCATGAAAAAAGAAATAAAGAAAGAAAAAGAAAAAGAATGAAAATGTTAGTTAGGATATCCATACTACAGATCGAATGACTATTTTTGAATACGAGAGTTTTGATAATGTCGAAATCTTTTGCGCGCAATACTCAACCTCTAAGACCAACGAGGAGATGTATTTTGCGTTTTCTCATTTTTTTTACGTAGACAGCGAATGCGTTTCATCACTAGCATTTCCACGGGCGAGTGGAAAAACCCTAGGGTTTCGTTACCATAATATTTTCTATATTTGTTCAGCGTAATTATCATCATTCATAAAAAAAAAAATTGTTTTCGTTGAACGAATAGGCAAAGAATTTGTCACACCATTTGCCTTCCACGATCGAGCAAATCGATAAAAAATATGTTGATCTTTTTTTTGTAACCTAATATAGGATTGATTAGTTTTAGAAATGGATTCGTTACACATTCCTATTTGTGTATTATATTTTAAGTATTTAGATGAATAAGTATGTAACTAAGACTGTACATATACATATGTGTAATACACATGTTATATAAAATGATTTAATTCAGCTAATTTCTTTGAAGTTCCTCCCTCAAAATTAACCTTTTTACCCATTTAGTGCATTTATTTCAACGACTTGTTATATCTGCATAACTTTAATAATTTTTTAACTTAACTATACCGTTTACAAAATGTTTCGGATATACGTTGTTCTACAAAAATTACGAGACTCAACTTGTTTCAATCTTTCAGAATTTTTATAGTAATACGTTGATTAAATATAGAAATTGATTAAATAATTATTGATGGAAGCATCTTTATAATTTAAATAATTAAAAAATAGAAAATGTGGAACCGGTCGTGGTACGGTAAGTAGTTAATAATTCTATAAGTTAGCATCCCACTTATTAAATTAAATAATTTTGAATATTAAAAGTATAATTTAATTATTGTTAATTTTCTATGGAATGTAGAGAGATAATTGCAATCGATACGTAGAAGATTTAATATACATATATTCAACTCACAGAAAAAAATATCATCCAACAATAGAATATATGGTTTGCAAAACAAAGAATGGAGGATGGAAGAAAACCATATATTTCTGTACAAATTGTTTCGTTACATTATGCATTTCACCATGCTTTCAAGCATTCCATAGAAAATAAACAATTAAAACTTTGATTGTTTTCAAATATGGAGTATTTAATATTTATCATTTTTAAGTAGTTTCCACTGACGATAACGTCTTCAAAATCTATTACTTGTGTCAAACGTGCAATGAAGACACTTCATATCATCGCCTTTGAAAGTCCTATTAGATTATTAGATGATTGTTTTAAAGAATACGGCTCAATTTTAAAGAATACGGCTTTTTATCAATCACTTGTATACTCGCCGTTCTTTTCTACTTGTATTTTTGTATATTAGATCTTCTACATCAATTACAATTATCCCTACGCTTTAATTGTTGTAAAAATTTACGTAATTGTTGTAAAAATTTTAAATTGTACTAGGCTAGCACAACTCAGGAAGGAAGTGAGACCGTTGACTTCAACGTACGAAAATTCAAACGAACTAAATAGATTTAGAACGTTCGATCAAGGAACCGATAAAATATTGCATTGTCATCGAGTTCTGAGCTATGTTTAAAGTTTCAAGATTCTAGCTCGTCGAGAAGTTAATTAAAATCAATTGCAAAATTTGTACTGAACAAACAAACAGACAGACAAGCAAGCAAGCTGATAATAAAAGAATATATGAAAAAACTTTTTAAAAACCACGCTTATATTAAAATGCACTGAAAAGGAGAAAATAATGTTTTTAGATATTAGTGGTTATAAATATTCTTCTGAAAAATCTTTTTTAAATATTGCATTGTCATTCAGTTCTGAGCTATGTTTAAAGTTTCAAGTCTCTAGCTCTTCGAAACGTGGTTTAAAATTCGATTACAAGATTTGATACAACACGGCAAGCTAATATAAATGTTATAAAAACGCTGTAAAATCAAAATACAGGCGGAGAAAATCGTGTAATTGTCGTTACCGAGCGTTGCAATTGCATTGACTTGAAGTTGGCTCGCATCGTGATTTTTTGACGCTGCAGATGTACAATTTCACCGAGGAAAGGTGGTTTATCCGTCAGCAAAAATGCTGAATAATTCTACAGGCGCTTCGGAATGGCAGTTCAAAACCCACGAAGAAAATAAAGTCGCGTGGGAGCCGGATCTGATCGGTCCTATTTTCAAGAACAGTGATGTCGGATTGAGGGAGGTTAA
This sequence comes from Lasioglossum vierecki, assembly GCA_028455595.1. NCBI lineage: Eukaryota > Metazoa > Arthropoda > Insecta > Hymenoptera > Halictidae > Lasioglossum > Lasioglossum vierecki. The sequence continues at coordinate 28,599,665 of CM052336.1, read as the reverse complement.
TTTCTTTCGCGTCGATATCCTCGTTACGCTGAAAACGTCCTACTGACGTGTTTTCGACTTTTTGCGTCAGGTGTTGTTCTCCCATCAAAGCGACAAGTGCATCCGGAATCTAGCTACTTTCGTTCCTGACGAGTTGATCTACGAGACGGATATCTCCAGGAAGAACTTTCGGAAGTTCAACGCGGTGTTGGCATTGATCGACGTCTCTCGAATCTTCAGCCTCCACGAGAAGTTCGCGAACGCCGAAAATGGCGGCAGCTACATGCTGATCGAAATGCTGAACAACATCATCGGCCGCATCATCGAGGAAGTCTACTACAGCGGTGGCGACGTGTTCAAATTCTGCAGTGAATATCCCTTCCTCCTTAACTATAAAATGAAAATTATTGCAGCCTATCTATTACAGTATTTTATCCATACAAGTCCCTGGCACGGGTCTGTCGACGGACATTTATGCGCCAGGGACAGTATTCAACCGTAATATAAACGTAGCTAATCCAAATTTCTAACTTATTTATTTTTCATTATTTTTTATGGGACTTTGATGACCATATTTGTGATATTTTTCTAATAAAAATCATACCAAATATGATATAATTCCAATGACATTTACTTGTGTAATAGACAATTAAAGCTTCGGGCGCGAAGAAAGATAGCATATGGGGAAGAAAGAGATGCAGAGACTGTCCTTTCTCGCGCTCGAAACTTTAATTGTCTATTACACAAGTAAATATCATCGAAATTATATGAAATTTGGAAAGTTTTTTATTTAAAAAATGCCACAATTATGGTCATCGAAGTCCCATAAAAAATAATGGAAAATAGGGAAGTTGGAAATTCTGATTAGGCGGGCTCACCGAGACGCATGGTGTCATATTTCTTGGCGACCGAGGCCTCAAGGGGGTACACCCCGCAGTAGTGGGGATAGATCTGGGACATTTATGAATGAAAAAATAGAATTTGATTTCAGCCTCACAGCTAAGAAATGTGACTTGGTTTCCATTAACCTATCTGTACAAAACTATTTTATTTCACGCATTCGGTCAATACCTTCTCTTACTCATTCCTATTCTGTCCTACTCTTTTAGTATCCTATTTTTTACTAATCTATTTATTTTGTTTTTCTTTCGAGTAGTAGATGGTCTGATAGTGCTGTGGAGGATCGGCATAGACAACTTTTTCTCGAGCATGGTGAATCACGTGATCCTATACACGCAGAGGATCCAAACAGTCATCGGGACACTCAAGCTCTTAATGCCCGTGCCGAAGAGTACGTCTTTTATCATGGTATCATCTATCAACGAATTTTTTCTACTTTTTGAAAATCTGTTATCGCAGCAATATTTGCTGTTGTAACATCAATGGCGATTTCTATTGTAAACCTGCAACCCAACCCCAGTAATGCAATCTAAAAGCTCCCTTTAAGCTCCCTTTTGGTACAGCACAATTACCGAAAATCTTATTATTTTTATTATTAATTACGAAACTTATTTATTTTAAAGTATTTTAATGTTTAATCCATTTGGGGCATGTTTTTCCGTTATCTGATCGAGCTCGAACTTTGCACAGATTTGTTTTGAATTATAGTAGGATTAACCGGATCCCAATTATAATATGAAGAGAATAAATTTTCAAAAATAGAAATTTTATTTTGGAATATAATGTACATTTTAATTATTTCCTCGGGTCTCGATTATCCATTGGACCTTAATCGAGGTCCTACTGTATTTGATATTACTCTGGGTGGTGCCGTAAAAGAAATTTTGACAAGAGTAGACGAAAGCCACCCTACCCCGCATTCTCTTCGAAACTCTTAGCTACGTTCCTTCCGATGGTCGCTAATACTGTTTTATATAATATCTCGATAGTCGACATAGTAGTCTCTGCAGGCGAGATAATATTCTCCGTGATCGGCTACGACAAGGCCAGAGATTTTGTGATCGGTGGCTCGCCGGTGACAGACCTGAAATTCGCCAAAAGGATATGTCTTTCTGGTGACTTGGTCCTGGCTACGAGCGCGTGGGAACATTGCGCTCCTAATCAGTTCGAGTACGTGATCAAGGACTCGAGTAACGTAAAGGTACCAATAATTTTTTTAAAGCACGTCTGACCAACCAAAATATTTTCACGCAGAGTTGAGAAAAAATTTAATCAACGATTGACTAACAATAACTTGACTTTATTAGGAGAAAGAGAAATGTAAATGAAATGTGTTTTTATATGCATTCAATTCTTCGATAGACAAATATAAGTTGGGTACCATGGGAATCACCGACACAAATTTCCCCGACACAACATTTTACAGACACCAAATTTGACCGACAACGATTTTGGCTGACTCAAGTTTAACTGATAACGATTTTAGATTCGTTATCGGTCAAATCTGAAGTCGGTGAAAACCGTGTCAGTAATTTCCATGGAACTCTATAAATTCCACAATATAAATTAGAATAAAGTTTGGGAGCTTGTGTAATTAGTGTAAACTTAATGTAATTAGTAAAAAAGATTGTTCCGAAGAAGTAGTCGTCAAGGAACTGTGGTTTGAAGTAAATTTCAAATGAAACACTTGAAATCGTTGAGAGTTGCTGGCAACAAAATTGGAAAATAATTCGGAACGCAGATGGTGAAAACGCAACAAGAAATTTGGGCACGAAATTTTGCACAGACTGAATATAATGTAAAGAGACGCGCCCCAACGATGATAACATTTGTATTATAGATAATCAGGGTACTCGGTGTAAAGATGGGATCGATACCTACGGAGACAGGAAAGAAATCTTTTCACCTGAGAGTGGAACCCTCGGATACATCTGGCAAGTTCGGTTATTCGAGCACGGTCAATCATTCGAACAAGGTCGCTTCTGAGGGGCATGCGTCTGCGGAGAACTATGGAGCTGATAGCTATGCGGAGGACAAGTGGGATGAATTTTCATTAATCTCCAAGTCTCGACATTCGAAAGAAAGCAACAGTCGTACGCAAGGTATCTTCCCACCTTTTAATCTTGGTCTGGTATTGTAGATTCCTGTATTAACACGTTCCTTGTCGAGCCATTTCTGCTCGACAATTAACCCGTCGTAGCATAGTGTATCATATCTGATACAGTTAACAAATCTGGTATATAGTAAACTAAGAATATGTGTTTTCTTACTATGTTTATTTATATTTATTTTTATGAAAGTATCACTTTAATTTTTTTCAATATTTTTCCCTTAAATAAAACACAAAAACTGGCCTTCTTTCAGTTTTTTCATCGCAATTAAAAAAATCATGCAGTGAAGGGTTGAGCAAACTTAACGACAGGTATCGGGAGTTATACGGGCCGAACGTCGCTTGAACGGCTCAAAGAAAAAGCTGACTGAAAACTGATACAGGCACGAAATGACTGTGTGGGCTTGTAAAATTCCTGGGGCCCAAGTTACCTTCGGCCCAAATCGGGTACAAGCTGTCTTCTGCACGACGGTCTCGATTTCTGCCCTATTTTACGAAGGTCCGAGACTGTAAGAGGGCAGCACGGTGTATAATATGCACGTAATTTAGGGCAGAAATCGAGACCGTCGTTGTGCCCGGTTTGGGCCGAAGAAATTTTACGAGCCTACACGGTCATATCGTACATGGGTCAGTTTCGAGCATTTTTGCTACTTGTATATTATACAAGTAGGAGATCGGGAAGAATAAAAGGGGGTTCCGTGGGTGAGCGCGTTAGTTAAGCAGCTACCACCAGTGAGACACCTAGGTTCGATTCCCAATGCAGCGGTTCCCTTATTTTTCCTAAGACACCCCCCCGTGCTCAAAAAGTGGGCGCAATGGGCGGGGTGGTAACGGGGGAAATTACAGTGATCTGAAATACCACATCGCTAAAAGTTGCTCCACCGACGAGAATAGTATCAAAATAGTGGCAAAACATCGTCTGAAATATGGCGGAGAATGTAACATTTAATAATAATCTCCTCAGTGGTCTTTTGCACCGACGAAATGCCGTCGGAGGCATTCTGGAGTCCCGTAAGGCTGGCGGTATCTCGTCGGTGCCTAAGATCCTACATTTGGGGGCTCAGCCAGGGATCACCACACGATGGCGCTGTAAGAATAACTCTGCGAGTTGCGAGACATCGAAACGAGAAAGTACGAGTATAAAATATTACTTTACGGAGTTAAAATTGATGGGAAATGAAAAAAGGGCTTATTAACGAATGAAAAACAACAAAATAACATAAGCTTACATTTATTATGGCAAAGAAACGAACAAATAAACAAATTGTTACTGGGAAAAAAGTGTCCGATTGATACGACTGCTGGATAAAAGTTTCCGATTCGATTTACACTGTCCAACAACAAATTTGTTAAACAATTGCAGTTAGATGATTCCTATAGAGTATTGTGCGCTGAATTCGAATCTGCCGAATCCATTTCTGCAATGAGCAGTGCAATATCTTGTATAATAACATGACATATTTGTCTAAAATTGAAAAATATATTTTCTCATTCAAATTAAGTTTCTTAAAAACTGTGCGTCCAGGGGAAAACTTGAGGGCAGATTCGGATTCAGCGCAAAATACTCTATAGGAAACATCCAACTGCAATTGTTTAATAAATTTGGTGTTGGACAGTGTAAATCGTATCGGAAACTTTTTTTCCCAGTAACAATTTGTTTATTTGTTCGTTTCTTTGCCATAATAAATGTAAGTTTATGTTATTTTGTTGTTTTTCATTCGTTAATAAGCCCCTTTTTCATTTCCCATCAGTTTTAACTCCATAAAGTAATAATTCAATTTAGCGCATTAGTCGAGCGGCTACCTGGGCTGCCTGGGTTCGATTCCCAAGGCAGCGATTCCGTTATTTTTCCTGAGATCCTACAGAGTATTGTATATTCTACGGTGTTGAATTTGTTATTAAACATATTTTTGGTGTATATGTCACCGTGTACACTCGGCCTAAATGGATAGTTTAACATGTAACGGCACATATTAACTTTGGACAATAACCAGTTGAACGTTTCCAGCGGCCAGAGTCTCGATGATTGAAATGCTGAAGCAACGCCTTGGCAAACATTTGGAGACGTACATGGTGAAGCCGGTGCTGCTCCAAGTATTTATATATTTATTAATTAATGTTATTATACAGACTGTCCCAGGTTTTAATGTTTTACGTTTGTCAGTATATTCTATGGCACTAAATAAGGAAAACTGTTGTGTTTCCCGAATTTTCCATATTTCCGGGCAACTTTCCCAATTTTATTTTCCCTAAAAATCTTATTTGGACTGCTACAAACATTTTTTTTAAATTTATATATATATATATAGGTTGCGCCTGTGTGACGTGTGCAACGTACAGCTGTGTCGAAATGTTGCCGCTTTTTGGGCCAATCTTTAATTGCTAATAGCTAATTAACGAAGCCGAAATCGCAATTTTTATATTCTTCATTTTCGTCTTATATTATCGACGAGAATCACCCCTTAAATTTTCTCCCACCTGTAGTCGAACACCCTGTATATATACATGTCATTTGACCGGTCGTGGTACGTTTAGTGTTAAAAGTATAATGTAAAACCAAAAAGTAAGAAGTTTCGTGGACACAAAAGAAGTGGTCTTCTTCATAAAGTTTAAGCATTTATCGCAAATATTTATGTTATCGTTTTTACCCACCGCTCTTTGTCTCTTTGAATGTAGCAGTTCAAGCTAGTTTTTATGGGAATGGATGGAGGGCGCAGATAGTACCAGCGCTGACCTCTTTCAGTTATCTCCGTTTGGCCGCGCTCTGATTGGTCTGTTCTTTGTTAATAACTCCTAAACAAAGCCGCTGGCATCATTTTTGTAAAGGAAAATGTCGCTTCAAATGACCCAAGGAACCTCCCATTTCCGGGAAGTATACGAATTTTGGGACACCCTGTATAAATCCTTTAGGTTTTTCCTTAATATATACAGGGTGTCCCGCGTGATACTTTTTACGATTTTTCAAGTATATACTTGCAATAATCTGACAAAAATTTTTTTTATACAAAATTTGATCAATTTTCGATTGGCTACATATTGCAACAAAAAAGTTCGAAAAATTTTCTTTTTATTATTGTCAAGACCACCTTAATTTTTTAAATGGCACTTCATAGTTATCCGTAGGTCATGGTAGGAAGTAAAGTAGGAGTTCAATTGTTAATTGCGATTAACGATTGAAGTAATTTATTCGTGAATTGTTGATTAAATTTTTGCCCAACTCTGCACCATACACAGAGTGAGAAGGTTAATGATTCTAATGAATCTGAATTTCGATCCATTTGTTCGCAGGTCAAGAATGAAGCATCCTTGAAGCATCTCACGAAAGTGAAGCGAGTCACCGTGATGTCCGTGAATATTATACCGAGCCGGTGTTCCGTGCACGAACTGATTTCGTTGGTCGACGAGTTGTTCTCGGTTTTGCTGAAGTAAGTACTTTTCTTTGGTAAATTCGGTAAATTCATAAATTCGGAGAAACAGGATATTTTTACCCCGTTTTTAACACGTTTTTGTTAGCTCGCTTTCTTGTTTGTCTGTTTGTTTCTAGATTTTTTAAAATTTGGTAGATATGAAATTGATATAATATCTCCTACAATACTTAAATGTTTAGTAATTGGTTAGATACCGACGTATCTAATAATGTAAACAATATTTTAAATAATGGTACAGCAATTTTTAGTGGTGCCTCAGAGGCGCCAACGAGTGCTAAGGATTAAACATAATAAATAAGAACTTACAATCCCTCATAAACTCACGACGTTTTCTACATCTCGGTCTCCCTTTTAAGATTATTCTAGATTATTAGAAATATGTACCCAGGCTATTACAAAAACCGTACGGTTTCGAACCATATACCCTCGGTCATTTTTTGAAGGAGACGTTTTATTGTTCAAGTCAGGTATCGCACTGCGTGAGCGCGTTGGAGAAGGACTCGAAGGACTGTAAGGGCAACGGTAATTCAGTTTTTTTAGTTTTGGTTTGATTTTACTTTTATTTTTTAGACTGAGCTTTAGTCTCAGGTTTAGTTTAGTTTTAGATTTGGTTCCATGGTTTCATGACGTTCTTTTCCGTGTTTTATTTAATTGGCGCAATGGCTTGGAATACGTAGGGATGGCCCGAAAATCCGGCCGGGGTTGCTGTTATAGATAGACTCCCTTCCCTCAAGGTGCAGCATCCCTCCCCGGAGGGGAGGATCGCCAATAATGAATGTAAGGGGGTAAGGTACAGGCAAATTCTAGGGGTTGTATCAGTGTTGCTAACCACTAAGCTGAAAAACGGATTTGGCAACACTGATAGAAGCTTCTGCTTGATTACTATGAGATGGAGCTGTTTGTTATTTCCATATTCTGGTTTTCAATATTACATTCCATGCTCGATTCCATATAGATTTCTTATAGATACCTTACCCCCGTAAGGTACAGGCAAATATTACTAGAATATTACTAGAAAAACAAGTGAAAACAGTGTTTGCGGCAAGCAGTTGTTTGACCTTATACGAACATAATAGGAGCTGTGTGAGGGCTCATTGTAAAGAGGAGGGTTGATTGTTGTAAGGTGCACCCATGATTTAACGAGATTATGTTTATATTTAATAATATGAGCGTCCAAAGTAGAGGGAAAAAATCGAGACAACCACCCTTAGGTTCCCATGTATTTTTCTAGTACAAAACGATTTTTGTTACTGATATAATGAGTGCACCTTACAACAATTAACCCTCCTCTTTATAATGAGCCCTCACACACCTCGTAACATGCTTGTATAAGGACAAACAACAACAGTGTCTTTTTTTTCTCACTTGTTTTTCTAGTAATATTCTAGTAATATTCTGCCAAGTCAGTGGGGAAGTCTAGAACCACGGCTTCGTACTATAGTATCACGATTTCGGCATCACTGCTCGTATCATAGTATCACTGACTCCACGGACCCATTTCGCCCCGACGTCAGAGCTGTGATATGGGGCGCTTTTTTCGCGCATGCACGACTATTTTAGCCTCATTTTAGCACGACTATTCGAAGATCGAGTAATTTTGGGTACCTCGGGTACCTGCTAATTTCGCAAAATGTATTATGATTTGATTTTAAAAAATGAATGTAAAATTACATATATATATTCCCTTCAATAGGCCCCCACAAACTTCGGACGCAGAGTTCCTGCAGAAACTCGCGCATGCGCGAAAAAAGTGACCGATATCACCTCTCTGCCCGACGCGCGAATCGTAGTGTGGTCAGTGTAGTACATTATTGCGCGACGATCGCGACCGGTAGTGCATCATCGTTTTGATTACCAAGTGAAAGGGTTGTGAAAATGTTCGTTAAAATGCGCGGTGAAATGCGCGAATTCGTGTTTGCAACCGATCCACAGCCGATGGAAAATCTGACGCATGTCAAGAACCCAAATATATACTTTGCAATTGGTTTCAGATTTTTAAATTGAAAATCCTCCTTGTAAAAAATTAAAAATTGAATTGGCCAAGTTTATATTTTTACAGTAGCGACATATTGTTACAGGTAATGTTCATGAATTTTTTCAGATTTTTTTGATTTGGTGCATCGTTGTTAAAAAAAATAAAGACCGATTTTTTCGACGTTTTTCCCAAGGTACACCTATCTTTTCTGAAAAGATTTTCTTATTCAGTAATAAATCGGTAATAATTATATTAAAATATATTAGTCATTTACAGACTGTATTACTTTTATCTTTACTATTTTTTGAATACTTTCGGTCTTCAATTTCAAGTCTCTAGCTCATCAGGAAGTTAGTTTAAAATCATTTGCAAAATTTGTTACCGAACAGACAAACAGACAAACAAGAAAGCGAGTTAAAAAAACGTGGAAAAAACGTGGTATTGAAAAACGTGGTAAAGCCCGCCTTTATTGTAAACTAGCTAGTGATTTCAAACTTTTGCCGGTAGTGTATAAAAAGAGACTGAGTTTTCGGGGACGATTGGGACAATTTGCGTTAGGCCTATGATAGTTGTATAGTAAATCTATAGGATTGACAGCCTCGGAATGGTAAGGGGGATTTGGTCGCATCTATCCTGTTAAACATTGTCTCGTCTATAGAAAAATATACTTTGTCTTGTCTCAGCTGCGTGGTGCGATCATGTGCACGATGAACAACGTTTCTTGTGGTTGGTAAAGATTGCATTGGTTATATTCAAGCATAATTAGCAAGTACTCGGGGTGCATCAGTTCGACGAACATCTACACCAGAGACATTCTTTTCGAAATCGTGTTCGGACTGGACGGCTACGGGGATGCAGATGGCGAACCCGCCGCGAAAGGTGGGGTGTTGTCTGCTCCGCAGATCCTGATCGAGGCGAAACGCGTGGTAGGCGTGAAGACTATCTTCATCGGCGTCTCAACCGGTAATTGAACAGCCCAATAAGCAATCTGTTCTTGTTTGGTATGAATTGAAAACAAAGACATTAAATAATTAACACCAATAATAAAAATATCGAATCAAGTAAATATTTTGAGTGAGGAAAAATATTAAATCGCACGTAGTCAATTTCCAGTGGTTCCTGCTGAAGCCATTACGATTTATAAAAGTCAGTATTATAAATTAGTATTTATTATTCCACATTAAACTCGGTATTTGGCGACAGGTTTTAGTCTGCAAATTCTGAAGACAAAAGGACCCAACCTGTCCCAAGCATGTTTTAGCACAACAAAAAATCGTTCCTCAGAATTGTTCCTCGAAATTTTTATTATGTTTACGAGGCGTAATTTCCATTATTTGGCAACACGTGGTTTATTACTGTTTTATAATGTTACAAGTCGAGGGTTAGGCAGGTATACGTGAAGGCATTTGCTAATCCTGCTACGGGGCTTATTTCGGCACTGAAAGGAACGGAATAAAATAGAAACTAGTAGGGTCTGCATCTATTAATGTTTTTTATTTTGTGTGTGCCTCTCCACGAGCCACACATAGAACTTCCCGATTCGTTAGTTTCTGTATATTATTATCATTATTTATTTAGCGTACGTTTTGTAGGAAATGCTAAAAATTAAAGGGAATCCTCCGTCATGCCCAACCACATGACGTATGTAGTCTTTTGAATTTTTCAAGAAGACAAAAAAATAAAGTGTACTTTTTAAGAAGATTATACGTTTTCAGGGAAATTCAATAGTTTTTTACTTATCAAAATGTTTGCTATGCGGCACCGCATTAAACCAATATCGTATGCTCGTTGCTCGTTTGGTTCCTTGTTATAGCATACTAATGTTGCAAAATATATTATCTTAATTAGTTTGTCGCAAACGATACAACTCCTCACTATCCGGGTTTGCAGTATTGATCTTGGTTTTCTTCGATACTGTTAATTTAAATTGTCCCAAAATATATAAACCGCTCAATTTTGAAACTCTGCTCAGTGCTACATACAACATTTGTAAAGTTCGTTTTTTTGATGTTTTAAAATTCAAACATACTTTCTCGTATGTATGTCCCTGACTTTTATAAATCGTAATGGCTTCAGCAGGAACCACTGGAAATTGACTACGTGCGATTTGATATTTTTCCTCACTCGAAATATTTACTTGATTCGATATTTTTATTATTGGTGTTAAATTATGATGAATATTTGCACTTTTCATATCATCACGATAACGAGTTCTTACTTTCACTCCTACTCTCGCCAATTGAAAATCTAACCACAATAGAGACAGAATTTTAGTATTTTCTTGAAAAGTAATAAATTTTAATATTTCGCATGTGTGCTCCATTAACCAATCCGTCTTCAACATCAATGTTATTAATAATTATCATATATTTTATACTAATTTTCAATTTAATCTCAGTTAATGATTCGTTTCGAATTTATTGTTTTTTCAAAGATTGTAATATAAATTTTTAATTTTTTTTTGTACTTTAATCGATATTCTTTGAAAATGTATTCTCGAGAGTAGAGATGAAATTCACTCTTTCATTAGGATAATTTTCGATTATTGCAAGCGGTAACATTAGCATTAGTTACATAAATAAAAAAAATGGAAAAAAAAATTTTTGAGTGAATTCGAGTTGTGAAATATACGACAGAGTTGAACTCTACATCACACGATTTGTGCAGGAATGGCTTTTTGCGGAGTTATCGGACACGCGGTCAGAAAGAAGTACATGGTCATCGGGACACCGGTGGACAAGGCCTTGGCGTTGATGTCGGTGTCTTTCGGCAAGGTATACGGCCGTTCTCTGATCGCTACGAATTCGTTTGTATAGTAATGCATGTTGCAGATATCTTTTTTTTCTTTTTTGTTTAAGGGCGGTGGAGGAACCTTATTACGGATACCCTCCCCTTAGATGGTGATCGGGGAGGGTAGTTTCGGTTACGTGGTCTAACGCCATACCGACTAAATCTCCACCGCACAGTGGGCGAGAAAGCGATCTCTGTGGCCAAAAATCTGCCTACAACTCAGTTTTCCACCGATTCAATTGAAATTTTTTTTTAATGTTCGTGAAGGTCTATATTTTAGATATACAGTTTAAAATTTTGCGGTTTCCCAGCAACTCAGCTGGGACATGCAAATTTATGGTATGGGCGGATAAAGTATCGGAGTTATTGAGTTTTGTAGATAAGGATTCTTGATAACGATTTTTGCGCAGCACGCCATCAAAATATAGACCTTCACGAACATTTAAAAAAAAATTTCAATTGAATCGGTGGAAAACTGAGTTGTAGGCAGATTTTTGGCCACAAAGATCGCTTTCTCGCCCACTGTGCAACCGCCAGGGCCTTCGGGAAGGACCTTTCCCTCGTCCCTATTTAACAGGACTACTCACCCCCGCTGGCCCGCTTTTCGCAATCCGAGGGGGTGTACCATCTGTACGCGCTCCACGCATGTTCTTGTTCGTTAATGTTGCAGATATCCTGCGACTACGACACCATTCTGTACAGTTCCATGAAATCGGACACGTTTCGATCGCGGGGAATGAAGATGCTCAAAGGAATCGGAAAGGCACACGTCTACGAGATCCTCGACGCGGACACGTCAGTAAAAATACAAATTTCGATAATCATTCGTTCGATTGACAAATAATTCGTTATCAATATTAAGAACTTCGCCCTGGAGGATATCCGAGGATCAGCGGTCGACCACTAACTACGTCTACCCGATACTGGGCCGAACGAAAGAAGTCGAGTTATTCAAGGATATCCTGGACGACATCGGAGTGTCGGGGAAAACCTACGCGGGGATGCTCATCGAGGTTAGACCATATATCTCACACTACCTTCTTTAGTTTAAAGAAAAAAGCCATAATTGGCTTATTTATTTAAATTTATAGTGTAAGAACTCGACACTCTAAACACGTAAAGCTTTGTTTTTTCTAATTAAACATATGTGATATATATGATTAAACATATGAGATACAGTGCGACTATACTTGTCGGACAGAGACCGCGAGTACCGGAAGGTTAACATAATTGTGTTATCTGACAATGTAAAATCTGAATTAAGGGGGCTGAGAGGTCGGGCAAGTCGAGACTCCTCGACGCGTTCGCCGGGGTCGCCCAGAATCGGCAACTGACTGTGCTGAAGCTCACCCTGAGCGAGTTTTACGCAGAGAAAGAGTTCTCGGTGATGTACCAGCTGCTTCTACAGGTAATTGACTTCCACCAAATCTACTTGATTCGTTCCAATCGTTTTAAAGAACTTGTTGTCATCCAGCTGTTCGACGGGCCGTACTGCACGACAATACAGGAACGCGAGAGGATCGTGTCGAACGCGTTAACCACTCTGATACCTCCCAGCCAATTCTGTTATCTGAACCCGATTATGAAGGTTCAGTTTCCTCTCTCGCAAGACTACTGCAAGAACTCGGATTGGGAGCGTCACACGAAGACCATCGACATCTTCAAGACGATCTTGAAGAAAGTAAAGCCTCGTTTATCCGAACCCCGCTATGGGATTTGGTCGTTTCATATTCGTTACTACATATTTCGATTGCGTTGCAGATGAATATAAAAATCTGTATCATGCTCGACGACGTACAAAACATGGACGTGCTCTCATGGAAATTCCTCGCCGCCGCCATGGAGAACGACAACGTGATCATAGTGATGACGTTGGCCGAGCCTCAGTCCTGGGACAATCTGTCTCAAGTGCAGCAGGCCATTTGCCAGGACAAAAGGCTGATGAACAGGTCACTGCAAGAATTGGAGCCACAGTATATCACGGCGTTTGCCTGCCAGTTCTTGAACGTTCTCGCGATCCCGAAGATTCTCGACAGGCGAGTCAAACGCGATTAGAGCAGCGCTTTTTAAAGGGGTAAGGGCTCGGCAGAATATTACTATAATATTACTAGAATATTACTAGACAAACCAGTAAAATAGCGTTTACGGGGTTGGGTTATTTGTCTTTAAACGAGCATAATAGGAGCTGTGTGAGGGCTCATTATAAAGAGGAAGGTTGATTGTTCTAAGGTGCACTCATGATTTCAGTAAACAAAATCGTTTTGTATTAGAAAAATACATGGGAATCTGATGGTGGTGTCTCGATTTTTCTTCCTACTTTAGACGCTCATATTATTAATTATAAACATAATCTCGTTAAATCATGATGGAAGCAAGCTACAATCAACCTTCCTCTTTATAATGCGCCTTCACACAGCTGGTAACATGCTCGTATAATGACAAACAACTCGATCCCGCTAACATGTTTCACTTGTTTTTCTAGTAAAATTCTAGTAATATTCTGCCTATCCCTTGCCCTCGTAAACTGTGGTCCGCGAAACAATTTTCACATTAATTTTTCATCTCCCAATGTTTCGCTTTTATTCAAATAACTACAATAAATAAAATGCCTATAATATAATAAATAAAATAAATAAAATATTCCTAGATAATTCTAATTATTATGAGTCTTTTCGTCCAGGACGCTTCAGAAACGCGGCAAGAATTCGATCGCCTGGTGCGAGGCGTTCCTGACATCCACCTTGCAGATCCGGGCACTCGAATTCGTCAACTTCACGCCGATGGACCACAGAATTCACGAGCTCGTTTTCCCGGAAAGCGTCCTCGTGGCCAAGATACCCGCGAACATGACACCGGAGGAGGTAGCTCCGCCTTTGAACTGGACGCAAATGAGCACCGTGAACGTCTGCGTGCCGTCCTGGCAGCACAGAGGCACCGTCGAGATTAATCGCGACGTTACGGGTCAATTGAAAATATTAGAACAGATTCTAGCGTTGGAAACGGTCTTAGAGGAGACGTCGAGTATTCTCACCGCTTACCTCTGTTGCGATTAGGTTTGAGGATCGACATATACAACAGGATGAACTCGTACGAGCAAGATTTCATGAAGTGCGTGACCACGTTGGGCTCAATTTTTCCGCGCAGCAAGGTCGCTGCCGTGATGATCAACGCCGCGCCGCTTTACACGTGCAAAGGAAAGCATTTTTACCGTTTCTTCACAGATTATTGAAAGAATAGAATACAAATGCTTTATTTTAGTAGAGACGGGATAAAGTACCTCGCGAACAGGTTCGAACTTTGATTCGTTGAATTCGAATTCTCTATAAATACGAATTTATGATTTCGGCGCAAGGTTCAATTATCTATTCGGTGCAATTATTTATAAATGTATCTTGACGTTTCGATCCCTATGTGGATCATTTTCATAAAGAACATATATCGAGTCTAGAAATAATGTAAAAGAATTATAATATGGCAAATAAATTTAAAACACAGCCAGGTCAATCAACTGAATCAACAAAATTAATGTACTTATTTGCTGCGTAACAAAAAGATTCTGTTCAAAATGATCCACATAGGGATCGAAATGTTAAGATACATTTATAAATAATTGCACATTTGCTGCCTTGTGTAAAATTGATCGAACCTTGCGCCGAAATCATAATTTCGTATTCACTTTCCGATCGAGAAACACCTTAAAGGGGTTGCATTGAAAAAAAATATTACGAAATAGCTACGTGGGATAGCAGCATAACATACATAAGTATACGTTTTATTAGCTTCGAAGTCGCACCAAATACCGATGAAAAAAAGACAATAAACAAATATCTATGAAATTCCAAGAAAAACATCCTGTAAACAGGAGCCAAGTTCTCTATGGCCGTAAAAAGTTATGGAATACTGAACACCTCTTGAAATACTGAAAAAAGCGTTAGTAAAAATTAGTTTAAAAGAACACTATTTAATTTTTAAAGAGTTACGTGGAGAGCTAACTTATTCAGACTTGGCTGTTACTTTTTAAATCAATGGCCATAGAAGGTGTTAGGTGGCGGCCAAGTTTCAATAATTTAGCCCTCCATGTAACTCTTTGAAAATTAAATAGCTTTCTTTTAAACTAATTTTCACTAACGCT
The DNA here is from genome assembly GCA_028455595.1 of Lasioglossum vierecki. Lineage (NCBI taxonomy): Eukaryota > Metazoa > Arthropoda > Insecta > Hymenoptera > Halictidae > Lasioglossum > Lasioglossum vierecki. The sequence continues at coordinate 28,584,351 of CM052336.1, read as the reverse complement.
TTTTTCAGTATTGCAAGAGGTATTTCTAAGATAACAAACTTGGCCGTATTTTGTTTGATCTCACAACTTTTCACGGCCATAGAGAACTTGGCTCCTGTTTACAGGATGTTTTTGTTGGGTCCAGATATCTTGATGCAAGAACTCTGCCTCTTTTCGTCAGCTGTGGCAGAGATGATCCGACTGAGAATCCTCGAGTGCGCGATGATCCAGAGAAGGCAATTCCACATCGACGAGTCGATGTTCTTCTTGTACAAGAGGCGGAAAAGCTTCAGCAACATGCACCACGTGATAACCTGCCACTGCCAATCCTCTCGTTAGTCGAGCCCTGCTCTTATCGATCTTGAAGAGCCTCGTAAGTTTCGAACCTCGTAATCGAAGATTCCAATTACAGGAATGTTCGCGCCAAAGTCTTTACCACCGTATGCCCACTGCCAGTATCTGGAGTTCACGATACCGGCGTATCGCACGCTCTTCTATTCTATACTGCAGGAACACGAGAGAAAAGACTACCACACGAAAGTGACGAATCTCTTGGAGCGGATGGCTCATAGGTGCAACACTTGCGGCGGTGGCAAGTTCCTCGCAATTTTCTCCAAAGAGGACGTACCGCAGGAACCGTTGGAGTTGACGGTTTGGTTTTTCTTTCTGTAGAAACCTTGCTTACGAGGGAACATAGTTGGGCGTTATTCGAATGAAATTTCATTCAAATAACCAAGAGAATAAAAATTTCGACTAAAGTGACTTTATTCGCAATAACGAATAAATTTTTATTCGAATAACCCAGCGAAATAAAAATTTATTCGTAAAGTCCGGCGAATAAAAATTTATTCGAATAGGCCCGAGGGCGAATAAAAGGTATCGAATGACATCGCGTCATCGACAGCGACCGAGGGAACATATTCAGTTGATACAAACCGATTTTGATGAAGCTTGTGCGAGATATAGTTCTTCGAAAAATATTTGAGACGTGTTTTCTTATCGGCAACCATCCGCTAGTAATATTCTAATAATATTCTGCCTAGCCCTTACCCCCTTAAGGATCATTGTTTGAACCACGACAGAACGAAGTGGTCCCATCGGTGTCGAGTTACGCGATGCAGAGGCGCAGGACACAAAGTCGTCTGATGGACAGAGGAGAGTCGAAACGAAATGTTCTGATGCTGACCAACGGGGTAAACGATTCGGAGAGGAAGATGAGAGAGAGCGCACGTAGAATCTCGATACTGCCTTCCTTGGACGACAACGACGAGCAGGAAGGTAAGCACGAGCCATCAAATCCTGATCAAGGAAACGTATTCGTCCGACGTATACGAAAGTTCGCTCTAGACGAGGTCCTGGCACAGCCGGTCGAGAAACAAGTGTTGGAAAGATCGAAGAAGCTGAACATCCCCTGGGACAATCAGCTGAAACACTTGAACCACCTGGATCATCGGAATTGTCGATGCGTTGACGTAGTCGACTATCTCTACAGTAGGATGCTGTTCCATATCGAGAACAGTGGTAAGGTGGAAACTCGAATCGATGGATCATACTCGACATTTGTCTCAGTGGATGATTTTTCAGTTGACGTCGAGAAGCTGACGAAGTTCATGCTGGATTACAGCGCCGGTTTAATAGCGACGGGACAGCCGATCTTCGCGACCAAGTTCCTGTCGGACACCACTGCGAGAATCGGGCAGACCAAGGCCAAGGAACAGCTGAACGTCGACGCCTTGGACGAGGAAGTCAACAAAGAGATCACGTTGCTTCTGATAGGTAGCAGAAAATCTCTCGCGAATACACCTCGTGGCAGAATGTTTCCGATCGGAGGCATTGAAACGGATTTTAGAGAAAACATTCACAATTTAGAAGTATAAAATGTTACTTTACGGAGTTAAAACTGATGGGAAATGAAAAGGGGCTTATTAACGAATGAAAAACAACAAAATAACATAAGCTTGCATTTATTATGGCAAAGAAACGAATAAATAAACAAATTGTTACTGGGAAAAAAGTTTCCGATTGATACAACTGCTGGAAAAAAGTTTCCGATTCGATTTACGCTGTCCAACACCAAATTTGTTAAACAATTGCAGTTAGATGATTCTTATAGAGTATTTTGCGCTGAATCCGAATCTCAATTTGAATGAGAAAATATATTTCTCAATTTTAAACAAATATTTCATGGTATTATACAAGATATTGCACTGTTCTTTGCAGAAATAGATTCTGTAGACTTTCCCGAATACAGTGATATCCAATGTTAATACATTATGAATCTTTAAACATGTTTAAACAATTGTTAAAGACGGAGAAAATATCTTCGCCCGACCAGTTGCCATCAGTGCCGTGGTGTATCTCGTCGTATACATATGATGACAACTCATGCTCTCGGGCGAAGATATTTTGCTTTCGGGTTCGATTTGTTAACTTCAAAGGGTTGGGGTTGGGTTAATCTCAAGATAAAAGTCTGCTGTATCGCGTGATATAGTTCGATTTTCCGCTGCACCCTTATTTTGTAAGATAAACGTAAACATGTCCTCACAAATTGGTGTAAAAAGTCTACAGAATCTATTTCTGGAAAGAACAGTGCAATATCTGGTATAATAACATGAAAATATTTATTTAAAATTGGAAAATATATTTTTTCATTCAAATGAAGTTTCTTAAAAACTGTGCGTCTAGTGGAAAAATTGAGGGCAGATTCGGATTCAGCGTAAAACACTCTATAGGAATCACCCAACTGCATTTGTTTAACAAATTTGGTGTTGGACAGTGCTAAATCGAATCGGAAATTTTTTTCCAGCAGTTGTATCAATCAGAAACTTTTTTCCCAGTAACAATTTGTTTATTTGTTCGTTTCTTTGTTATAATAAATGTAAGCTTATGTTATTTTGTTGTTTTTCATTCTTTAAGAAGCCCCTTTTTCATTTCCCATTAATTTTAACTCCGTAAAGTAATAATTTGTACTTCTAAATTGTGAATGTTTTCTCGAAAATCCGTTTCAAGGTCTTCGATCGTAAAAATTGTGCCACGGGGTGTATTGTACATAGAAGATAGAAAAAACCCAAAACAGCTTCGGTGGTGTGATGCCGATCAGGCGGCTGTGCAGTCAAGTGTACAAAGGCCGAAAATAAACCGTGGCTATAGCACTAAAACCCAACCGCGTCCGTGAAGGTCCACGTCTGGGTGGACGGCCATAAACGTCAGTCGCCCGTCAAGAGGAAAAAACAGGGTAGCTTCTAGGGTCGCGAGGTTCCTCTGGAGGTATCGGAGAGGGGATGGCCATGAAGGCCGGCCGCCGAGCATTAGAATTCAGATGTATCCGAAAAAGTCGCTGTTTCCCCAGAAGGAAAAAACGATTGAAACAAACCGGACAGTTGACGGGGAAACCTAGTCCAGAAGGAAAGAACGGTTGAAATAAACGGGACGCCTGATGGAGAAAACCTATTCCTTTTTCCATAATAATATTTAATCGTTGGTAACTGATGTTAGATGGTGACATCTATCTGATGTTTGATAGTATCTATTGGTGGAAATTCAAGATCATTAAGGCGGCAAAATTTTAGGGATCGAAACGTTGAGTTAAATTAATTTGCAAACTTGCTGTTGTTTTTAATGATCGCACCTTGCGCCGAAATCACAAATTTAAACTATTTTAATATTATACTATACGATTTGAACTTTGGGAAGCTAAAACAATTACTTTACTACACGTTCTGGTAAGAAATTTCTTCAAAAATTACAATTGATCGGAATTATAGAAAAAAAGATACTAAAAGTTGAATATACAACTCCTTTATGTGGGCTTATATTGAAAATGTAAAAAGTACGTATTTGAAAACGAAGCCTCCCACAATTTTGTTATTCTTAATTTTCGCCTTACTTCTCAGCCATAGAATCAACCTGACCTTTTTCGTACCATGAATTATGAGACACCCTGTATGTCGAAAGAAACCTGTATTCTATTTGAGTTGCATGAAAATCACTGACACGAATTTCCCTGACACCAGATTTGACCGACGACTACTGTGGCCGTCAACTCGTTTAACCGATAACGATTTCGACCGACATACTAATCTAAAATCGTTGTCGGTCAAATTCGTTTCGGTTATAGACGTTGCCATGGAACTCGTTCCATTTTGGGTCGTGAAGGACATGTATTTTTTAGGGGACGCGTACATTGCCTACGGGAATTACGGGCAAGCGAAGAGGTTCTACCAGGAGGCGGTGGACCTGCGAAACGGTGATTCGATGGCCCCCAAGTCCGTCTGCTTGGACGTGATCAGGCGAAAGTTACTGTACAGATTCTTGGGCTTGCCCAATTACATCCTGCACCGTGTCAGTGGTCAAGCGGCGGTTAGAAATTTGACTCTGGCGATGCGTTTACAGCGATTGGCCACCGCGATGATGGTTAGATCGGAGATCGATCCGTTGTTCGATCGTGTCGCTGATGGAAAATACTTACTTCGCAGCTAGAACAGGAGACGAAATTATCGAAATCGGTAATGGTTCAGAGCTTCGACGTCGCTTTCAAGGTCATGGGCGGGTTTCTGGAGAAGGGGAGGATCTATCTGACCGCGGTGAACATCTTTCGATGCGAATACACTTACCTACGGAGTCTGGAGAAGCCAATGATGCAAGCCATCGAGGATAAAAGCAGTTGGAACTCCTTAGTGGAGGTGACCATGCTTGCAGAAGTGTATCGCGTGTTCTTCGAGAGCAGGTATCGAATTCAACCATATCTTTTTTACACTATAACATAGTATAAGATTCCCCCCATAAATTCATTCGAAAACTATTTATTTTGCATAAGGATCCATAGTCTAGTTAGTAGAAAATGTTGTGTTGTGCAGTCTAGTTTTGTACAAAGATCCTCTACTAATGACCCGTTCTCTAATAAAAGGTTTGTGGACGGCGCATTGAAGGAGTGCATCGAGTTCGGGATCAATCTGATGAAGATTTGCAGCTATTTCCGTTACAACAAACTGAAGATCGCCGTGTTGCCCTGTCTGATAGAAGCCATGGTAAAACTTTCACCCCACAAGGGGGTAGGCACACCGCGTGACATACCTATTCTATGGTATTTATCCGTATTACCAACGTCTGCGCGGAGAAAGTTTTTTTTTGTGCTAACACTGATAAACATACATATATGTATCAGTCTAACGCTTCAATTTTGCTATGATTTCACGTTTTTTTCTTTTTTTTTTCTTAATATCTTTATTGCTATTAATAGATCCCAGTGGACTAGTGAAATATTACTAGAATATTACTAGAAAAACAAGTGAAAACAGTGTTTGCGGCAAGCAGTTGTTTGACCTTATACGAACATAATAGGAGCTGTGTGAGGGCTCATTGTAAAGAGGATGGTTGATTGTTGTAAGGTGCACTCATGATTTAACGAGATTATGTTTATATTTAATAATATGAGCGTCCAAAGTAGAGGGAAAAAATCGAGACAACCACCCTTAGGTTCCCATGCATTTTTCTAATACAAAACGATTTTTCTAATACAATCTGATTTCCAAGTCTACCATATTCCAATGAAATCATAATCAGAAACATCTGTCATTTGGAAAATTTTCAATTTTGCACCGCATCTAACAAGATTGTATTGTATTCAATATGATATTTAATATTTTATTTTAATCAATTTTATTTTAGTTAATTTTATTAACAGTTGGTGTGTATTCATATAAATCAAAATTAATTTTATTAATAGTTGGAGTGTTTTCATATAAATTAAATAGAAATTATTTCATACTTTTTTTCATTACTTGTCGCGTCAAATGACTCTATTGTAAGGGTATTTACCCTTAGTAAATATATGTCACCCGGTACAAACTTGCTTGAACACAGATACGATTGACAAGACACAATTGTGAAATTTTATTCTAGAAATCCTATGTATTCTAGAAATTTTATAAATTTTAATCAACGACGTACTAAAAATGCGTTTGGGAGACCACGATTGATAATCATGGAACATTCTAGAATATTCCTATGGCATATTGTTCCGTGGCGTAGATGCACGTGTCTACACACAGTGGTTCATACTTAGACGCAGATCTGATGTGAAGTATGACGAATGGAGTATAATTGGCGCATGGAACGCAGAACGCTGCATTTGGACGCGTAAAGGAGGACGAAGGTCGCCTCCGACCCCTGATCCAGAAGGGCTCGTACCGCTCGCGTCCCTCCGTCCGGAGTTTCGACCCTCACAACCGCGGTCGCGAGCAGCACGGCGCGGGCCGTGCTCTTCGCGGATTCCGTCGTGCAATTAAGGAGTGCAGCAGGGGCTGCATCACGATCTGCTACTTTAACCGCGTGGTTCACGACCGTTTCGTGGGCCGAAGTTGTCGCCGAAGCCTGATGCAGCGCGGTGTGGTGCAGCCTGCCACATTGAGCGCAGCGTGACGCGGAAGGGCAACCGTTCGCGGAATGGTCTGTTCGTAGACAATTGAAGCAGCAACCGCGGTTTTTGACGAAGTCCCGCTTTTGCGCGACGGTCAAGCCCCTAAACACCGGGCAGCGAAACAGCAAATGGTTCTTGCTGCACTTAGAGCACAGGACCTTCGCAGTTTTCGCCGCTGCTGCCGTGTGCAAACTCTTTCGTGAAACCTCGTTCTTCAGCGGCGATGTATATATTTTCGAGCGCCCGGACACGTGCCTCGAGAAACTTATTAAGCGCTGTACTTTGGAGTGTCGCGAGACGCACCGAGGGAGAGCTCCTATTCCTCACGCGACTTCTGATCAAGGTTCCGCACGATCAGCTGCACGAGCAGGTCGTCCCACTGGTCCACGGGGCACCCCAAATTGGCCAGCTGTGCAAGGGTTTCGGCTGTACGATCGCGTAGCCTGGCGAGGCCTTCCCCGGTTTCGTCCGTTAGCGGTGCGAATTGCAGCAACTCCCCCACTAAGGCTCCGACCACCATTCGTTTATTTTCAAACCGCGCCTGGACCGTATTCCACGCAGTGACAAAATTCGCGGCGGTCACCCACACGTGGGATATCACGGACGCGGCCTTCCCTTCTAACGCGCCCTTGTGGTATAGCCGCTGCACGTCGTCAAGGTCGGGATTTTTCACGACGAGGGACGTGAATAAGTCCGAAAAGGTCGGCCATTCCGAATACCGGCCGTCGAATTTAGGGACTTCGATCCGCGTTAACTTTGTGCCTCGCGAGGAGTGCGCGGCGGGTTCGATAGCGGGTTTCGCGGTCGACGAGGACTCCGAGGAGCGTTGTAAAAGTTTGACTGACTTACAGAAATAGTCGCTGGACCTCTCGAACTCCTCCTCCGCTTTGTCGAATTGCTCGTCCTTGAAACACGGCCTCCCACTCGATCCGCAACCTCCGCAGACGCTCCTCCGCTGTCGCCGTGGTGTAATTGTCCTTCCCCGTCTTTCGGTAGTTGATCAGGATCCGGCTGAAGCCTCGGATAATAAGCTCCTGCTCCTTGATGAGGGCCTCCATCCTGTCGTGCTTGCCTGGCTGGATTCTGGCAGCGGTTACAGAGAGGCGACGTCTCTCAGACTCGTAGTTTGGCAGTGGCGGTCAGTTGATCCAATACGAATAATACAACGTCGATCGACTGCGTGATCGACGTGCGGGGGAACAAACGATGGTTCACGAATTCAGACGAATACTCTTTACTCTATTGCTGCAGAACTGTTTGTTAGCGAGTGAGTGCGCATCGGTGCGCGGTGTTCTTATAGAGTCGCCTTCCACGGGGAAGGGAATACGCGGGGTACAACTATTCGCAATTTTGAATCTCGCCGTTTCTTTTCCTAGGTGTTTGGAGACCTCGGCAGTCCTATCGGTCGCTCGGTCGTTGCTCCCGATTTAGGCAGGCGCGAATGTTTTGTTTGGGGACCTCGGCGGTCCTATCGGTCGCCCGGTCGATGCTCCCGATTTAGGCAGGCGCGAATGTTTTGTTTGGGGACCTCGGCGGTCCTATCGGTCGCCCAGTCGATGCTCCCGATGTTGTCGGGCGCAGCCGACGGTTGAGCCCGAACAAAGTCTTTTTGCGACAGAAAAATACATCGGAATCTGCTGGTGTTTTTCTCGATTTTTGCTATACTTTGGACTTATCTTTTTGTCACAAAAAGACTTTGTTGACTCATATGATGGGCCATAGCGCACTGCGGTGAACCTTCCTCTATCAAATGAACCCTTGTGCAGCTCAATATATGCTCGTATAAGGACAAATAGTGACAGCTCGCAAACCCATGTTTCGACACAAAATCTAGTAAGATTCTAGTTACTTGCTAGTTATATCATGTAGTGTGCCTACCCAAAGAATTCTTGGTTCCCTGGTTCGAGCGAGCGCGCCGCTGTTTCAGGTGTGGAACAAAAATTTGAACGGGGCGGTCGATTTGCTGATGGAACTGTATTATCTGTCGGAAGAGGATGTCGACAAATCTGCGCTGACCTGGTACTATGCCCTCTGTTTGGAGATGCTCCTCGACGCTGGCATGTTCATCGAGTCCTACGAAGCTTGTCGCACGTATTACTCGAGCATAACGTGTAAGCTCTTCGTTAATATCTGTAAAACGTTTGAACTGGAGACCCTTATTTCACGTGTATACAGGATGGGGCGACACATTTTGCCATCTAGATTTACGTCATTATTATTACGCATAACAAACAATGTTTCAGATGAAGTTGAATGGTTTTGAGAGGGGCACATTCTGATGGTACATTTTTTTTGTAGGTGGATGTGTAAAGGACATATGAAGGTCATTAATGTTTTTCTTTAAATGGAATCATATATTTTTTATTGCATCAGCTAATGCTCCTTCATATTCTTTACAAAAAACGTATTAATCTATTTGTGTAAAAAAATCATTAGTTTAAGAGATATTTTCTAGTTTCATACCGTAATATTTCAACCAAAATTAATGTATCACATATAGTGGCTTTCGCGAATGGAAAGAAGGAAGGATCCGCGGTATCTTACAAGACGTCAGGTGTGTTCTTTCTCTTAGCTTGGCTTTTCTCTTTTGGTCAGTCCTATACTTGATGCATTCTTATACTCGCGATCAGAGCTAGATTAAACATATAAAATTTTTCAAGTGCGAAAGCCCCCAATGATTTTTAAGATCGATTTATCTTAGCCGGTCGCGACCACTCCGGCAGCACTTTATATACTAGCCTGGTTTTGTATCCAGCATTTACCAACAACGTGCAACTCCGAAAAAAGAATGCACTAAAAGGTATGAAATAATTTCCATTTTATAGAATGTTAAATACCATATTAAATACAATACAATCTTTTCGGAGG